>VIBL01000281.1:0-491143 GCA_008271625.1 Lutraria rhynchaena
TTTTAAGTATGTCTAGGTTCACATAAGCGTATCTTCCGGACCTCGACTCCGGCTTAGAATATGTGAACTGATGCCACTATGAATTGAATAGGAGAGTAGGAGAAGGCTGGTGCCGTTACTTT
This sequence comes from Lutraria rhynchaena, assembly GCA_008271625.1. Lineage (NCBI taxonomy): Eukaryota > Metazoa > Mollusca > Bivalvia > Venerida > Mactridae > Lutraria > Lutraria rhynchaena. The sequence goes on from VIBL01000281.1 coordinate 123, forward strand.
TGTTTGTGAATGATACATTTTCTGGTACATAGGTTCATGTGTTCATGTATTTTCAGGTATGTTAATCTAGTCACACACTCACACAATACACACCTACACTCACCGTCACATACATTCACATCACCATTATTCACCTTTTTGTCATGGAAAGCCTTACTATGAATATTCTTTGCTTTATTCACAATCCAGATCTGTCTGCCTGTGGATTTCTGTGGGTCTGCTCCCCCTGTAGTACACTATATAGGTGTGTATTACACAGGTTCCTTACACACAATTGGATTTTTTGTTTATTTCAGCCTATTGGTTAACTATCCTTCTGCATCCCAATTTGAGTTGTAGACTCCTTACCGGCCAGGTGCTCTGAGTCGCGTATTTAGATTCAAGTTGGACATATAGGGGTAAAAGTTAATATATGTGGTGTGCTCTGCAGTTGGACGAAAGTAGGGAATCTTGGTTAAACTTGTTGTGGACGCTTCCACTACGAATGAATATTGTGCTGGAACTAGTCAGAAATTATGGTTTATTTGATGGTTGTCTAGTTTCCTATCAATTATTCAGGAAGTGTCATATTTAAGGTAGATTGAGCACGTGTAATAATGCATCATTGAATATATTGGCTTCATTGTAAGTTGGATGGATGAATGAGCTCACAAACGTATTTAATGAAAATGTTTATTTATCCTGTTTTAAGAACTTTCTAATTGTTTTCTCTTTTTTTCTATTTGCGAGGTCAACCAGGGACTCTACATTGTAATGTAGAGTCCCTCAGTCAACAGAGGATACTGCGAGAAGATGGCACAACGTGGATACTATCGGAAGATGGTGTTATGTGGATTCCCTTTGGAACCAGGTAGCACATTGAAAATGGTAAGGTCTTTTACCTGTCTTTCTGGTTCATGTGAAAATCTATCAGATGAATGCTAATTTGCGGACAAGGAAAGTAATCTCTCCATTCATTCATTTTAAGCATGGCTAGGTTCACATAAACTTATCCTCCGGATCTCGACATCGTCTAAGAGTCAAATTTGGCTTGATTATTTTCTGAGCACTCAGCTAGTGGGATGATTGCGTTATGTTCAGTGTAACAGCCGTTAGGCTACCACGTGTTGTATGCCTTCCGGGCGACGGTGTGTTCTCATACTGGGGAGGTGATTTGGCATGAGGCCTGGCGTATCACTTGATTCCTGCGCAAAAACTTCAGTGGGTCCGATTATGTAGACAGAATCTATAATGAAATTTGCGTGTCTGCATAATAATTTTTCTCTCCTTTTGGCTGAGTGTTCTATTGATGGTTGGTTAAAGGTTAGGTGGCTTTTAGACGCTCTGTTTGGTGAAAGTGGTGTAGAATATGTGGACTGATGCCACTATGAATTGAATAGGAGAGTAGGAAAAGGCTGGTGCCGTTACTTTTTCTCCTTCGTTTGTAAATTGTGTGTTTTCTGGCCCATAGATTCATGTGAACACTACTCTCTTTTGAAATTCTGAAATGCTTATTTATCCTGTTTTAAGAACTTTCTAATTGTTTTCTTTTCTTCTATTTGCGAGGTCAACCAGGGACTCTACATTGTAATGTAGAGTCCCTCAGTCAACAGAGGATACTACAAGAAGATGGCACAACGTGGATACTATGGGAAGATGGTGTTATGTGGATTCCCTTGGGAACCAGTTAGCACATTGAAAATGGTAATTTCTTTTTATATTTCTTACTGGTTCATGTGAAAATCTATCAGATGAATGCCAATTTGCGGACAAGGAAAGTAATCTCTCCATTCATTTTAAGTATGACTAGGTTCACATAAGCGTATCTTCCGGACCTCGACTCCGGCTTAGAATATGTGAACTGATGCCACTATGAATTGAATAGGAGAGTAGGAGAAGGCTGGTGCCGTTACTTTTGTTTGTGAATGATACATTTTCTGGTCCATAGGTTCATGTGTTCATGTATTTTCAGGTATGTTAATCTAGTCACACACTCACACAATACACACCTACACTCACCGTCACATACATTCACATCACCATTATTCATCTTTTTGTCATGGAAAGCCTTACTATGAATATTCTTTGCTTTATTCACAATCCAGATCTGTCTGCCTGTGGATTTCTGTGGGTCTGCTCCCCTGTAGTACACTATATAGGTGTGTATTACACAGGTTCCTTACACACAATTGGATTTTTTGTTTATTTCAGCTTATTGGTTAACTATCCTTCTGCATCCCAATTTGAGTTGTAGACTCCTTACCGGCCAGGTGCTCTGAGTCGCGTATTTAGATTCAAGTTGGACATATAGGGGTAAAAGTTAATATATGTGGTGTGCTCTGCAGTTGGACGAAAGTAGGGAATCTTGGTTAAACTTGTTGTGGACGCTTCCACTAAGAATGAATATTGTGCTGGAACTAGTCAGAAATTATGGTTTATTTGATGGTTGTCTAGTTTCCTATCAATTATTCAGGAAGTGTCTTATTTTAAGGTAGATTGAGCACGTGTAATAATGCATCATTGAATATATTGGCTTCATTGTAAGTTGGATGGATGAATGAGCTCACAAACGTATTTAATGAAAATGTTTATTTATCCTGTTTTAAGAACTTTCTAATTGTTTTCTCTTTTTTCTATTTGCGAGGTCAACCAGGGACTCTACATTGTAATGTAGAGTCCCTCAGTCAACAGAGGATACTACGAGAAGATGGCACAACGTGGATACTATCGGAAGATGGTGTTATGTGGATTCCCTTTGGAACCAGGTAGCACATTGAAAATGGTAAGGTCTTTTATCTGTCTTTCTGGTTCATGTGAAATTCTATCAGATGAATGCTAATTTGCGGATAAGGAAAGTAATCTCTCCATTCATTCATTTTAAGCATGGCTAGGTTCACATAAACTTATCCTCCGGATCTCGACATCGTCTAAGAGTCAAATTTGGCTTGATTATTTTCTGAGCACTCAGCTAGTGGGATGATTGCGTTATGTTCAGTGTAACAGCCGTTAGGCTACCACGTGTTGAATGCCTTCCGGGCGACGGTGTGTTCTCATACTGGGGAGGTGATTTGGCATGAGGCCTGGCGTATCACTTGATTCCTGCGCAAAAACTTCAGTGGGTCCGATTATGTAGACAAAATCTATAATGAAATTTGCGTGTCTGCATAATAATTTTTCTCTCCTTTTTGCTGAGTGTTCTATTGATGGTTGGTTAAAGGTTAGGTGGCTTTTAGACGCTCTGTTTGGTGAAAGTGGTGTAGAATATGTAGACTGATGCCACTATGAATTGAATAGGAGAGTAGGAAAAGGCTGGTGCCGTTACTTTTTCTCCTTCGTTTGTAAATTATGTGTTTTCTGGTCCATAGATTCATGTGAACACTACTCTCTTTTGAAATTCTGAAATGCTTATTTTTATCCTGTTTTAAGAACTTTCTAATTGTTTTCTTTTCTTCTATTTGCGAGGTCAACCAGGGACTCTACATTGTAATGTAGAGTCCCTCAGTCAACAGAGGATACTACAAGAAGATGGCACAACGTGGATACTATGGGAAGATGGTGTTATGTGGATTCCCTTGGGAACCAGTTAGCACATTGAAAATGGTAATTTCTTTTTATATTTCTTACTGGTTCATGTGAAAATCTATCAGATGAATGCCAATTTGCGGACAAGGAAAGTAATCTCTCCATTCATTCATTTTAAGTATGACTAGGTTCACATAAGCGTATCTTCCGGACCTCGACTCCGGCTTAGAATATGTGAACTGATGCCACTATGAATTGAATAGGAGAGTAGGAGAAGGCTGGTGCCGTTACTTTTGTTTGTGAATGATACATTTTCTGGTCCATAGGTTCATGTGTTCATGTATTTTCAGGTATGTTAATCTAGTCACACACTCACACAATACACACCTACACTCACCGTCACATACATTCACATCACCATTATTCATCTTTTTGTCATGGAAAGCCTTACTATGAATATTCTTTGCTTTATTCACAATCCAGATCTGTCTGCCTGTGGATTTCTGTGGGTCTGCTCCCCCTGTAGTACACTATATAGGTGTGTATTACACAGGTTCCTTACACACAATTGGATTTTTTGTTTATTTCAGCTTATTGGTTAACTATCCTTCTGCATCCCAATTTGAGTTGTAGACTCCTTACCGGCCAGGTGCTCTGAGTCGCGTATTTAGATTCAAGTTGGACATATAGGGGTAAAAGTTAATATATGTGGTGTGCTCTGCAGTTGGACGAAAGTAGGGAATCTTGGTTAAACTTGTTGTGGACGCTTCCACTAAGAATGAATATTGTGGTGGAACTAGTCAGAAATTATGGTTTATTTGATGGTTGTCTAGTTTCCTATCAATTATTCAGGAAGTGTCATATTTTAAGGTAGATTGAGCACGTGTAATAATGCATCATTGAATATATTGGCTTCATTGTAAGTTGGATGGATGAATGAGCTCACAAACGTATTTAATGAAAATGTTTATTTATCCTGTTTTAAGAACTTTCTAATTGTTTTCTCTTTTTTCTATTTGCGAGGTCAACCAGGGACTCTACATTGTAATGTAGAGTCCCTCAGTCAACAGAGGATACTACGAGAAGATGGCACAACGTGGATTTTATGTGAAGATTGATTAACCAGTCATCGCAAGAAGTTTTAAACAATGAAATGTCCAGTTAGGCAAATTTCTACTACAAACATACTATTTACTTGATTTATATGGATTTTTTAACTCTTTAAACGTGATAATTTGATCTGTACTTTTGTATATAAGAGGATGTGAAGGTCAGTCCTAATACATCATTTATTGTTAAGATTTTTGTCAAAGTGTTTTTTTTTTCAAGTTTAGCAGATTGGCACAATGAATGACTTTATAGAACAAAGTGAGAAATGGAGACTACTTTGATCTAAATTTGAACAACTCGTGTTCTTTTTATTTGCTTTTTTCTATTCAATATGGCATCAATGTAATATATTTGTTTAATTAACACTGTATTAACAATGTAAAATTTTTTTTGGTTTTATTTACTTTTTTCTATTTAATATTGTATCAACATAAATAAAAGTATTTACTGAATTTAAAAGCATTTGTCCTATATATTTTTGTCACTGGCAGTAGTATCGGCCCTTTAATGGTAAAATTGTAATAAGTTTTATTCAGAAAAAATAACTCAATTCTGTGACAGTTTTTGGAATAAGTTTACCATCACGGGTCCATTTCTATAGCTTGTATTTTTATAAATGAATACATAGGAAAATGAGCAATACCTGTAAGAGTCGATTTCTCCCAGGACACTGGACTTGTATCATACAGACCTTTCCAATAAAAGGCACAGAATGCATGTTACCTTAACACAAAACATTATACGTGAGTCATCCCTGATGGATGTTAGGATTTTAAAAAGATTTTTAACAGCTATTAATCTTTATATTACACTGTTAATCTGTTGTTAAGTTATAATATTTTTCAATGAATGTGAACAACTTTAAATTTTAGACGTAAGCTACGGCAATTCTATAGTACGTCATCTGCATTTGAGATGTATACAAATGAATTTTAGCAGTTGTTAGCAGTTATTAAAGAAAGCGTTGTTTTCCATATTTTGTGATTATTTACATGTGCTTTATTTCTCATACGTTTATAATTTAATAAGTCACTGTCATTGTTTGACAATTGGGTTTGCATCCTTTATAAATCGCGCTTTTTGGATGGTTTCCTCAAACCAAACCGTACTACGGTTTGGTATTTGGTTGAAACTTTATTTCAATTTAATATTCACATACAAAGCATGCACATATACAAGCATGTATAATGATATCTATTAAAATATTATACTTTGGAATCGAAAACAAGGATGACTTATATAAATACCTTTCCATATGAAAAAAGCTATGAAAACACATGATCGGAAGTTTATATTCATTAATTTCTGAATATGAAGAAAACGTAAGATGTTTGAAATCGGGCTGTTTGAAAACAATATTGACCACTGATTGTGTCATATGATATTTAACAAAATGTTTAAGCGGAGAATATCTCTCAATGAAGATCAAATTTATTTGATCTTCATTAACATCTCCTGATACTATGAAATGTTCGTTTTGATCTAAAACTGCTTAGACACGTTTATACAGATATTAAGATTATTCCAGAATTATACGATAGACTACACAATGCCGTAATGTGTTTGCATTCATTACTGCGTTTAAATCTTTACAATGCAAATTCGGGTATTAAGAGATTATACTTTTAAACATGTTCAGTTCAAAATTTCCTGCATGTATAGACCAGAATACCTCTAGAATGAGATGGTGTATCATATCTAAATATTTGATTATAGTCGTGTAATTTGAAAACAAAATCCATCAAGGAAAATTACATTTATCAAACATACGTACATAACAAAAGTTATGTGTGAAATGTAAACAAAATCTAGATGATTAAATTAGCGTTGTACACGTGAAAGTTTGCGCATTGGTTGACATTCATGCTGTATCATAGTCAACTCTTAATTGTATATATTTGCAAAATATTATTTAATATGCTTGTGAATGTTTATTCTAATTGTCTTTGCCCTCTCCGCATTTTGTACAAATGTTTGTGTATATGTTTGCTAAACAGGTCTACTGACCTACTGGATTGAAATAAATTATCAAACTGACATATAAGGCATATAGATTCGTTTCTCTTCTCGATTTGAACAAATAAAAGTAAAGTTGTAGACGTATGCAGTACAACCTCGATGTTACGACCACCTTTGCCTAGGCCAGGCTCAAGAAGTCAGTGCGCAGGACTTGTATCCCGAGGATCAGAGTTCGAATCCCGGTCGTGGCAGGTCATACCCTTCTATGATAATTTGACAAATAGTCGATTTTCCGCTATATATGGAGGAGCTGCAGGCTCCTTGCGGAAATGCAAGTTAGTATTGATTACAATACAGTCCAGGAAAACCGGTCAGGTGCCAAGTTGTGTTTGTGTAGTAGGTTCCATAGTAAAATATAAAGTGTGTTTCCATGTAGCGACTCGCAGGTTGTGTTTGTGTAGTAGGTTCCATAGTAAAATATAAAGTGTGGTTCTATTTAGCGACTCGCAGGTTGTGTTTGTGAAGTGAGTTCCATAGTAAAATATGAAGCCATTGAAATTCATGCAATCAACGGAATAAATGCGCAGACAAAGACAACAAACAAACCTATGTAACATTCCCAAGTATCAAAGCTATAACGTTGCTTAATCTGGTGGTAGTCACTTGGTGGCAGAAACTGATATGTAGTGAGTTCGCACAAATTACACGTATGTGTGTGTGTGTGTGGAGTACAGACTTTTCAGAACATATTTGGAAGATAACAATAACTGTTTCGATAAATCGTCATACTTGCGCAAGTTGACACAAATAAAACACCTTGTTGATTTCTTAGCCAATGAGTCAATGAGATCGATATGTGTATTAATTGAAATACTTACACCAGGCATTATAACTCGCTCAATGTCTTTAAATACATCTTCACATTTTTCTCCATCCTGAGGGGCGTGGTCTGGAACCAGCTCTCGGATATATCCGGGTTGAACATCCGGAAACACACGACGTTCTCGAATATTTTCCAGATAATCAGCAACATAATCAATCATTTCTTTACCACGTATCCTAAACTCATCACTATTCATCTTCTTTTTTTGTGTATGGAGACTATTTTAATACTATGGCTAGGATCAACCCGAAAAACAATTTGAAACAATGCAAAATAAGTATATGTTAGAGTTGACTCAGAAAATGCTTCGGAATTAAGAAACTTAGGCGAGCGGAGTGATCTTCTAAATAAACGTTAACCGACTTAGACTAAGCAATGGCCCGCCTTCATCGCTTTAAAACGTTAAACATAAACGAACAACCGTCGTGGCACATTAATTGTGAAGAAAATTCTTCATGAATAAGTAACCTTCGTGGATAAAGTAAAGGTAAGCGTGCGCAGCTTAGCGAAGAGAGCGTAGTTATTGCGAAGAATTTCCTTAACATACTCTAATCGACTTTATGTTGGCCCGCCCACCGCTCTTTAACAGGTCAATCACTGTACTTAATCAAAAAAGAAAAAATCTTCATGACTAAAGTAATGTCTGCGTGGAGTAGTTGCGAATAATTTTTAAAATCTGATTGGTTTAAAACGCGCTAAAAACTCACGCATTCTGTTTCTTGTTCATCCCACGATCGAGACCATCCAAAAACATTGTTGGTTTGCAGTTACGCCACCCCAAATACGTTTCAGTGATTTTGACATAAAAAATTCGTCCAATGTTCAAGCTTATTGTTTTCAGTACAATTCTAGTGCAATGCCACTAATTTAAATCGCAACAGTGATATTGTCTTGTTTTTCCTACTATCTGCAGTTCTTTATTACTAATAATTCCTGGTCTGCGTTAACATTTCCCAAAAACATTGGAACGATAGGTCGGCAGATTTTTTTCAATAAGATGTTTATCTTTTGGTTCCGAGAGATCATATGACAAGTATCGGCTAAAAAACCCACCGAAACCGAAAAAGTCTAAGGTCGGCTACAGTTTGCTAAATTGTTAAGGACCGTTCCAAGGTACCTTCCGGGAGATTGTTATGTCTCCCAATTATTTTAATGGTCCTATGTGTTGGATGGGTTTTGGGATAGTAGATTTAGGGCAAGTTAACATTTTTTTTCAGAAAGTGGGATTTTTATGTGTCTTTTTACAGAATTCCTTTTTTAGTCAACAAACATTTTTAAATAAGGCCTAAAAACAGAAGTGTTTACGGTTACCCGTTTTGGGTACCGACTCTAAAGGTTCTAATAACAAAATAAAAAAACGAAAATATTCGGGGTCGAATCATACTTCCAACGTATGAAAGGTATGAAAACATGTTAGAAAGGGAAAACAATGCGATCTACCTACTGTAATATAGTCACCAAATGTAAAATATACATGTATGTGTGCTAATAATGGTTCATCTGTTTTGCTGTAGTTGCCATAAGATATGACGCACTAGCCTGAAAAATTGTCAAGTTCAGTCTGAAGCATAAGAGTACCAATTTACGATAGAGGCATGTTAAAAATGTGCACCGTTTATTCGGGATTTGTTCAAGTCAAAGGAAAATTGACATTTGGTGATAGCCTAAAACGCTGATTTGATTGTAAGTGGTCCGATTGCATAAGAAAATGAGTGTTGACTAAGTTTGAAGCCTGAGAAGATAATAACACCAACATCTGAGAGCGCCAACATCTGAGAGCGGGGCTGGAATTTCAGTCATCCTAGAAATCTGTATAAAAACGGAATCCATCACTTCCATATAGAGTTTAGATTTGTTGTTAGTCGACGTAGTTGAAAGGTAGACTAATTGAAACATGTAAAAGTAGAAGTAATTTCATTATACTGTTCTGAAAATAAAACTAGTACTAGTTCGCGCTTTTTAGAAGCTACGTTACGCCGCCCTATATTTTTGGTCAATTTACCGTAAATATGACCAGAATTATTCAGTTACTAACCTTCAGAATGAGTTATCAAACAGTTACAGTCAAATTCCAAAATTAAAACTGGTGAAATATAATGTTATATAAGGGGAGAGCGTTAGATCAACGGACATTAGCTCTGTGAGTTCGAACCTTAGGCGCGGCATACGTACGCATGTGTTCATTTGGTTGAAGACATTATGTCCACGGTCATTCGACCTCATTCATGTGAAAAAGTTACTCGTGGATGTTTGAGTACTGGTACAATAACCTGTAAAACTGGTTGGGTCATCTGCCCGTCTGAATATAACGGAAGTACTGCGCACAAACATTTAAGGACGTAAAAAATACCGAAACAGTGTTATACGTAGGCGGGGATGTATGTGCGTATTTTTTACTTTATTAAACCTTTATTAGTATGCAGTTTTTAATGTCGCGCACATACATTTAAAGTTAAATTTACCGTGACGAGTAATAAATATAATACGTTATAATGGATTATTTTGTGATACACTTTTGACAGCAAAAATATATCTCTATCTGGGACGTTCTGTTCACCTATTACTCATAATTTAACTACATCTAGGTGAATGCCTTGTCACAAATAACATTCTTCCAGATGGATGATGAGTTGTTTCATACTTATCTGTTCTATTTTAATTTTTAAATTTAAAGCTGTAAAATTTTGAAACAACGATTTTATAAAAATAGACAATATAAAGGTGCCTTGAAAACAAAAAGTCAGACATTCTCCTTCATCCACCAACCTAGAAACCATCCAATACATAAGAACATACAAACAAATGGAGGACAAAACACAGAGCAAGGACCTTAGTTACCTAAAAAGGTCCTTATTGTGCGTTTAAGAATGATATAAAGGTTTACAATGCTGTTGTGTTAAAAGAGCGATATGAGACTTCAAGATGTATATATTTTGACATTGAAGTTAATATTAATTTTCAATAATTAGAGGTCCTGAAGAATGAAGCTACGTGTATATATTACCTCGAGATGTAAACAATATTAAATAAATCCTCGAAAATATATGTTCTCAATTGTTTAAGTAAGTCCGCCTGTAAAATAACGCTACGCAATGACTATTTTGTTGTACAAAAATATGCATTAAAAAACTATGAAAGCTGATGGTGCATAATACATAAAGAGGGTTTGTCGGTTAGTGAAAACGTATTTGATATATAATATTTCTCCTTTCATTTGTAATTTAATGAAGACTACATAGCTTTTATTTCATAGGCTGGGACTTGGTAAAGCAAGCTGAAATGTGAGTACACGTGTTTGTGCATGCCTGGCAATATGAACAAAGCCTCTCTTCGTTTAACAGTCCGCACCCAGTTGCATAAACAGTCGTTAAATTTAACCAATGTACACTGAACCAAAAAAGAAACTTTCGCAAAGTAGGTCTTAAAAGTATAAGGTTAAACACATAATGTAGAAAAACGTGTGTATGTAGTAGTTAACACTGATGTTCTAGTTTGGGAAACCGGTCAGATAATCACCTCATGTCGAACGATGTGATATCATGTGATATCCATTTCCACGTGCATGCAAGGGATGGACATAATTATCTGGTCACATGTGTAAACTTTTTTCAGTGTAAATTATTGCACGACTACATTCATAAAAATACCTAAACAGCTTCATATCGATACAATTTGGGCAAAATTTCGATGTATCGAATCGCGAAACATTTAAGAGAGAGAGAGAGAGAGAGAGAGAGAGAGAGAGAGAGAGAGCCGTTGGGATGCTGGAGACAGGAGCTTCAACGGAAGAGATTGCTGCGCACGTTAGATTATCTGTGCAGTCAGTTAGAAGTCTGAGACGGCGGTTTGTGCACGGAAGCACGGAAGATCTTCCACGAAGTGGTAGACTATGTGTGACAATCCCGGCACAAGACCGCTACATTTGAAACTAACATTTACGAAATCGTTTTTTAACTGCGACGGCTACAGCGTCTGTCACCCCAGGTACTCATAACCCCAGGATTTCCGCTCAAACAGTACGAAATCGTTTGGCTGAGAACAATTTACGTGCACGTCGTCCCTACGTCGGATCAGTATTAACAGATCGTCGCCGTGACAGGCTTCAATGGGCTGATAGGCACATCAACTGGACAAGGCAAGACGGTTCTTGATGGCAATTTGAACGCTCAAAAGTATAGAGACCATGTCTTTGCCCTGGTTCCTCTCTTACAAAATCACGGCGTTATTTCTGTGTTTCAGCAAGACAAGGCCAGATCTCACGTTGCCCGTGACAATATCCAGTTCTTGGGAGACAAAAATATTGATTTCATAGAGGACTGGCCCTCAAAAAGCCCGGATCTAAATCCCATCGAGCACCTTTGGGATAATCTTGACACACGTGTACGGCAACGTCAATATCCCCCTGGTAATGTCAATGACCTCAGTGAAGCTTTGCTAGAAGAATGGAATAATATACCCCAGGCTCAAATTAATAATCTCATCCACTCAATGCTTCGTCGCTGCCAAGCTGTTAGCGGTGGGCATACTCGTTACTAAAGCAAAAAAATTGAATCGGCATCTGCCTTAAATGTAATTGAAAAATCCAATAAAATCGACAATTTTCAGACTGTAAATGAACTTTGATTAATTGATTTTGAATTATTGTGCAACAACAAACACGAACAAAAACTGTTAATATGCACATATGTGGAAACAGTCCCATTAAAGTCTCGCGAAAGTTTCTATTTTGGTTCAGTATATTAAACTTTGGGTTAGGCTAAAATTTGGTTAGTTTAGGGTAGGTGATTGTATAACACTTCGGGTGAGATAAGCTTTGGTTAAATTTAGCCAAAGTGTCTGATAGTTGGTAATATAGTCAACTGATTTCTCTGTTCTGTTTATTCAGCAGAATTGCCGAGGTCCATCAGCGTTTGGTAAAAGAAAGGCAGCCATTTTGTTTCTTGTTAACAATTTGTTAACCTCTTGAAAAAAATAGAAATTAAATTTCAGTGTGATGTAATTTGATATAACTACCTGTCCACAAAGTGTGTCATAAAACTTGAATCAGAAACATATTTATTTCAACTAATTCCATTACAATTATTACATCAACTTTCTGTCCTGCGCATGTGTTTGCGACAAACGCTAGATATGTCTGAAATGAGTACAAATGTACTCCATTTGTTGTCCAATTCAAACTTTTTCAAAATGGAGTTCATATGTCCTATATGTTTGACGAATGCTCCCCTTATTATTATGTCACAGTATCAGTTGATCACCAGTTATTAAAGTTGTGACTTTTTGCTCCCATTTCTGCACACTACCTATCGGACAATAGAGTTAGAGGGCGACGGACGTACAAACGGACAAACAAGTTAAAATGTCTCTATTTTAGGGAGACAAAAAAGTGCAAAAGTCTGTTTCTGGCCTTATCATTCTTTACATCAATTTATTTCATTTATAACATTTGTCACACAACAACAAGCAAAAGGCTGTCATATATTACAACAACAAACCCGGATTTATCCGCTCTGGCAACAATTTTGCATTATGTAATTTTGGTGCACAAGAACTGGCTTCGTTTTGTCACACAAAATCAGAATTTAAGTATTTACAATAAAGCAGCTTAAAAATCAAGTTGTAAATTAGCTTGGATCGATGATTGTTTTAATTAGTCCGAAATGTACATGTAATACATACATTCCAACGAATCAAATCATCTTCAGTTGTTTTAAATTTTTACCTACACAACAAAAACAATATATTGTAAAGTCGTACAAATCACTGGACTATAAATTGATACTGATACATGATCAATACCATACCGATTGACAAATCATATACCACATTGACAAATTAGTATGAACACATGTATTAGTGCAACCTTTTTTATCTTAATATTCATACAGGCCCGGATCTACAAGTATTCCTTGATTCTTTTATCAATTTATATTCCTTTTCAGTAATATGTGACGTTTTAGCCTTGATACGTCTTCTTGTTTCAGAACTATCTCTAATATTTACCTTTTGTCATCAATACCAGAAAAAAAATGCAAATATAATCATATTGTTAAGTCTCTAGTTTAGTAACTTTCTCCGTAACCTCTTGAATGACTTTCCACGCAAATGTGACGTCACAGGAAGTAGTTCTAGAAGCGCAAATAGCAAGGCGTAGAAAATACACGTCCTTCACCTTTGCGGGAACCATGTGTATACGTCCATCCGTATTGATTGCTTTTAAAAGTTTTTCGTTTATTTCATTGGATCTCTGTAATACAAAATGTTGTTGTCATTGGTCACAAAGCAAACTTGCTTGTATAACAAATGAAGTGTTTCCATAACCATCACCACATGCCGACGCGCAGCAACACTACGGTGGTTATGGGTGTCAGTGTAGGCTTTAGGGGCCTCCCGTGGTCGAGAGGTTATGGTCACTGACATGTAATTACTAGCCCCTCACCGCTGTGAGTTCGAATCATACCCGGACCTAATTTCACATGTGATGAAGTTGTCCAGCTAGCTTGTACGAAAGGTTAGAGGTTTTGCCCAGGCGTAAACCTGATATCTTCCTCCACTGTTAAAGCTAGAAAGTCGCCAAATGGTCCTGGCTGTTGGTGCGACGTTATATTCCAGTGAAAAAACTGTATGGGCTTCGAATGCTATAATACTTCAAATTATACGCTTGTGAGCAGCCACTGAGCACCTTAATTGATAATACGTTCTTCGGTCGAGTAATGCCAAATAAACAGCTTTCAGCTATGGGAAGGTCTGTGTTAGTACGCGTGACATTCTACATCTTGAAAAATATTTTGATAAAACCACATCGTTCTTAGTAACTAGGAACAAATGTATTTTGAAACACATTTCTGTGTGTTGAGAAAATGCAATTAAAGAGCTGAAACAAAAAGGCATCAGAAAGGTAACATTCTTTGTAGACAAATTTAACATGTGTCTGGTAAGCAAAATATGTACTAACCTTCAATCGGAAACAAACAAGTCCCATGACTACTTTACCAAATATTTCAAATCTATCATCTGTGTTCACTAACTCTTCAAACTCATGGGCCAGTCTCACATCCTGATAAAGCAGTGAGTATAAATAATTGGTTTATTTGAGTTTATATGCAAATGATCATGAAACGGGATGTAGGCTGTAGGATAGTCAAGTCGTGCATGGTTTGACGGGTTGATTGTCATTTCATTGAAGCTCACGGGGAGATTTTGGTCAATCACTTCACTACCTCATTGTTATAAAGATGGTACTAATTTTTTTGATGTCATGATGATTATAATAATAATAATATTGTTGTCATTATTGTTATTGCGCTAAACCGACATCCGCTTTCATGATTTTATATATTTAACCATGTTTTTCATGTTTACATGTTTTTCAGCAACAGCAAGCCAAATGACAACCCTTATAAATGTTTATACCTTTCTGATACATTCTTGAAGTCCCTTCTGTCCATACATTCTAAGGACAAACCATAACTTTAAGGATCTAAACCGTCTTCCCAAAGGAATATGCCAATGCTGAAATTGATTCGTTAACATTTTTATTTGTTATCATTTAATACCCTTATGTTATAGAATTGAACAAAGACAGAACAAGGAATTAGTGCAATTTACCAAATGAGCTAGACGGATGGGCATAAAACTTCGTATAGACATGACAGTGAAACAATTTTCCAAGATTAATACGTTCAAAGAGTAAACAAGAATTGATAGAAGAAACGCACGCAACATTGGAAGTCGACCTTCCATACCAGACACTGCAAAATAGCAACAAAAATTATACCAATCCGGCGAGAACAAATAGTTGTAATACAATATAGACGACATCTTGACAGAGGAGATTAGACACTTACCCTGTAGTCTGGCATTTTTCCCTGATTGTCATGTTTTAAGTAAAGCGGATCGACATTGAATGCTTCACTAAGCAGGTTGCTGTTTTTAACCCTGCAAACAGAAATAAAAAGCTTGCAAGATCCTTTCTACAACATTATACGACTGTACCCCAGCAGATCTGTTCAAGGCGTATCTACTTACGACTGTGAAGGCACTTTAAATGACTGTTAATTTTCACGTACACCTACTGATGGATAAAAGCGATTTGCTAGGACAAACAACAAGTTTTATCCGAGACGGAGCCGAGAAAAAATGATGATTGTTCCTACTTCTTGCGTCTGTAAGATGACACTTTTGAAGGAAAAACAAGTAAGTGTATCTGACGTACATGACGATTAAATGTAAAGAATAGACTAATAAATAATGAATAAATGAGTACAATTATAATAAATGTGTGAAATAAATCTATGATTGTGCTTGCTCAAAAGAGAAAAATATGTAAGCAATTATTTGGCCTGTATGCAACGAAATATATAGAATCGTTGTAATCTTACGAAATTTTCGAAAAGGTGAAAATTTTATAAGAGACTAAGATATACGTGTATTTCATGATGCGGTGTTCCTAGAGAAACAGAAGGATTGTAACAAATGAAGTGGAATTGGAATCAATATCACATCTATGTGTTGGAAGTCCATTCATTCACTAAATAACATATTTATCGAAGTTCGATTGTTTACTTTGTCTAAAATTGAACTGAAAATTCACGTACTTACCACATAGCGGAACAGTCGAAGTTGACATTTAACCATTTATGAGGATTGAAGTTAAATGACTCGGCATACTGAAAGAATCGGAAATATCAAATAACTTCATGCTAGTCAAAATCTACCATTTTAACTTATCATATATTAATATTCAATACTTAGCTATTTCACTGTGGGCAATCACGTGACTCCGATACGGAAAATGGCGGGAAAATCATCCCTAAGTTAAAGTATTTCTGTTGAATATAACATAAGCAAAAGCCACCATTATAACACAATGTATATCAAATTCTGAAAAGGCACATTTTTGATCGATGTGTGAAAAGGAATGCTAGATAATACAAAGAAATATGAGTTACCTGAACTCCATCTAGCAAAGGTCTGAACTCCGGACAAATGAATGCACTTCCAGCATAGGCAGCATCAATGTGCATCCAGATGCCTTCTTTCTCACCTGAATAAAGATACATTATCAACTCTCCATGTAAAAGACATCCATGGATTGATTTTGAATTAGAAATACGTTCTATTGGTGATAGATTGACACAATTAACTAGAAAGAACATAGTGAAAAGGCGCTAACTCTATGTTGTTTGTGTATTTTATCAAGAAGTTCTCTTTTCATTGACAAACACAACAATTTTAATGCCCCGTGTCTGAAGTGTGACTAGATTCACACTTCATTATAAACCGGCATATTTTTGGCATAATTGATTGTTGAGACCAATGGACGGCTTCACCATAACCCTTTATTGTCAACATTATTTTTTATTTTATTTTTTAAAGAAATCGAGTAAAATGTATTATGAACCTAGTTCAAACTTGATTTTTTATTCACGGGAGAAACTTTCAGTTCCCTCCATAGAATCTTGAATAATGAAATATCATACAAAGAGTGAAAATTCATTATCCGGTGTCACTTTGACATTGCATATATGTTTATGACATATTTTGACTGTACATATGAAATAGGACTGTGCAGAACTTGAATAAACTTAAAACTTGATTATCTCTATATCTGAATACATAATAGCCGAGTGCTCAGTTTAAACACAATTGTGTACATATTTAAGTACTAAAAATCGTCTTATTTTGCAATTCAAATGCAACACAAAATTTTTCATCGATTTTACGACCGAAGTCGTTAATATGACAAATTAAATTAGGTTTGATTATCGGCAATGCTTTTATAAAAATATTTACACCATTGAATTACTCAGCAATTAACGAACGAGGCAGTTACACAGACGTCTTTGTCAACTTTAAAAATATTGATGTAATTTGTTCAACAATGATTTTAACCCCATTACTTATGAAAAGTCTCCACGCGATGAATAATTCACCAACATTAGCAGAACTAATATTTTCTAATCCGAACCGTCGCATGAATGGCACCAGCCGCATCTTGATCAAACGTCCGAAGCATATAAATACTTTCCATCAAGCATAGAGTACACTTTTACGCTTTCTATAAGCTATAAACAGACTGACTTTTCACAACATAGAATATTGTACATAATGAGGAAACAACATTACTCTGTGGTTATTCTCATGTGGTGTTTCTTTCACGGGATAAAGTTTGAGTTTTCTCAAACCTTACAAATGCGATTCGAGAAGCTTAAAAATGTTATTGTCGACGGAAGTCACGTGGTTGCAGAAGAAATATCTAGGAGCGAACTGGCATGTGCTCTGTCCTGTCAAAGGGCCGCGACCCTTAATAGTTGTAATATGGCTATGTACCAGAGAGATAAACAGACGTGTCAACATACAACAGCATCTAAAGTCGATCTTATTTATGATAATACCAAATCCGACTCGTTGGTGATCTTTCCTAGGTTAGGTAAGTCAATGTTTAAACAAAGTTCAAAGTATTTGGTGTGTAGTTCATTCAACATAAATAACCTAAACTATAGTTCGGAAATCCGGGTAAAATGTTTGTCACTTGTTAATATCTTCAGTTCATTACAAAGGCACCTGCTCAAAGGAATAATCCCGGTATATCTAGCTGATTATGGGCATGTCTTTAAAGCACAGATATGGCTAATTTTTCAGTTGTTGGCTTGTATTTATGCACAGGCGACAGGCCAAAGTCTTCTTAACAGGTGTACATCATGAATTCGTGATACATGTAGTATGTAGTTATCTTGTCTGAAGTGATTCACTTATACACTGATCCGAATTTATGAACGTCCACCTTGTATTTTATAGCACTGGATGAAAATCATTGAAAACATCTGGTTGATTACCAAGTGATATTTATTACATTTAATTCAATGTTTACTTTGAATACTCAATTTATTTATGTAGATTGGTTGTAAGTATTGTAAAACATAAGAATTAATCCATTAATTTGAGTATCTATATGAATCGAGTTTTATAAGATGGACGTTTAGACATGCGACTCAGGGTAGTTACAATCGGACCTATGCACATTATCATTATCAGTAAAATGATATCATTTTTAAACAATCCTCGACGAGCGTGTAATTATACGAAGTAAGCGTAAATTCGGGTTAATCTTAATTGACATTTTCTGGAATTTTAAACGACCAGTATTAGAATTTGCTTGCTTTGTTAGTGGCAGAAAATCTAGATAGATTGAAGTTCTTTATCAGAATGAATAAATACACATTCTTCATCGATTGTTTTTATTTATCTATACATCTATAAATTTATGTTCACTTTGCATATGAAGAGTGTAATGTCAACGAATTACCAAACATTGAGAATGGAACCTGGCAACCGACTGAAAACCAGGCGCAACTGCTGTGCGATGGAGGTTATTCTGTTTCATCTGACAGCGGACTGGATACGGCACTTTGTGATTGGAATGGGTCATGGATAAATAATAGCATCTCCTGCATTTTAAATGTCAATGCGACACAATGGACCGGACGAAAATTTAGCACGGCGTTTATGCCTAACTATAAGGCCTACGGTTACCCCACATCACTGCGTCTTTTGATAGTTGAGTCCAGCCTCCTAGATTCATCTGTACAATATTCCACTGTTTCTATCCATGCCCCATTCGTTAATTTCTCCAAAACATTTAGCATCAACGATTTTCTTGAAGTCGAACTTCCTAATGATTTGGAACAAGACGAAGATGATGAAATGATAGCCAACACAGTTTCGATAAGATCAAATAAACCAGTGGCTGTATTTATAATGAGTTTGAACAGGTATTCAACTGGCGGAACAATGGTAATGCCATCACATTCTTTGTCCACGTCATACATTGTGGCTTCTACCCCGTACAACGATATACAGAGCAGTGTTATGATTATAGCTGATGACAAAGATGCTAATGTCTCTCTGACATATCCGGACAAAGATACATTTGATTTTACGATCAAAAGTGGACATACGTATCTAATTAAGAGGACATGGTTATCCGGTACTTCCATTAAGTCCAATCACCCTATCGCCGTTCTAGCCGGCGAACCAAGCGCAAATTTACCAACATCTGGTAATTATTCAGCTGATAATATATTAGCACAAATGCCACCGGAAGACGCATTAGATAACTTTTACATAACTGGCAGATTGGAACCTCGCGAAATGTTCGCATTGCTTATAACCGCAGCAGAACCAACAAATATTACGCTCTCAAATTCTGCCAACGAGATTATAGAAATGCTAACATTAGATAAATTAGATACAATTTATCGTGTGTACATGGAAGACGTATTTATTGTTGTGAAATCAGATGAGCCTGTCATGGTAACACAATACGGAGTGAGCACAACGGTGGACAATCTTTCAACGGGCGACCCGTCAATGTTCGTTGTCCCTGGAGTTCATAAATTTCTCGCAGGCTATAAATTCATTGTTCCCAGTAACTACACAAGTTCACTTATGTTGATCTTCAACCTAATGGATGACGCAGACCCATTGCCTGGTCTGCTTTTGAACGAAGATACCGTTTCATCAAGCATGTCTGTATTGAATACAATTGAAGGATATTTCGGGGTATGCTATCTCACAGTAAATCCAGGGGTCAATAAGTTGACCCATACCAACTCCATGCTTGAATTCGGCGCAATTCTGTACGGACATAAACGACTGAATGAATATGCTTGGATACTTGGCATGAAGGGTTAAAGAAATAGTTATAGCTTATTAACTGCAATACGTTCCCTAATGTTGAATGTTTACATTCCATGATTTGACGAACAAATTTTTTATCAATCGGATAATTCATATGGCCGTACTTTAATGACATAAACTTTTCTATGGACGCACTTTGTGAAATGCAGTTGTAGTAGAGCGTTAAAATATCAGTCGCAATCACGTGAGTTACTTTGATACTGAAGCATTCAAGTTCAGTTTCTTCGAAAAAGTTATGTACATTAAATATACTCACAGACAATACCTAGTTCCAGAACGTTATCAAAGGCACATGAATTAGTCGTCCCAAGAGTGGCACACACCTGAAAAAAATACTGACTGGTAAATACACAAAAGCAAAATACTTGTTCTTTTATACACTTAACGAAACTTGGTAGGCCCCTTCATTCCTTGTTGCATATGGTTTGACTTGGAAAAAATAGAGTAATACTATTCAGCACAAACTAATACATGTATATACCCAATATCTTCGCGTGAAGATATTGCCAAATGATGGTTACTTACTTTTTTAAGGGAAGACTAAATAGGCAAGTTGCATGAGCGAATCGTGCCGCTTTCATATTGTCATTAATGCTTGCATTATTTGAAAATATGAGACGGGAGCGTTAGAAATTTCGATAAAAATATATAAATTGAACTGCTTTTTAGGAGTATATGTGCTTTGTAGGATTATGACTCTACCGACCTGCAAAAATACTGTTTCAATTACTTTTTAAAGAAAATAAACTAATTCAACACATTCTATTTCATTTTGTTTTTGTTACGCCAATTCAGCATTCATGTTAACGTCATGGATAGCAAAAAATCAAACCTAAAAAAGTTGATTTTTGTACAAAATAAACCAAAGACAAGCCAACACACAGATACTTAATAAACAGCAATTGGAACCATTCGATTATATGCATTTCATGGCGTAAAGTATATAGTATCCCCTGTCGTAGCTATTACTTCTGTGTTTGAGAGCACGCTAATTTATCTCAGCATGTTCAGCATTTGGTTAATGGACTCTGGATTTGCGGGATATGCTCTCTAGAGATTTGATTGAAAGCATTGCATCTAAGACAATGAACAGGGTGACTTGTGTGGAGAAGTTAGCAGTTACTTGTAAAGAACAAGGTCAGTACTTGGAAGAATCCAGGAAAAGCGTATAGGCTAACAGCTCGTCGGCATGTAAGTATTGAAAAAAAAGTGTAAAACTCGAAACTATTTTTTTTGTTCGATTATTAATTCCTTCTCCAACTGTACTTCAATCTCAGGAACAATAATCGAATGAAATCTTTCACGTGTTGATAACATTGAAATACTTACAAAAATAGGAATCAGGCCTTTAGCTCTATCTTCATTAATTGCGTCTTGGAGAGTTTGTCCACGCAATGAACAATTATCATCAGTAGGTAATGCTCGCATCCTAATTGAAGCTATTAGGCCAGCTCTTTCAACTGATGAATGTGACTGTGAATATCGAATGTCACGAGGTTAATTGTGAGAAATAATTATTAATGCATCTAAAACTTGGAAAATTTACGACCGATTTAGTCAGAATGCACCATCTGGTTATCAAATTACCTACTTAATAAAGATTCTTAACGAATAATCTACAAGAATTAAATATATACATGTACGTATCTATAAATAAGCATTCGCCATTTATAATTGAGTATTTAAGAGCAGTTAATGTGATTAATGATATCTTGATTTTTGACATGTTTATATTTCAAGTGTGTGCACGACAAGTAGTCCGATTCACAAGTGTAAATCAATTTGTATTCAATACAATCCAAAGGCGGTACTCTCCAATAAACTGTATTTTGTCCTCCCATTGTAGTATGTTCTTATGTGTTCGGAAGTTTTGGGATTAGTCGGTATAGAGGAAGGTCGTATTTCGGGGAAAGTTGGATTTTTACGTCTATTTTTCCCCGGAATCATTTGCTTATCTCTATTTAACTAAGGGAAACACGAAAGTAATTTAATCAACAAACAATAGACAAACAGTCCGAAAGACAAGTTGATACCTGATCCGAACAATATGCCACAAATTTAGACATAATGGTCCCGTTTTCCAAATCACAATTAGTATGTGATTTCTTGTAGTTGAATATTTCCCTGACCCTCGCAGACAACAAAGCCACCAGAGTTGCTTCACTTGCTGTGCTCTGCAAAAGAAGAAAATAGTTAAATTGTTGAAAAATTCAATGAACCAATATTTGTTTAGTTTTTGGTGCATGGATATAATTTTCCTACTAAATAATAATCTTCAATACTTTATTTAATCAGCATCTCTAAGCTTACATATTTTATCATGTTGTCCTGTAACAAGTCGGCATTGTTAAGAAAGTGCAGCGATGTTAGGGGTACACCAGAAGCATACAAAGTGGAGT
The DNA here is from genome assembly GCA_008271625.1 of Lutraria rhynchaena. Lineage (NCBI taxonomy): Eukaryota > Metazoa > Mollusca > Bivalvia > Venerida > Mactridae > Lutraria > Lutraria rhynchaena. The sequence continues at coordinate 22,677 of VIBL01000281.1, forward strand.
GGTATGTGTATAAATATTATCAAGTGATATCAATCAATTCTTTTAATACTTTATTTGCGAACAAGTGAAAAAATACAGTCAGTAATAAATAGTTTTATAGTACTTGCACCTAGTATTATATGGAAGAATTCGGATATAACGAAAAATCGGCTGCATTACAAGAATATTCGTCCCCCAGAAAACCAAGCCCCTTTTATTCATTGTTAAGGGGAAAATGAAAGATAGATATGATGGAAGTAATTATGCGGGTCCCCAGTAACTCACTATAACCGTGTTCTAATGTAATGACGTTGTTATTCTGGTTCATGGGGATTCACTGTAACCGTGTTGTACTGTTATTAACTATACCAACCTGTATAACACCACCGCCTTGTCCTCCACAGCCTGATAGAAAATCTTCAGGTAGATCTAACATTTTTCCTAACCAATCTAGAACGACAACTTCGAGTTCCGTACAAGCGGGACTGGAAGCCTGTATAGGCGATAAAAACAAATTACACGATAATGCACACAGAGGATGATTAAGAGAAGAAACTACCTTATAATCACAGAGACACCAGATGCGCAGAATACGTCACTTTTTTGCTGATTGACTTCTGAACTTTTATTATACGCTTACAAAATGCGTGCGATAAAAGTCTTACCAGAATACAAGAATAATTAAGTCTACATGTCTTTGTAAAGTAAATTGTTCCGTAAACGTAGACCAGCAAAGACCACGGAGTGCAGTTAATGGTAATACATGTGGTGATTTACTTGTTATAAAGGTAAATAGGAAAATAAAATAGTGTTTGTCAAAATTTAAAATAAAACAATACGATAACAATAGAACAGGGTCCGTATTCACGAACATTCTTAGTTTGAACTAATTTACATATATTCCGTTCTTTATGTAGTTTTTGTGTCTTCACGAATTATTGTCTATTTCTAAAAGTCATTGTTTCATCGGACAATATTCTGATGATGGTCAGTCCGATTCCAGCATGAATATCGTCTAGAAGATAACAAAACAGGTTGTGAAGGGTGTGAAATAATTTGCTGATTTGCATTGCGTGTAACTCGTTATAAAACTATTTTATTGTGGATTACAGACTCGAACTTACTGTGGTATCATTTATTTTCGTTGGGCTCAATTTTCGTGGTTTTTACTAAAATGGCTATTTCGTGGGGGCGTAAATTCGTGGAATTTTAATTTTTGAAGGAAATTGGCCCAATCGTTTTCTGTCTTTTCCTTTATTAAAAAAAGCTCGTGAGGATTTTTGTTTCGTGGACAATTCGATCCACGAAACCCACGAAATTAAATCCACAACCAAAATTAGTGAATCCACAGTAATTAATAGAAATGAATGCTGCACATCTGAGAAGAGAACGGCGGGTGAGAATCCTGCAAACGTATGATAATAACAAAATTTTTGGTGTGAATTTGTTTAGAATTTTAACTGTTTTTAAGTGTGCATTATTAATTATCATGTTCGTCAACGAATTTGTTTGTATTATATTTAACTAGTGATTACGTTATTAATATTATTTGTGACATAAAACCCCAAAAGTAAGTACGAAATAACAAAATTAAGGTCTCTTTTACACACATTACACAATTCAAAATATACAAGGGAAACAACTCTATATTATGGAGTCAAATGTTCGACTTCGGATGGCTAGAACTCCGGAAAACGAACTGATTTTGTCAGTCCCGGCGAGTTTGAGCTAATTAGAGTCCACTGTATGTATGTATGTATGTATGTATGGATGGATGGATGGATGGATGGATGGATGGATGGATGGATGGATGGATGGATGCGGGTTTGTGAACAGTCACCGTTATCTTCATGATTTTGTTCTCAATGCACAGTTCGAGATAAAGTTCGTATCAGAAGGGAATATTCATGCAAGTACCCATTATGACTCTACTGTATTATCAACAATAACTTATAGCAATAAACAATAGCTTGTTTGTGCAGATTTTTATATAGTATTATACAGGGATAGTCCATTTATAATTACAGAAACTACCAGTAAATATTGTAACCTTTGAAAATATTAAGTCAATGCAATAAACATGTGTAAGGGCACGTTATATCATGCTTATGAATAAATTCGAAATAATGTTACGCAGTTGAAAGGCAATGTTTTGTCATCAATGTTTAGTTTTGGATAAAGATATCTAGCAGGGATTGTAAATAAAATAGGTAATGTGTACAGTCTATAGTAAGAGTCTATTGGATGTTTACAAGTGAGCTCTACTACTTGAATTGCATTTTGAATGCATATTATCTTAACTGAGAGTATTTATGAAGCGGACTTGCATTGGTCAATCAATAAACTGTCAATAATTTATCACCCCAGAATTGAAATTAAACAAGTATATGTAGTTGTTAAAAATGGAATGAAGTGGTTGAACAGAAGATCTCAAAGTTGAGTTCATACAATATGTTTAGTAAAATGAATGATTCTGGTTTGTGACGAGTTAAATCATATAGATTGCTTCGTTTGTATGAAGATATGAAATACTTCTTACCAGTAAACATTTAGACCGGTATTATAAATTTACACAACTTGCATAAACAATGTACGGAGCTTGACAAAATTGCATATGTACAATTTTGTGACCGAAAAATGTCAAATGAATGCATAAAATTGCATTAAATGCGTGATTAATCGCCAGCTTTTAACACGCAAGTTATGACGAATGGCGATTCTACATTACCCTTACAACGGTAAATTTTTTTCTGAGTTGAAAATTAAGAAATTTCTTATATCTTAGTGAAAATTTAAGATAAAAGAAAACTAAGAATGTCTGTGAATACGGGCCCTGGACTGTTTCAAAAGTTTATGTTTGCCATTACAATCACATTATTTAAATTCACAAAGTGATACTTTCTTCTGTTGACTATACAACTGACACATGCGCAGATATGGCTTGATAATAATAAAAATAATACATGGTTTATTTAAGTAGCAAGGGTGTAATACAGAGCATAGAACTATGATGAGTCAATATAAATAAATTGTCATGGCAAAATGAAAATATGTGAAATATTTAGCAGTTTTTCTTAATTATTTGTATATAAAAAGGTCATTTTTTATCAGAGATGATTGATAAAATCATTATCAGTAGGTATACTATCAAAGGTGTTTGTACGAATTTCGTTGTTATAACTACAGTCTAAAAGAAGATGTGTTTCAGACTCTATGCAGTTCATATTACATAAGAGTATTATTTACCCACGTGAATCCAATGCATCCAATGGAATCTGATAGGAAATCTCCGAGGAATGATGGGTAAGAATTTTTAGCTGGATAAAAAGCATGAAAATTCGGATGCTGCCAGTGTGTCACCTGATTATTTCATGCACAGAAACGACGAGAAAAGCATAAATAAACAAAAAATAAATCATGCTAAAATAACAAGAAACAATTTTATCAATAAAAAAGCAACGAAATAATCGAATGGAGGCGATGAAAATTGCAGCGTACATAGTGGGTCATTTATTTCATTAGCCTGTGCGCGCTGTTCTGGAAATTTGCGGTACCATGTCTCCTTTTAGACAAATAAGCGGGAAACCTCAAAATACAATGCACATAAATGCAGTATGCTTATGCTATCAAAAATGATGCCGCCATTTTAATATTTCGTTCTGGGAGAACAAAATTTAAAAAAAATAATAATTGCAACTGAGTATAACTAAATACATGTGTAAATAAAAACACGTCTACTTTGCTATGGTAATATTACCCAGGTAAATCCGATACAGCCAATAGAATCAGACAGAATATCGGCCACAATGGCCGGGTAAGAGTTAGCTGTAGGATAGTAGGCGTGAAACTGTGGCGAATGCCAATGTGTTACCTGTAAAACAACAATAATTCAGATACGATCTGTATTATTGTTAGTATAAACATACAGTATATCAATACATAAATTATTTTGCGATAAAACATGGTCGGCTGTTCCATTTTATTCACCCAATCATAACCTAGCTATTTAATGGCGAATAATATGACCGACTAATTGTTTTTATACAGACAGGAAAATCCAACAGCCCAACATCTAAAATATTACGACCATTTCAATATAACGTACACATATTTTAGATCAGTTTTCAATAATACAAATGTAATACAAAAAAATCTTGCGTGTTTTAAATTGGCTTACATATATTTCAATCAATGTAAACAATACAGAAATATGGTCCTGTAAAATCCCTGCCAAGTACTCAAAGTACTTCAAATCGCTTATTTTTACTTCAAGTCGATGAATTACGCAAGTCATAATGTTTGTGGTACGAAGTTAAATTGATTACAGACCAAAAGTTGCGCACTCGACGAAACTTATAATGCTCCCTCTGGCTCATAGTAATATTTTTAGATAGAAATAGGAAATGGTAACATTTTAGACATTTTTATCGACTATATAATAGTAATGATGTGGCAAAAATATTTCTGGCTCATTGCTTTTTGAAAGCCAGAGCAAAATATGTTGAATTGAAGGCGCGGTGTGTTTTTCTAAATGTGACAAATGCTTCAGTTACTAGTATTTAAAACATGTTTTAGATGGGAGTTGGAAGTTTCGATAGTATATACACAAAGTTTTTATCCTTCAGCTTCATGCGAGATGTTGTCGATATGCATAGACCAATTACATGTATGACATGTAGACATTGTATGTCTATTAAAATACTTACACCGGGCATGATAACTCGCTCGATGTCTTTAAACACATCTTCCCACTTCTCTCCGTCTTGAGGGGCGTGGTCTGGAATTAGCTCTCGGATATATCCGGGTTTAACTTCCGGAAACACTCGGCGGTCTCGAATGTTTTCCAAATAGTCAACCACGAAGTCAACCATTTCTTTTCCACATCTACGAAATTCTTCTGCGTCCATGATCGCGCTGTGAATGCACAATACTGAATTGTTACGATTGACTGAAATTCCAAAATTTTGCCTGCGAAATTCGTCAACATTATAGAAAACATTCCAAACAAACACAATATAAAACCAAAACAAATAGTGAATAGAATAATATAATAATAAAGAAGATAAATATCAATAAATAAGATATAATAAATAAAAAATAAAACGAAATAATAATAAATAAAAATAAATAAGAGACATGCCACTAGTGCAAGAAACGTCTTAGAGCAAGCGAAAACTGGGATGACAAACCACCGCAAAAATCGCAACTACCGTATAGTCGAACAAAACGTTACAGACTCAATGAGACCTGGCACGCTAAATATGAATCGATTCTTTCTGGACGTGTCACGTAGATAAAAATAATTAGATGGTTGTATTAATCATGATTACACTTCATATTTCCATAATAGCGCGCACATCGCAACACTAAAATATGCACCAGTACGCCACCACAGGATCATGAACACTACGGTGTTCCTTTGAGATCATTGTACAATCAGTCGGGTTTGATGAGCGATGGTACGATGTGATAGAACGATGGTAGTCTACATCGAGCCATCCCTCCATCGTCAACGCTCCTTTTTTCATTTTGTATAAGGCCTAAAAATAGGTTTGTTTCCGGTTACCCGACCGACCCATCTTTTACCTGCCGACTCAAAAGTTTTCACAATAGTGTTGCCGATATATGTAAAAAAACTTATGTAACCGGAAACGACATTTTTGCATTTTGTATAAGGCCTAAAAAAGGTTTATTTCCGGTTACCCGACCGACCCATCTTTTACCTGCCGACTCAAAAGTTTTCACAACAGTGTTGCCGATGTATGTAAAAAAACTTATAAAACCAGAAACGACACTTTTTTGTTTAGGCCTAAACAACATCATAGCCGCGCTCCATCGTCATTGACTTCCAATTCATGTTTACACGAAATTTTGACATTGCAAATTTCATTTTTACCTATGATGTTGCAGTTCTTGGTATATGGGTTTGAGAAGATGCGATATGTTTGAAAATTAACAATTAAAACCCTTTAAGACTTAACAATAACAGTATGTCAAGCCTCATCTAATTTGAATTCAGTATAATAAAGGTAGAGCTTGCTAGCCATATGATGTACATGGTTTATATCGCAAAGAGAATCGCAAATCGACAAATAGTTTTTTCCTTACTGTACTGGAAAACAAGGCATCCCATTTAACCAACATTTCCGAACGAGAATATTATGAAAATTTCCCCTTATATGTTCATGTGAATATTTAAGCGAAATAATATGTCAGATTGTTCAATGCAAATTTTCATTCGAATCATTCGTCCTTTAAACACAGGATCAATGTCCAATTCATCTAAGAGATGTCGATACATTCTATTCTCTTTTTTCGGGTATCTCGTACCCTACCTTAGATAACAATACGAAAATGGTAAATCAGTCAACTCTGTTCGAATAACGTTTTAACCCTTGTATTAATTGTAATAGCTAAATAAGATTTAACCCATACCTGGTTTAGAAAAATCTTAAATCTCCTTGATCAAGATAATACAGTATAAGTCCAGATAGACTGAGGTAAACATGTGGTCAGGGTGATCATAAAGTGGTTGTGGCTAAAACCCGAAATGGGACATGGAACGGAACATGGAAATACGGGGTGGAACATGGAATGGAATGCAAAAAGGCACAAATTGGAACGGAAATGGACGTTATATAAAGAATGGAGCAAATTGTTACTAAAACTAGAACAAAAACCACAAGGAAAAGCATGGAATAGAACAAACAGAATAAATTTTGCCACATTTTACTTAGTACATTTAGGGCACATAAATTTAGTGGAGTCGGTTAGGCTTATATCAAAGTGCTGCAAACTGAGCTGTCAGTGACATTGAAGTTGTTGTAACCAAGCGGACTACCACCATTTCCTCTTCATGTTACATGTCAGTAAATGCCGAGTCATACATTCTGACGGTACTGTCCATGCAGTTAATATTGATATACTGCATATCAGTGATATTCCAGATTCTGGCTGCATCACGTCATGTCCCATGTTTTCTTGTTCCTGTACCAACTCCAATTCCTGGTCGTGTTCCGTTCCGGGTTCCAACTGTTCTGTCCTATCTTCCATTTGTTCCTGTTCCAAATCAGGCTCCCGTTAATGTTTTGGCTTTGTTCTCAATTCGACTAAAGTATCATCAGGTCTTGGGCGTTTTCTTCCTGGTTTCTGGCGCGACTGTCCTCAGGCATGATTTCTAATAACGCTAAGGTCTGTGGCAAAAGATCATTTTCCGTTTACAGTTTAGTCAGGAAATGTTGAAAATTGCTTAATAAAACCTCCTCCATACGCAATTTCGTGTGTATTGCATACCGCATCCCTTGTTAGCCTCTTTTCCTGTTTTTGATTAACGCAGACATTATGCACTTGCTTCTTGACTTTGAAACCGCATCATGACCTTCCTTGTTTTCACACACTAGGTCTTTGTATATTTTACGGGCCTTCTCTACCCCAGGACGTGTCTGAAAAACTTTTATAACAGATGGTTCGGTTTGAGAGAACGGGTTGTCATTTTAGAATTGCCGTGTGGGACCTTTCTAGACAGGCTGTCATCACTATATATATAATGGTTCCCATCATATATATTCATCAATATTGTATATAGGCTGTCATCAGTATATATACATATATATACATGTCTACAGTATATGCAGTAAGTATATATATATATATATATAGTTTATATAGTACGTTTTGTGTTGATGACAATGTTTATTTATAACACCTAGTCAGTTAGTGAACGGTCGATAAGTTTCTCAAAAACTGGCAGATAACATGCGCAGATTTATTTCACCACATGATTATCAAGCTTTATGTTAAATAAAAATTGTCAATCGCTACATAAAATGGTTCCCAACAACGTCATTTATGTTTGTATCCCGGTCTACGCTAAAGTAAGACCTAAGTCCTTCGACATACATTTGATGAGGTCTGGTATACTTTACAGAATTATTAGCCTTTCAGATCAAAGAGGTAATTTTATGACCGATGTTTTGTTGTATTACTGCCTTATTTAGAGCAGTTCTTGAAAGCAACGCTCGTCATTTTAAAATCATTAAAAACTTCATGTGAAGAAGCTGACTGCTAGCTTGCGGACGGTTGGTGGTTCTACCCAGGTGTATATCTGGAGGTCTTCTTCCATTGTTAAAGCTGCAAAGTCGCCAAATTATCCTGGCTGTTGGTGCAACGTTCAAATCCAGAGGGAAAAATAGGCCATGCCTTGTTATTGCGATGCGTTTTAGCATCATGGCGTTTTAATCTTTCTTCTTCAATAGAATTTTTTATGTTTCGCAAATACAACTTTTAAATCTAAGAGCAAAGCTATATTTCATTATCAAATGGAGCAGCGCGGAGCACAGCAGAGCAGAGATCAGTCGGTTAATTAAAACTTGTACATAGAATACTGTCTTCAAACAATGGTATATACAGAAAAACTTCGATATCACGAGTTCCCGGCCTACCTGGGGGAGTTTTTCCTTTGCTGCATACAACCAAACCATCAAGCATGAATTTAAGACACTAAAACAACATACGTGTATCATAAATAGAAAACACTACCTGGAGAGTGAACGAAGGATATTAATAAACAATACATTGTAAGTGGGTAACAGTAAAAATTCCAACGATTATTTAAACATATGTAAATTACAAAACCCATTGCTCTGCAATATTAATGCAATTCAAAGGTTTATTTACGAAAATTGCTAGATTACATTAATCTCTTATCACAGATAAGTATACTCTCAGTGTATTGATATTTAAACGTTATTATGGCTCTATGTACCCTAAAACGCGAATAAGATAAACTGGTCGTGTTATCAATTTCGTGCTATTAGCAGAATATGCATAACACACTATCTAAGGATATGTGCAAAAATTTTCATGGGAACATTTAAGAGAAATAATATGTAAGACTGTTCAATGCAAGTTTTAATTCGAATCAATCGTCCTTTAAACACATGATGAATGTCCGATTCATCTAAGAGATGTCGATACATTCTACTTTCACTTTCAGATGTCTCGTGCACTAGTAAACAATATGAAAAATAGTAAATCAGCCAACTCCATCCGAATAACATTATAAACCGTGTATAATGCGTATTTGCTATTAGCAAAAACAAGAGATTAAATTCAAACCTGGTTTAGAAAAATCTCCTTGGTCAAGATAACACAGTCCAGATAGAACGGGATAAAGTTGTAGTCCGAGTTACTTAAAATAATACACTGTGCGTTGATGACAGTGTTTATTTATAACACCTAGCGAACGTCGATAAGATTTACAAAGACTGACCGATATCATGCGCAGATTTATTAAACCACGTGATAATCATTTGTGTTATGTTATCATCAAAATGGATTCATGCCGATTTATGTCAACACTTTCTTCCAATTATTCACTTTTAGCATCCCGTATGTGTCCAATAGTTGTATGTTGCCACGGCCGTGAGAATAACTATTATGAGAATATCGTTACTACTGCAGTAGAAAGAAAAGACAGATCAATACAAACAGTTCATCGAGAATTCTAGTGTCACATCATACTTCGTCTCAAACATCGTCAAAATGTAGCTTCTCCCAAAATGGTTATACCGTGTTTATGGGGGCCTCCGTGGTTGAGCGGTAATGTTCTCTGACTTGTGATCACTAGCCGTTGTGAGTTTGAATCCCACCATGGACGAAATTTCACATGTGGGGAAGATGTTCAGCTAGCTTACGGAAGGTCGTTGGTTTTACACCCAAATTTCACATGAGAGGAAATTGTTCTGCTAGCTTACGGAAGGTCGTTGGTTTCACATCCAAATTTCACATGTGAGGACAGTGTTCAGCTAGCTTACGGAAGGTCGTTGGTTCTACACCCAGATTTACTGGGGTCTTCATCCACTATTGAAAGCTAGAAAGTCGCCAAATGACACGGGCCCGCATTCGTTCGTTTGCAATTTTAATGTCTAACCGAAATAGATTATTATATTATGTACTGTTTGATTATTTATTATTCGTAGGATTTATTGGTCGGACAAATCATATCAACACTTCACAACCACTTAAGACTCTCAAAATATGAAATGATCTTATCAGTAATTACACAATTAGCCTTAATTGATAATTATTGTAGTTATTACAGATTCTCATAAGACTATGAAAGCCACCCTCAAATACAGATGTAAATATAAGCATGCATCATTTTGAGTATGGCGCAAGGAAAAGATTTGACTATTCTATGTATTGTATATGTTCCACTGCATGGCTTTAACGCTGAAGCCAATTTGATATCATTAACGCTAAAATTCTGAACGAAAACTGTTAAATATCGAAAAGTTGGGTAGAATGTAACATAAAAGCTATTTGAAAGAACTTTTATGACTAACAAAACAGTAAACTAAAAATTCCTAATTATATCTCTGTATAATACAGCAGAGTATCTTCACACTAAGTCAGCCTAAATACAATAAAACCTTTATATTAAGGCCACCTTCGGGACGTGATAAAATAGTGTTTGTATTGAGGTTATCTTTTTGTTAAGTAGAAAATAATTATAGAGCAAATATTGAAACCCGTTCCGAAAATAACCTGTCGTTATCATGAATGAGGTGGTCGTGATACTGAGCGTTCGCAATGTGAGGCTTCACTGTAGATGTAAATTGCATACATTTTCTATTTTTATTCAAATACTTCATAATTTGTCTAATGAGAATGGCAATTATCTAGTTTGTGAAAGTTAAGACAAGTGAACAAGCACACTCGATAATCAATATTATACACCCATAATTAACCAAAAAAATATCATTTTACAGAAACACTATGAAAAGTCGGAAGTCTATTGTCTAGAATAAACAGACGGTTTTATACAAATCAATAAATCACAAAAGCCGCTGTTTTATGAGCTCTCTGCCTTTAAACAAGATGCTAACAATGTTGTATTGACATGAGAATTCCATTAGAGGCTTACAGATTATATTGCTAATTGCTATGATCGAAACTTCTCTCGCTTTTCACGGAAAAATCATTCGGAACGTGAATGATTATCGCGGGATGGATATTACTTAAAAAGCCGAAGTTTGCCGGAAACGGACGATTCGCTACTAATATGTTAAATTTCTTTTTATTGCTTTGCCTTTCAGCAGTAAGAACTTATATTGTCAGTTGACCTGTTTTCGATACGAGCGTGTTTTCTGCGCATAAATTTTTGACAGGAAGTAGTATGACGTCATTTTTTGTTTACGTAATACAATTTAGTTTGAAACAAATGTCAAATGACTATGCCGTTTTCTATGCCTTCTTATATTTTTGACATAATATCAATGTAATTTGAAATAAGAAAAAAGGAAAATATGGAAATGATGTTATTTATCCCAGTATTGAAGATAAAACTAGGGAGCAGGACAGATTATAAAACCCTCCATATTTTTTTGTTATTTTGTTAAACAGCCCATCACGTTTAAAATTATTACTTGAAAAATTATTAAGAAGTGTAAGAAGTGTTTCCTTATAATTCTATGTCATACCTTGTTTTTTTTTTAATTAGAACCATCTCTGCATTAATTACTCTTCAATTTGGAGAAATCGAAAATTAGTCAGTTTGAAGTAATGGCTATCACTGTTCAATATATTCATTTTTAGGTCTGTTATTCATTGTTTTGACGACCAATTTTACCACGAATGCTTTGGAATGGCAAAAAAATAAACTTTGAAGGAAATGCATACTAGTTCTATGATTACCTGTATAGGTTCTACATTAAGCGCGTTTTAAAGCTTGTAGTATTGAAAATCGGTGAATCAACCATTGTTCTTTTGGCGACACGTTTGTATTTGTCGTTTTATGATACAAATACTTAATATTTTAACACATAGACTGAGAAACTTCACATAAAGAGATGATTTTCCCCTAGAAATTAGAAACTATCATATCATTTTTATAGTATTTTTATAGCACCAAATTATTTCCACGATTTAGGTTTTTTTTGGTTTTCTCAAATATTTCAGCTGGCTTTAAATTCTTTCATCTTGGATAATCAGTCGCACTTCCGACGAACTAATGCGAACAATTACAGCATTTTCGTCGTTTATCCTGGAAATTTCCGTATTGCTGTGTCACAGACCATTAGCATCATTAAGAACATAAAGATGAAAGTCTCACTTAAGCTAATACAAACACTCTCATCATTTCAGCAATTTTCACAAAGAAATGAAATAACCTGACAAATAACCACTGACTTGTATATCAAGTGTTTTACGCCTGTACGGCGCTTCCGCTGTTTTCATTATCGTATCAGTTCCGTTGACGTCAATATCCTCACAGTCATTATTTCTATGTTTACTGGAAACACTGAAACTAAGATGCATAATATGCCACACACGGACGGCATTCGGGTCACTGTTTTAGACATGAAATAAAGGAAATGGCGGGACATTCGGCATGCCTCGGACCACTGCGTCTAATACAGGCACGAAAAGGGCGCAGGAGTGCCGAATGATGACGGTAGGGTGCTTGCTTTACGGTAAAATTTGTCCATTTTTATACTTCCTAAATCTCAAAATAGCTACCACTGACCGTATTTCCACAGTTAGTTGTACAGTGGAACCTCTCAAAGCGACCACCTTAATATAACAACCACTTATTTCCTGACCAGTTTTCAATATCTCATCAAAAATGTCAACTTGGTAGTGAGACCACCACAATATCAACCACTCTTTTCTCAGGTCTCAAATGTGGTCTCAACATCGAGATTTCAATGATATTTTTCGAACAATTATAAGTACAAGCATTCAGTACTTTGAATGTTTTATTTGAATTCTATATTCTTTGTTAGCATACATACGTCATCGAAGTTTTGATTCTGACTGAATGTTGCTTTGAAATTCAATCAATGTAGTTGTTGAAAGTAGTTGCGTAGCGTGAACATAAACTATCGGAAGTTTAAATTCTGACTGAATGCTGCTTGTGAAAGTCAATCAATGTAATGTTGAAAGTAATTGCAGCAAAAATCTATTCTTGAAGAAAAACATCCAAACAGTGTCGTCGTCCGTTCAATACATTCAACATTTGAATTGGAAATTGGTCCCTAATCAATATGCTATTTACATACAGCATCCTATAAGCCGTAAAACAAATCCTTTCTCATGAATAGATAAATCTGCAATCTGATTGAAGTCATCCTCTGTTTGTAAGAATAACACGACGAAGAACAAAAATAATGGAATTGATATTGATGTAATGACAAATACTTTATTTATTCAGTATTTTAGAATGTTGTCTTTGCGGTGGCTGGACAATCGTAAAACGCCAATAAGCAGAAAGCTTGTATTGATTTCCGTGTATGATTCAAAACAGGCGAAATGATGTATTTGAGGACTGTGGTGTGGAATAATTACCATTGCATTGAAATGAAATTATCAAGAGAAACAATACTGGTGAGAGCCATAGATGGAAAAATGCGTGTAGTTCTTGTTTGTTGCGTTTTGTGTAGGCCTACAGTCGTATATGAACGAAATTTCTTGTTCGACCTTATCAGTGCGCCCTGGAATGTCCACAGAAAATGGTTTCGCATTCAAAAGCAATTGACAATGTAGAGTAAATTAGAAGTGATAAACAAATTATTTTGGATGAAGAAAGATCAGTTAGCTTCAGTTTTGTTTTATTCAATGAGATGCGCGTAAACATAGAAACATTGTGTACAATACAGTGTGATTGGATCGGAAACAAATCATGCATACACTTATATATTTATACATGTATTCCACTCTCTGAAGGAAATTTTTTCCGACAAATTGTCCTGAGCCCCCAACTGACAGGGCTGTGTTCGTTTCATAGATATCTCTTAGCTATGATGGCAGTTTTATAATTGATTGTATTGTCTCCTTAATTCATGTGTAGAGAATTGTTTTTCTCCGTGGTTAGTGTGAGGCTGAGCCCAAGAAACTACATATATTTTAACCCCCTGGAGCTTTGTTTCTTACCGTCCCGAGGCGGTACCCTCGACTTCGCTTTGTCCTTCATTTTTGCATGTTTCTGTGTGTTGGATGTGTTTTAGATCTGGGGGATTATCAGTAAGATGGAAGTTGTTTGTTAGTTGTTGTTTCTGGGAATCCTTTTATTATCTATATTTATACGACAAATGACCCTACAAAAGACAAGTTATATTCTGGGGATAAAAATCTAAGAGTAAACCCTATATATTTTATTTCTTCATTAAGCTACCCAACAATTCTTCGTGATAATTATTTTCTCAAAATCATCTGCTTTGGTGTAGTAGAAAAAATAGTGTCTTTTTCTTGTATAATATTACCGAATTACTAAAATATTATAGAAAACGCTATATAGTAGTAAACATATTGTCCTTCCAGCATAGAATTTAGCTTACAGGCGCTCAATCTCGTATAATTAGTATTTGCGGTTTTACAGAATTTTGTATTCGTCTGAATTTGTTCATTTAATGAGAGCGATCAGAGACAGGGCAACCTACATACAAACTTGGAGATTGGTTCGTTTTGTATCAGTAATCTTTTGGACAAAATATCTTGACCACGTACAATAACCTGCCAAATCACCCCTGACACTGTTGAGTAATGAAATAAACCTCGTTTTCTCTCTTCTTGGAGCAGTTCCTGTCCAGTCTTCACCAGATCATTTTGAACAGTTTGACATTTTAGTTTACATTATATTGATGATATGGTACTAGATTTAGCCAGAATTACTTGTATGTTTATGTTTTTGAACATGAGTTGTATTGATCTAATTAAAAAATGTATTGAATAAAAATTTCTGAATTTAGATTCAATAAACTGTATTGAATATTTTTTTAAAATAAGAAACATTGCAGGGTCAAAATTGTCCACTCTTTGTACAATGATATCTAAGGTAAATTGCACATGCGAATGGTGTTTCTTTCTAATACTGGATTCTATGAAAATAAACGGGGCGTACGAAATTTCGATTTGTACGCCCATTGACTTAGTAAAAATCAGAACGCTCTAAATACCGTTAAATGATACAAGCTTAAATTCTTATAAAATATTACATTTTGTATGTTAAAAATCACCAGAAATATTTTGTTAAAGACATCCTTTTTTTGTATTAAGTCTGGAGTAACAATTGTCACTATCATGAATGGTTTCATTTTTCATACCAAAGCTAGTGAGACCATCCATTAAAAAGTTTTGGTAAGCGGTTAACCAACCCAAACTTTTAAAATAGAGTAGGTAGGCAGGCATTTTGGGGGATATATTATATACTTGTTGTGAAACTGAAAGGCTTGAATAAAGACAAAATATGTCAAAATCGCTACAAAAACTTTGAGATAGGGCGATTTTTAAGTGCAAACCAGCAATTTTTCAAAGATGGTCTTATTATTTTCGAGTAAAAAATACAGCTCCAAGTAACGAAATAACGAGCCTTTAGTATTGTAATTTTATCAGGACGGATGTCTACGAGTACAACAAGTCAAAGAAATATTAACAATATATAAAGTAAAAGCTATGAAAATATTTTGTCAGTGACCAATAGAAAAAAAATCAAGACTTAATACTTGGTGAATAAGTGTTATATATTCAATATTGTCCCTTTGTTGTTTAAGAAGTATTATTCATGCAATCATGTACAGGTGATTCAACAGTGACAAACTGACTAAGTGACTAAGCGTGATCAACAGATGTCTCTACTATACATACATACATATATATATACATGCAAAAAATGAACTTTGCATATCTTCTCTTTATATGTGTAGTAAAATATATATTTCAGAATGGATGTAGCTCAATTTAGATGTGTACGTATGTCAACAGCCAGGGTGCATTTCCGCTGAGACCATTATATACAAACATACCTTATATACACATTAAGTATAATGATCTCAGATTTCCGCAATGTTCGAAAGTGCTCTATTTTGTTTACCTTAAGTTTACTCATGAAATGTTCGAACATTGATAAAAGAATAAGAGGATATATCCAGTGTTTATGGAGACGGTTAAACGTTCAATATAACCGTCACAACTGTCAAGATGGGTAACTCCGTTGCGTTAATTGTCTTTCTTTTCGCATTTAAGTCCCTTTACGCTCAAATTCATCCGAAATATTCCGACTAAAGTTATACTTCCGGTTAATATTCTATACGGATTTATTATATTTAATATTGAAATATGGATTTGTTGGTGTAGCAGTGTAACTAAATCACCAGCAAACATGTAGAATTTCAATACATAAGAGGATATAGGTAATTGCTTAGCACCATTGTTATAGTGTTATCAACAGTACGATTCTGAATTTTAGACATTATGAGATGGGTGGGGTACAGTAACATAAACAACTTGGCTATTATATTTTATATCACGCCGAACGTACGTTGTAAGTTATGTTTTACTGGTTTTTCATACAAAATTATTTAATTAGAAAAAAGCATGGTTGGTACACGCTTCTCCACTGTATTCTTGTAAATCTGAGTCATAAGGTAACTTGGTGCAATCCCATTTAACTCTTTAAGTGTTGTCTGATTAATATAAATGTAAGTGTTCACATTGCTTAGTCTTCAATACATTTAGCAGTTACCTGTAAAGAGGCTGTCTTTGTTTCTTGGATTTTGTGTCTCAACAGTTTTATTCAATACTCTGGAAAGGATTGTCTTGCAAACTGAGAAAATAATACTCACATAAATTGTTTTCCTATCTCAGTAAATTATTAAAGTTTATAATTTATTATCATATGGTTTTTCATTGTGACTTTCTAATAGTAAGTATATGAATACGATTTTTAAATGATCTTTTCTTTCTATCCATGCTGTCAGCTCTAGACTTATTCAAGTTAAAATTAGTTAAAATTGCTATGTCATGATGATGATTGGTAATGTAAAGTTACAAATACAATTACAAATTTGCTACTAGAAAATTAAACGCTATTTATGTCAACATGAATTTTACATTCTTTATATTATAGTCAAATCCGACTAATATTTCTACATCGCTTGCAGATTGAAAAAAACAAGGCTGTTTACCTCGCTGAAACACTTGTCATTTTGTGGAAGTGAAGATTAAAGAACTTTATGCAGTCAGACAGAAAAATGTCATCGGAGAGTTTAGCTTCCTCCAGTAGTAGCAATACTAGCAGTAGTAATATGCCTACTCCCGTATCTTCAGCCATGGTGGATAATGGATATTTACAAGAAAAACTTAATGATGCTCAATCAAAGTTTGAAAAAGCTTGTCAACAAATTGTGCTTTTAGATCAGAAAATCAAAGACTTGGAAGTGCGCTATAAACGTGCTGTAAAAAACAAGAAAAATTCATTCAGATATAACTTACGTTTACGATTATCAGCTGTGACTGGGGTGAAAATGATGTATCATCATTATGCGAGTACAAAAGCTGATGAATTACATAGGTTACACAGACAAAGACATACAGTGGTGCAAAATGCAGCTGTGGCGTCTGCAGACACTAGTTCAGATACAAGGGAAGATGTTTGAAGTCAAGAATGTGTCTTATTATGTGTGTTAAATATTTTCATATGAAATGATTGGGATTTATTGTAGATATCTGCTTATCCCTCTTCATTAAGATTGTGTGGGTAATTAATAAAGCTGTAACACCAATGTTTATGAACAACATTATATCAGTGTATGGGCCTTCAATTCAGTGGCTCAGAAGTGCTAAACAAAGGTTGAAAACCAGGAAACTAACTTAATATTGATGGACAGCCGCTCTTATAATACAAATTTGTAATGGTCGTTGCTCAATGTTTGTTTATTTTATGATGATCGGTAATAAAAAGGGCAGTTATTACATGATACTGTTAATATTTTCAATGGAGAGACTGACATTTACTATATTAGTATATATATGTGATTTATATGAATTTGTGTGCTTATTAGCTCTGAGTCGCATCAGTGTATTGACATGAAAATTTAGATTATATTAATTTTCTATATTTTGAGAAATGTTCCAGTTCCAACCAAATTGGAAAACTTGTATTGTCTGAAATAGGGATTTTTTACTATAATGCAAAACACTTAAGTATACTCCTTTATCACATTAATTCGCAAATATGCCAAAAAGGAATGAAAATCTGCTATTTAACAGTGTTTAAAAAGAACAATTTCACAAAGGATTGCAAAAAATATTACAGAAATAGGTGCATTACTGAAGAACTATTTTCAGTGATTTTTTTGTAATTTTGGGAAAGGGTCTGGGTCTAGTCCAATTGGGGGAAAATACGCTGTGTGATTCCAAAATTTGAAATTTTTAGGTTGGACATTTGGAAAAATGTCTTTATTTTCAACTGGGTACCAGACCCTTAAAAAGAAAGGAAAAAAATCACTGATTCTAGAGTTAATTCAGTAAAATTGCGTGAGTAATTTTTTCATTTCTGTCAAAAATTTTATCATTTGGTAATATTTGTTTGTAAATTGGGAAAACTGGTCAGTATGTTGTTACTGAGAATGGGTCTACTGGTACCTATTATATAAGGTAAAAGAATCATGGTAAAGAATTGTTCAAATTGATTTCAGAATCATTAAATCTGATCAAATTAGACTGATTTTCATGTTGAAGCTCAAATAGCCGCATAGTTTTGCAGTGAAAAATATCCAGTCTATGTTCATAATATTATTAGCATATAAATAACTTTTTGTGTTGTTTTTTGAACTTTTGGCATTGTGTGCTGTAAAAACACCCTGGTGTGCGTGTTTATCAGAAATAAGTTTTGTTTTTTTGAAATATTGAAATCGGCTATTGTAAAAGGGTAACACATTCATCAATTATCTTTGTGACCTAGAACTGGTAAATGTATCGCAAAACACAGTTTATTTTTCATTCCCTTAATACAATAAATATCATAAGGGTTTTGGTATTATGTGACCTTTAATTACTAGTTCAGTATCATTATGAATTACTGTTAACAGTCATTACAATTTAGGTTATGCAACAATCAGCATTTATCAGCCTGAAAAGTTTAACAAGTCCTTCTTTATTCATTTTGATAATTAGAATTTCATTTTTTTACCACTACTTTTCATCTTTCACCAGTCAAGACAGGTAAAACAGACTTTTTTTTATATGCTGATAGTTATTAAATTTTTTGATATAGTAATTCTAAAATCTTTGTCAATTCAGAAATAAAAACAAATAATTTCATGAATATTCAAGATTCTCTTTAAGTGTGACAGTTTAGTTATAATTATAGTGTTAAGATTGTTTTTATTAAATTTTCACTTTTATGGCCTGTTGTTGGTTGTATAATTCCATGGTTTACCAACTGTTGTAGCATTTTCCAAGTACTTGGAATTTTGTTATTTTCAGCTTATCGCTATCATTTTGTTTCTAATTTTCATTGTTATAATTATCAATTAATTTGTGTAATGAATGTCCAAATAACTTGTTTTGTTTTGTGTCACATTCATTATAATTGTTACATTTTACTGTATTCATATTAAGATGCTGGTTACTTTTAATTATTATGCTTTTTATGTTGCTAGGATATGGTTGCTAGAGTAAGTATGTTAGATATGCTTAGTAAATTTGTTCAATTTTTGTTCAAAATGGTCAGTTTCATTCAGAATCTCATTGAAGGACATTAATTAAATCATCTAAATAGTATTGGTTCCTATTGCTAAAAATCATTAAGCTTCTTTTAATCAGTTTCTATCAATCCAGAAATAAATTTAAGAAACAAAATTCCTTAATATCTCTTCTCTGACCTCAGCTTCAAGCTCAAACTTCAGGGCACAAGGTTATAAAACTGGAGATTGATCTCAGAGCTCAAATTTCATTTTCCTTCTAAATCTATATGAGATCAATAAATTCAATTTGCTTGCAATGTATGGGCCTTCAATTCAATGGCTCAGAAATGCTAAACACTGTTCTAATTATCATCAGCCAAGGGTCATTTTTTACCCTCAGCTTTATGATATATAGTTCCTATGGAAAAGATACTATGATCACACAACTTTTTTTTCCAGTCAACATTTGAATAGGTCATTAACTATGATTGATATTGTCGGGTGACCTTTGTCTTGTCTCGTCTTGTATTTTCTTTTCTATTCTCATTATTTAGGACTGTGTTTCACCATGCTGACCCCTAGTCTGATAAGAATGCATTAATCATATGCTTTACATATTTGAAAAGAAAAATATAATGTTATACATTTTTTAAAGCCAACAAAATTTGCTACTCTCTGATACATTGTTTGATGGTTGAAATTCACTTATTGATGTACTGACTGTTAAAACAAGAAGTAATATTTTTTTCTCATTTTTTCCTGAAATGTTTAAAAAAATGAAGTGAGAGGATTAATCAAAAGTTGAATGAAACAAAAGCTTAACTCAAGTTTGATTTTACTCAGAATGAGAGTGTTATGTATTTCTCCACATGTCATTTAGAGGAAACTTTTCTAAGACAAAGGGATGAGCATTGAGTCTTCATATGTTTAATTTCTCTGGATTAATAAACCATAAAGTTTATGCTGCATTAAAATACTAAGTGTTTACATTTTTTATTTATTTTTACTTACATTTTACATTTATTCTATTGTGTGGTTGAAGCCTTTTTTAAAGATGCTGTGTATCTATAAAATAAATATGAGAAGTTGGGTACCATAATAGTTTAATTTGGCTCTTAATTGATACAGAATTACAATGGTTTTGCACTGAGTGTTTCTATATAAATGTAGCCACACAGCTTTGCAGAATTTTTCCTAAGCTCCTGCACCGACCCACCCTTAAAAGCATAAAAAATGCTTGTTTCTAGTTACATCCTCATTAAAAAATTGGTAGGTAGGTGGGAATTTTTGTTTTTGGATTTTTTTATTATTCTTGAAAGCCACTGTTGGGACTTTTTTGTGTGGAAAGGCAAAAAAAATTGATATACCGTTCCTCAGGCATAATAAAAAGTTTAGGATTGTGGGAAAAGTTTGAGTAGGTCATGTAACCAGAAGCAAATTTTGTTTTACACCTTTTTGTGAAAGGTTTGTGCAATGCTGTAAGTAATTGATTCTTCTGTACTCAGATTACCTGTTTTCACATTGATAATTATCTGAATGCTATAAATTCCTGGTTGAGTGCATTTATGAATGATTGAGTATAGTTGAATGAGTTGAAAGTTCTTAAAACTATGATGTAAAGCTGAATGTCTCAGGTGCTTATTTCAGTTTTATTGAAGATGCGTAAGAATTGCTTAATCTAACCATGAAAAATATTCGTTCGTAATAAATATACTGCGGAAGCATAAATATTGCATAATCATACTAGTAAGAATGAAGTTGCACTAAATATGTTATATATAACCTTGTCAGAGTGTTTGAAATATGTACTCACATGACCTGTGGCATTATTTTGTACCAAGTTCTGCTGAATGTTTTATTGTCCTGGGTCCTATTTTCTAGACAAACCTTTGCCTAGATAGCAATTTTTGAAACGAAAAATCTTGTTAAAGCATAAAAAATGTTTGTTTCTGGTTAAATGCTCATTTAAAATAGGGTAGATAAGTAGGGATTTTTTTTTTAAATTTTTGTTTTATTATTCTTGAAAGCCGCTGCTGAGATTATTTTTGAAAGGTACAAAAGTGAGACAGTGGATGTACCATTCCTTTGGCCTAATAAAAAGTCCAGGGTTGCAGGGAAAAATTTAAAGACTGTTATAATACAGCTATAGGCTGTTACCTTGGCTTGAGTTTAAGATGTAGTTTTCTTGAGCTGTAATTAGCAACCAAAATTTACACCTTACTCTTAATATTTGTACAGTTTTTCCCAAAATAAATCCCTGTCTATCAATTACTCTTGTGTGTGGCTATATCTGAATAAAAATATTAAACTTTGCAAGACAGTATATCACTTATGTTTGTACCGTTGGTTGTTAAGAGTCAAACATGTTATTTTTTTTAACACCCATGTAATGTAATTTTGACCATTGCTAACTAGTGGTCAATATTAACAGGAATTTTTTTCTTTTCTTTGTAGAATAAACGACCTCGTATTGTCGTTTATTCCGAGCATTTGCTTCATGTATATTGTGCAGTTTGGTTGATATGTAGGAGTGTCTGTTAAAACTATCCTGTTTTTTTGTAATTTACCTTTGCCTATGCTGTAAACAATAAACTATATGGCCAGCCTTAAAGAAAATGTTGGTTGCTCAACCCAAACTTTTATCAGTGGGTAGGTTAAGGATAGCTTTTTATTTATCTTTTTTTGCGATAAATGTATGCTTTTTATTTTCAGTATTTTTTGTTACTGGGTTTGACACCATTTAAAGTACTTTATGAATTGGTTGCCTAACTGCAAACCAACCAACCATTTTTTAAGAATGGCCTTAGGCAGTTTATATTGAGATTGAAGCTGAACTCTTTAAGTGCTGATTTGGTCTGTGTTTCTGAACTTACCAACACTTTATGTATAAATCAGAAACTTGGAGAAAAAGAGAAATCTGAGACATTATTAACTAAACTCAAAAAACTTAAATGAAAAAAAGAAACAAGAAAAATATCTGAGATGATGATAGTAGATTGATAATTCTTTGATGCCATGTATATATTGAAATACATGATTTTGTTACTGTGTGTTGTGTTTAATAATCTGATGTCCTAGTCATTATAAGGTGTAAAAATATCAACTTGTATTGCTTTGTTCTGTTTTATTCTTGTTTTGTTATAAAATCTTATTTTGTATATGTTATACCATGACTTTTGAAGTTGGCTCTTAAAATCAGAAGAATTAAGTTTCTGCCTCTTGGGAATGTGTACCAAAGGGTCAAATTTACCATGAAATTAGAAGGAAATTTTGTTGACTCTTCAAATTATAATCAATCGAGGGTCATTTCTGACCCTCAGCTTTTGATATCTAGTAAAAACCATGAATATGATACTTAAAAAAAACATTATGACTACAAAGAAGCCGAGTGTTGTTTTTTTCTATGCTTTGATTTTTTTTGTTCAATATTCACTTCGTTAAAGTTTTCTTTGTATGTGTTTCTTTGGTTTGGTTTCATTTTGTTTTAGTAATTTACTGCAAAGTCAGGTTGTTATAAAATAATGTTTTTTTTTTCATGTGAAATTGTTGTTAATAATAATAGTAAGGGTCTTACTAGTGTTAAAAGGTATTGTTTTATTCTTGTATTTCAAATGGTCATTTTATTCAGCTGGAGTAGACTGAATGTATCAGAATTATCTTATTTCTCTTTCATTGTGGTTGTTCTGGTAGTACTTAGACCAGCTACAAAAAATGCATTGTTTGTTGATTTACTCTTTGTCCCTGTAATTTTGATGTTAAGTCTGAAACTGAGTGTTTTATTTGAAAAAAAAATTGTTTCCTATTGAGCTCCATCTTCTGTGAGCTAAAACCAGACTGACGTGGACAGGTAACATATTTTATTTTGTATGTGGCCTTACCAATATTCTTGTATAGATTTTTTGTATTTGATGCTGTGTTTGTATGTATCATATTATACAGCAGTATATAGTTATGGAATTCTTATGTGGCATTATTTCTCTAAATGAGGTTAACTAGATATTGTGTTTGTTTCATTTTTGTTCACTTTGTTATTGCGCTTTTGAAAAGCCATCTCTACAAATTTGAAAGATCCGAAATCAGGTTTTTTGTCTTCAAAGAATATTTCATGACTTTGAGTTTTTATGAGTATGATAAGTCTTGATCTAATAGTCTTTTTTCCTACATAAAGAAGCTTGAATAAATCAATTTGAACTGTCTGAATTAGCATTTTTTTAAAATTTGTGATTTTTAATCTTGTAAAATTTCACTCTATGTAAAGGACAAAATATCAGTCTGCAGGTCATATCGATTTATTTGGGCGTCACTCAGTGCAATGTATTAATCCATAAGTAAAACTATTCCCAGTCTAGCAATAAAATATTTGATTTTGCAGTCCAGTCAGATGTCAGATTTTGCAGGCTTTTGATTGGTCCATTTGTGAATAAATTAAGAGACTGCCAATCACAGGCTTTTGTTCTAACATTTGTCTAGATGCCAGTTTTTACATACTTTGATTGGTCCAACTTATGAATAAATTAGGAGACAGCCAATCACAGGCTTGGGTTCTACCATTGGTCCAATTTTTATTATACCAGACACAGTTAAGTCAGATTTTCAAGATGTTTTTAAAATGAAAATTGGTTGGTCTTTGCTTGAATAAAAAGCTAGGATTGGTTCAGTGTATTGGTAAAAGGGTTTGATATTCATTAGTGTTTGACTGGTAGATATTATGTTGAAAAAATCTCCTTAAGCTGCATTATGTATTTTGTAATTGATGTTCTATGAAACCCTTTTGTTCTTGGTACTCATGTCTCAAAAATATCCCTGTTTTTTATGGTTTAGTTCAATGCCTATTAATTCAAGTTGTTTCTGCTTTTACTCATTAAAACTGAATTTTTTTCTGTTGTCAATTAGATGTTTTCTGCATTTCCTGACGTTTTGTTATGATTTGAATTGCAGAATGTAATTTTATCATAAACATTAGAATTTGAATATTTTGTTTTTAAGGACAATCATATTTTTGGAATATTTGTTGTTTATTGTTCATATGTAGCAATGGTGCTGAAAATGTTAGGCTGCATGTAGCTTATTTTGAAAATAAACATAATTTGGTGAATGTTAGAAGACTTTGTGGCTTGAATGTCAAAAAGCACATCCTCCAAAATACGTTCATTTGCACATTATTTGTTTGAAATGCAGAAAACAGTCAATTTAAGTGTATGTGTAAAAACTTGCATCATTTCTGATGTAAAATTTTTCAACTTGGACTAATTATATAGTTTCAGAAAAAGGTATTTTCATTTCAGAGATTAGAATTTATTTGAAGGTAAACCTTTTTTTATGATCACTATCTTGTTATGTACTTGTTTTATGGAAAAACGGCAGTTTTGTATTGACTTTATTGTATATTTTATCTATGTTAATTGATTGTAAATGCAGTATTTATTTGTTAAAGAGATCACTTGTAAAGATTGTAGTTGTAGGATCATTTTGAATGATTCTAAAATTTTATATTTGTGATTAAATACTATGTACTGTTAAAAATAAACTTGGATGGAATGGAAATGAAGCCTTTTTATTTCTTCTGTTGTTTAAGGTTGTTGGCTCAGTTTAGAAGTTATTTTGATATCAGGAAAGAGACTGCCAACATATTGTTATTTATCATGCTGCCTTGCATTTTTGACTTTGTAAACCAATGTTCTACCAAGTGTTAACCTCGAATTCAGGATATTTTACTTAAATTAGTTTTTAAAAATGCCCTTAAGTTTTCTGGTTATGTTTGTCTGTTGAGCTCAGGACTGTAGATCTGGATATTGCATGTTTTAGGCTGCATCTGTAATTCCAGTGATCTGAAATATGTTTGGAATGAAAGCGTGATGTGAGCTTGGAGAGAAACAAGTTTTATAACCTGAGGCTGGCAAGTACTTTTAGTTGATATATTTTATAAAACATATCTTTGAAACTGGATGCAACAACTAATCCAGATCTGAAAATTTGGTAACTAAAAGAACTACAGAAGAGCACAGTTTTAATGACCTCCAGAGGACCCAAACTGCATGGTTAAAAGTTTTCGGGAATTTTCCGGAACCTCCGTTTTTTCCAGGTCCAGACCCTTCTAGATTTTATTGTTTCCCCAGCATCGAGATTAAGATTTCCAATATTTTGAAAATTTTCAACTTTCACTCTTGAAATTGTTACTTCATTATGAATTATCCATGCTTCATAATATCCATAATATTGACTTAAAGGACAATAATGTTGATAAAAATTGATCCTTCACTGTATCAGAGTCTTCACTATATATAGATTCACTATGGCTGTGCTTCACACTTCATTATATATGAATGTTATGTCTTCATCTGAAGAAGACACTAGTAAGTAAAATAGAATGTAATCTATAAATACTAAAAATCTACAAATACTAAAAAAATCACCTAGAGAAGTTTGAACATTTTTTGAAAGTTTATAAAACATACACAAAATAAATATCAACGAGCCAAATGTTCCAAAGTACATGGAACATACAAAAAAATCGAAGAATCTTTAGATGTAATGAGTTGTTTTAAAAGTCATCTAGGTTTTAAAAGGAAACATCGTTCTGGTGTTGGTGATCCAGATGCCATTATTGGTATATCATCATCTTCAAAGAGGTCTTCATCAAGGTCAGGACTATCAGTTATTTCTGTGATGTTTTCATCTATTTCAGTTATACACAAGCTTTGGTTTTCATCAAACTGTTCATGCTCGTCAACAGAATCAATATCATCTAAATTTTCATTTTCACCTGATTCTGAGGCAGAATCTCTTAAAGATATGTCCATGGTTTTGGTTCCGGATGGTTTCTTTACTTTCTTCTTTGGATAAAGAAACGATAAATCAAGTCTCAATTCCTTCATTAATTCTTTGTCATCTTCACAAACACGCTTACGTAGTTCAAACACAGATTTCGATTCATCCTTGTCTATTTCTTTAGCTCTTGTGTGACTTACATATTTATTCCTAACACTTTCTTTCCCGGTGCAACTTGCCATATGAGATACTTCGTTGACTCCACTTTCATTTTGCCCAATTTTTCTTCTGGCTGCATCTTCATATTTTATGGATGGTAATGCGTTCGAGTTACCAAGTTGAGTATGCTGCAACTTCTTTGTTTGTAATGGCACATCTAGAGGTTCTAATAGAGTTTGCTTTCTCTTAATGTCCGATTTGTTTCTATCGTGTTGCTTTTTACTCCTTTCTTTCTTGGCACACCTTTTAGTACATCGGTCATAATGGGAGGTATTGCAACCCTCAAATAAGGCGCCATCAGGATTCATTATCTTGAATTTCTCTTTCATATGTTCAGGAATCTTAGCAAGTTCGGGACGGGATTCATCTCTTTCCCTTGCACTTTTCAGCTCATCAATTGTGAGATTTTTTCTATGTCTGTTTGATGTAAGATATTCATTTACATTCTTATCAATTTGTGCACAGATTTCAAAGTCTCCATCAGGCACATTCTCTGTCTTTTTGTGCCGTTTCCTCCTCTTAGGTTCAACAATGTGATGATTTTGTAATGCACTCGTGTGTTGTAAGTCTGGTGATGCCATTTCATCATGACTGACTATAATAATGAAAAATAGTTCTGTGATAAAAACACGACATTAGGCAAATGCAGTATGGTGTCATGGATATACTTTATGGCTCAATATTTTTTTATTGTCAACATTAAGATGAATTGGGGACGAAGGGAGTTAAATTTCAATACTAAAAAGTTACAAGTATATGATTAATTTAACAACTATACACAACCACGGTGTTTAACTGCAGCAAATCCGCCCATGAAACTTTTCCGGACAAATGATGACTGATGAGAACTGATCATGTCAAATAGTGGACGAGGTCTTTTTCATCATGTTTGCTGAATCAGGCGCTGGTTATTAAAATTAGCCGAAATAGTATGCCAATAAATATTTTGACCACGTTTGGTGAGTATTAATTGCAAACTATTCACTTTAGAGAGCGGACAACTCAATCTCCATCCGGATGTGTCGTTCGTTATCTCTCAAATACATTTCAGTCAACGTCTCAGCTTTTACAAGACTCTTGTAGAACAATAAATAAAACCACGTGCAAATTTTACAATTCAAATAAAACCACTTCTTTCGAAATTTATAAGAAAATCACAAAAACCATTTTATTTATCAAGCGCCCCGTCTCTTGATGGGAAATGTTTGTTTATGTTCAGTAATTAAGTTATAGAGCCCAATCAGGCTGAAATGGATAAAACGCGGAAGGTGAACGACATCGTGAAAAATTACGACAACAAATGCACATTAAGAGAAAAAAACAAAGAAGCATTTGAGTATCAAAGGAAACATGAGGAGACTCAGTCACATGTTTTTGAACTACCTTTCAGACGTTGACAGAGGTGTATGTGAGGGATAACGAGCAAACACTTTGGGTCCACTGCGAACAATTATTGTGGATGCTGCCCGGTCAACCTTCCGCCGCAATTACTATTACAAGTCCTGTCAAGACGGATAAAAATTACGATCAAACGTGTTTATGGCATATATGATTATTGCTGACTCATAATCTGAGTTGAATGTACTTTGGGTTCACGCTAACAAAATCAAAACAAAATCGCATCTGTTTCAGAACGTTCCAAGGATATTTTTGTCCCACTTTTTTCTATGGACGGTTGATCGGTTTTGGGGAATAAATGATAATATTTTGGGAAGGTGTGATGTACGAATATGTTTTTTTCTATAGACCGGAATTACCAAGCACTGCATGGGCATGCCAAGAGCTTAAGTACTCTCTCCGCTTTTTAAAACTAAATTACAATGTACATACACAATAAAATTTGCGAACATACCCATGTTGCTCATTGCAGCATTACCCAAGGGAGGTAATCGACATGGTGCTTTTGATATCTGCTTGTTTTGTTGTTTTTTCTTGTCATTTTCTGAATCTGCACAGAATCAAACAAACATAATGCAATCCAATAAGTGGATTTTATGAATGGCGTTATTGTCAAGACGAAACCTCAAATATATGTGCAAAATCCATTTACAATAACTGTCAAACCTGTGTTCGATGCCACCTCCGAATAAAGACCACTCTGTGAATAAAGGCCATTTTTTGAAAACCCATTACTGATTATTGAGAACAAACTGACCTCCGAATAAAGGCCATTGTCAATAGAGGCCACATTTTGTCTTTCCAAAAAGTGGCCTTTATTCACAGAATTGACTGTATCTAAAAATCTCAATGATGAGACCACATTCGGGATCCGAAAAATCGGTCGTAATCATGAATTGGTCTCATTATCAAGTTAAATTATACGGGAGTTATTGTAAGTTCTAACAAAGGTGGTCGCATTATGTGGTTTTACTGTAATTTTGTTTTTGTAGATAAATCCGGTCTGGTTGAATCAAAATTAACGCTGCGTTTGCTTAGCGTTATGGAAGAATAGCTCTCTTTTATTTCAAAACATAAAAACTGTAAGAAAATAAAAAATTATTAAGGAAGGTTTGTGAGGAAGCATTTTATACCGATATCTCGTGACACTGGTGGAAACAAGGGAGGTAACTGTATAGATCGTCTTTCGGGTAAGGTTTTGTTTCCACGTGTTCGTTCCGTAGAATGTACACGACTTTCATCATCTGAATCTGTAAGAAATAGAACGTGTAATGTTTATGACTCTGTGACACGTTATGGAATAGAAACACGTGCTGGGTTCAAAACTGTTTACCAATTGCGTTATTTGATTGCGTGCTGGCTATTCATTTCAATTTCGTTCGGCGCACGTTACATCAATTTGAAACGTATTCAGGATGGGAAGGTGTGTCTTGCTTAATGATGTTGCTTTTACGTCAAAAATTAATGTCACTGATATACAGTCAAACATTTGAACAAAGGCCATCCTTGGGAAAAACAAAATGTGGTCTTTGTTGATAGATAGCCTTTATTTTGCGGTCGGTTTCTTCTGAATAATCCATGTCGGTTTTAAAGAATGGCCTTTATTCACTGGATGACCTCTATCTGTATAGGTTTGACTGTATCCTCAAAACATTCAAAGCAATTTGGTTTTCGTAATGAACATATTAGTATTTTGTGTGTTTTTATATTTTGGGGTTTTACATCGAACCAACAGATCAGATGACACGGCGACTTTCCCAGCTTTTAACGATGATGGACGACCCCAGGTATACGCCCGGAAAGACCCACCGCCCTTCCGTAAGCTAGCTGGAGAGTTTCCTCACGTGTGATTGTTTCTGGTCACGGGTGGAATTCGAACTCAAGTAGTGGTGAAGGGCTAGTAATTACTACTCATACACACTAACTAATAGACTACGGAGGCCCATGAGCGTTTAAACGTAAAAGTATGACTTATGAAGACTATATTTTGTATGTTAATTACATATTACATGTACCAGTATTTAAAAGATGTAGACATGCATGAATGAATAATATACTTCAGATTTACCTGGAGACTTTAACCTTTCTCTTGGTTGTTTATTGTGTTTTCTGGAAACAAACATAAGTGGAAAACAGACTAAAGTCGGGAATAATGGATTTATTCAACGAATTATTCTAAAAACAGCATCATCAGAAAAAAGTACAGAATATATATTGGAATACATCACCTGCATACAGTGCAACCTCTCCAGAGCGGTCCACTCTTGAACAACAACCTCCCTTCAACAACAGCATGATTTGACCCACTGTACGATTTAAATATTAATTTAACCTCTCTAGAGCAATAAGCTCTCAACAAAACTATGAATTTGCTTCTCCCAAAGGGCGTTGCTTTGGAGAGGTTGCACTGTATACACATTGTATACGAATACACGTACAAATACATGTACGCAATATACAATAAGCCACGCTACACATGGATATTCAACTACAAAAACATAATAACCTGATCAAATAATTATAAGAAAAGATGAACAGAGGTGTTAAATATTTCACTTTTTTATGAATTCTTTTACAAATAAAGATATTTTAATTAACAATGGTTTGTGCTGAGAATTTATCAATTCTAAAAATTTAAACATGGAACTGTAGTTTGTTATATTGCTTACGTTAATTAGCAGATTCTGTGAGCATTTATAGATGATGAACACATCCATTTCAGTTCGATACAGTAAAAATTATGCAAATATTTGCTTTTAATTATCTTGACGTGAAATTTGATCATACAGTCATATATTTATTGTTTTTATTCAGAAAATAAATTGAAACAGAATTAAATGGTACTTTTTAGCAAATTTGATAGATCCTGGGTCGATTTTTACACTCTGCTATCAGAGACAATTTTTTCAGGCTTATTTATTAGGACGCAATGACAATGAATGAATCATTTAGTTCAAATGAAGATACTTATAACGACTACCTGAAAGAAAAAAAGGGGATGGCAACGAATGCCAGCTTCAATACAGTGAAACCTCTCCAGAGCGGCCCTCTCTTGAGCGACAACCTCCCTTCAACAATAGCATGCTTTTTCCCCACTGTACGATTTGATTACGAGCGTATTAATTTAACCTCTCTAGGGCGGCAACCTCTCAACAACAACATAATTTTACGTCTCCCAAAGGGTGTTGCTTTGGAGAGGTTGCACTGTATTTGAATATGCGGTTATCCTTAAAGAAAACCGTGCATTATCCTTATTATATCCTTATATTATGCTTCTTTCGTTAAAACAGTTACACGTATTAAACTAAAAAACTGACGAATAACGCATTTGTCATCAAAACAGCAAATTCTTAAGGATTCGGTAATAAGAGATACCGTTATTGCCTTTCATGAGAAGTTCCTGTTTTTGCTTTCACTGTAACTAATCTTAATATTAAGGTTAATAGTCGTGGTATCTGACATCTTTTTTTATCTCCAGAACTTGATATTTCCAGAAAATGGAGGTGAATAAAATGCAATGTACATACACTGAGTGGGATTTCAAAACGTCCATCTTGGAGGAACCCGAATAAGTGAAATAATTCCTATGTTTTACAATATTTACGATCAATCTACATAAAGAAGTCGAATTTTCAAAGTAAATGTTGGATTGAAAATATTAAATGTCTACCAAGCAATCAATCAAGTGTGTTTAATGATTTTCTTCCAGCGCTATAAAATACAAGGTCGGCGTTTAGAAATTCGGCTCTGTGTTTAAGTAACTGCCAACTTCTCCTCATGAATGTTCAGCAATGGAGTATAAATGACCCTAAACTCAACGACGTCAGTCAAACGATTAAGAAGAATGAGTGCCGCACCCAAATAAACTCACGAGCTCTGGACCAGTTAACCTAATGCTCTACCAATTGAGCAAAGCAGTCTGGAGGGTAACACTTATTAAATGACTTAATTTAACTTTATTTCAATACTTCATTTCAGATTTAGGCCGTTCACTCCATTTAACGATTTTCCCAATACAAGAACTTATTATGTACAGAAACGTTCAACATTAATGTTCACAAAAATATCCCTGACTTCAATTCCATTAGATACAGTCGTAACATCTACATTCGTATTTTGTTGAATAAACATTAAATAAGTATGCTACTTTTCATAAAATGATTTACGCTATTGGTCGAAATTCTTACCTAGGCATCGAAAAAATGTGTCATTTCATGAGAAGACGAATAAACCAACTGTCGACTGCAAGACTTATGACGTTGCTAACGTAAAAAAACGTCAAACCGGAAACACGTGACGTTATTGATTACGTACATAAAAATTCTGCAAGAGTTGTCTTTCTTACTTACGCTCTCAGTTAACGACTCACAGAAGTTCAATAGAAACTGGAACTCTTTATCGAGACTGATAAATGATGATGTGCATTAATTGCAATTCGATATATCATGCACTTTAAATGTTATTTTTCAAATGAGGAGATAGCTATCTATTCCTGTCATTATATGTTTATTATTTGTAGGTAATTTAATGTATTATATCCATAATACGGTCATCATATTACAAATCTGCTAAATCCTACTAAAAATGGTTGATATTATAGAAATAATACTGCCCAATTATCGTTATTTCTATTGATAATTACCCCTAGATACTACAATGTATTTTATGACAAATTTTGTGAGAGTTATTGCCCTTGTTGAAAAATAGATAAATATTAATTTTTGACAGCATTACACGGTAACCTATATTTTTCTTTATTAAATTACATTGATATTGTGTTTTTACATCGTTTTACCGTGGGCTATCATTGAAATGGATCTTCCTCTTTCATTACTTTTTGAAAAATTGGCTAATCCGATAGACTTCAATGCAAATTAAAAGAGGCTATAACTCAAAGGATTGTCATTGTTTTTTGGAAATCTCATGTTAAATCATTGTCTATAGTGGAAACCTATAAAAAATATAAAGGTTTCCATAATCTGTCCACTTTTTTTTTGAAATACTAACTTTGGTTCTTATGGGTAAAAAACCTTAAAAAAGAGTTAATGGCGTTAACAAGCATACATTGTTTTCATCTCGAAGAGGTCTCGAACTACATCAGGATAACAAACTTGCAAAGCAGATTCTCCATCTGTAACAAACAAATATTTCAGTGTTTTACTTCGCTATTTTTCGAGGCTTCAATTTGCTCTATACCATGACTTGGTTCATTCTGTTTCAAGATTTTATTAATTCTGAATATGAAGACACCAAAACTTAATTCTACTTTATATCAAGACTATATTCTACTTAATATTAAAACTTTATTTTACTTAATATCAGCAACTTTGTTTTATTTAATATTAATACTCTACTTAATATTAAGATTTCATTTTACTTCATATTAAGGCTTCATTTAACTTAATATTAAGACTTCACTTTTATAATATTAAAAGTATACATTACATAATATCAAGACTAAATTTTACCCAATATTAAGACATCATTTTACTTAATATTAAGACTTCACTTTACTTATTATCAAGACTATGTTTTATTTAATAACAAGATTTCAGTTTACCTAATATTAAGAATATACTTTAGATGATATTAAGGCTGTATTTTATTTTATACCAAGACTTTGTTTTACGTAATATGTGGACTATATTTCACTTTATATCAAAACTGTATTTCAATTAATACCCGGTGTTTATTTTACTTAATATCGAGACTTTACGAAAGGAAATGTGTTAGTGTTAAAAAATTATCAAATTGTGAACAGAAATGAAGCTGTCTCAATTTGAATATCTGTGTAACAGTGTTGTATATATAATATATGTGTTTATAGTAGTTTGTATGCCTGTCTGCCCGATTAGCTCAGTTGGTAGAGCAGCTGACTTGCAAGCAGAAGGTCGCGGGTTCGAGCCCCGCATCGGGAACTTTATTTTCTGCCTCCTATTACAATCTGTGCAAACTTATACATATTTTGGAAGATAAACACGTTTGTACTAATTTTCGCAGAATGGTTCATCCTAGAAAATGGTAGATATTCTTACCTAGGCATCGTGAAAATACGTCATTTTATCAGAGGGTAAATAAACCAACTGTCGACAACAAGATTCTGATGGCGTTGTTGCTAACGTCACAAAGTCAAACCGGAAACACGTGACGTTATTGATTACGTAATTAATAAATCTTATACATGTACTATAGTTGTCGTTCTTGTTTATGATCCCAGTTTATGATTCATGACACGTCAATAAAAAATATATAATATTAATGAATTGTAATCTGAACAAATAAAACATATCAATAAAACATTGTAACCATTGGTCAAATAAACAAAATGAAATTTAACTTGTTATTTATGCGTCTGTATTGTTCTCCAGAGCCATCTTGTCATGTTCAATCTTCGGTAAAGTTCTATGGCGTTTTCAAATAAAATGCTATTTAATTCATAAAATATTATTACAAAATAATTTCAGTTTTATTAAAGTTGATTTCCAAGACATGGGTGTCGAAAGATGTGAGGGGTGGTGGAAAAAACACAACAGAATTTACCATTTGCAGTATGTAAATATAAACGCAGACAAACTAACAAAAAGGAACAAAAGCTCTGAAAAGATTCAAAGGCGATTTGCTAGACTTTGTAGCGAATGCATATGCCCGCTTTAAACCAGAATTACACATACAAAAATGTATTACACTGAAATGTTATTACGGACGTATATTGTAACACATCAAATAAAAGTAAATAACAACATGTTTTTGTCGAGCCTTGCAACGATTCCAAAGCGACTGAAGTTTGGAGTTTAATTATTGTTCTCTAGTCATTTGGTATTCAATTAATTGGAGCTAGATTATTTGGTGAGCAGGAAAATAATGGCTCTCATTAAAAATATTGCCAATTATCAGAAGACATACAAAAGCACTTAAAAGAAGACAAACAAGGTACTTTGGTACGGTTGTTGAGGACAAACATTGAACTATTATTGTCTGATAGGTCATCCTTATTAGTTTGTTGGTTTGCAGTTACGAGACCAATCCATTCAAATGTTCCTCAACCACAAACTTCAGCGATTTTGATATTTTTGGCCCTTTAATCCTGCTTTTCGTTTCAGTGCATGCATAATATGTTACCAAAATACTTACATGTATACCTATATGCTGTTAAAAGTTTTGATGGCGTTACAGCAAAATAACATCTTTTTAGGATGACCTTATGAATACAATTCGTACGGTTGTCCAATTATATGGCTTTCACATGCAAGTACAAGTACTTGCGCACCGGTTATGAATCACTTTGTTAAATGTCAGGGGCACTTATGTATCATTGCGCCTTGATCAATTAAAGAAACTAAAACATCTGCAATGCGACTCAATAAAGTTCATTCATTTATGATGTGCGCTGGATATTTGTACTTATTGCCTTTGTTTAAAGCCTATAAGTATCAAGAAGCGGGGCTACCATTACTCTACACCTTGGATATTAATATTGTAGTTGAATATTATGCTCCATCACTCATTCATTGCAGCATTGGTTGTATTTCAAAAGGATGTTTGGCGTTCCTATTCAAATTGGACGGTAAGATATCAATATTGTTCCAGACATCTGTTTAAAAATCGTAGTACACGTATATTCCTATTAAATTGGACATATTATGTTGTTCCTCAATTTGAAGGGTTCAGTGCCAGAAGGTGTCTAGCTCAAAATGAAGATAGGCCCTTCTTGCATTTACCCCTTCAATTACCGAGTCATTTAACATGACTTCTTCATTTGTTTACCGTACATTTTACATTTTAGACGCTACTTAATCAGTGTGTCTAACTACATTATTTTATTCTATTTTTTTAGGATTGTGTTCATCAATGAACGAATCGCCTTTGTGGGCATTAAATACTTGGGTTTCGGAGTGTTACTTCTCCCCGATAAAGTACTGCAGGGTACAATATACACGCACCGAAACTTCTAACACTCCCCTGGTTCCTAGTAGTATATTTCAATAATTTTTCACGCATACGTCTAGACATACATCCAATACCTTTGTACAGTAAAACTTTGATAATGAGATCACCTTACCGAAAAATCTGTCGTAATTATGAGGTGGTTTCATGAGTCCGAAAATAAGTGGTCGTTATAGAAAGGTGGTCGTAATATTGAGATGGTCACAATATGAGGTTTTACTGTGTAATGACAGTTCACCGACATTTTTGCAAGGGAGGTCGAAGTAAGGTTAGTTGTATGTGCGAATCATGTACCTTTCAGGAAATTTCGATTATTATATATTAGACACATGATGGTCACTAGATGAATAATACATGTACTAAAAGTATAGAAAAAACGACTAGGAAGTAATAATTTCTGGTAAAACTATGTACAAACGAGTATATGGGTGGAGAAAAATTAATTGAAATGTTATAAATTATAATTACATATACAAAATTTTTATTGGAGGATTGTATTTTAAGATTTTGTTGACGATCAACACTGTTACCAGACCGCGTCGCACGGCGAATACACTGGAACTGTTAGCGAAACAATAAGTGGGCGTGTTTGTCAAAATTGGGCGGAGCACACACCGCATTACCATGTTATATATGCAAATATGACTCCGGATAACAGTTTGACCGCTGCCAAGAATTACTGCCGGGATCCAGACGGAACGGGTCACAACTGGTGTTATACTTTAGACCCATCAGTAAGATGGGAGTTCTGTGACGTTGGTAGATGTATGGCACCCAACAGTAAGTAAGACTTTGTTTTTAGATTCTTTGAAGACACTCAAGAATACGGCTGTGCAGGATGTTCACGTTCAATGACAGTCTCCACTCGGCACACCTGGACCGATTCTGTTTAATAGATGGAGCAAAAACTCTAATGTACATTTGTACGTGTCTTGATTGAGGAACAGAATCGGTCATAGGCACTCGATTTCCGTGATTTATATACCCGAACAGATCTAGTGTTTTAATCTAAACTCATCAACTCTATTCGGGAACCTCGGTCTAGCTGTAGCGCGTCAAGTTTTACAGCGAGGTTCCCGAAAAGCGCGCGCATTTCAGAAGGAATACCGGGACCCAGACTGGATATTTACTTCCGTCAATCGAAAAAATGGCGAGTGACTTACCTTTTAGTTTTTATGATACGCATAGTAACGAAATAACGTTTTCTTTTCTTGGCTGATTTGCGTTGTTTGATGAGTTTAGATTAAAACACTAGGTCTGTTCGGGTATATAAACCACGGAAATCGAGTGCCTATGGAATCGGCCGAAGCGTAATTGTCTCACTAAGAATGCTACGTTTTTTACCGTACAATGTACCAATATTGTAGAAAATTACTTGAAGTAGATAATGTGATGACCTGAGTCATGTGAATGTTAATTAATATACTTCGAATGATAGCCTTAACACTCGCACACAAGACATCACATGCATCCTTTATCTACGAGCAATTTCGCCCTCTAGAAATGATACCGAATCCTCTCATTCCACTACTCAGTTTAAAGGGTTTTTTTTTAAAAAAAAAAAAAAAACAACTAATATCATTTGGAGAAAATACTATTTAGCAACAACGTGTTTAAGTGCATGTATGAAGCAACGATGGCAAATTTCCGGGGACTCGGATAATAACTTCATTTTATCCATATTTCACAAGATCCATAGCAAAAAATAAAGGACTGCGTTTCGGAGGATAAACATTTCTTTGTATCAGATTCTTCACTTTATCCGAATTCACTAAATAGCCGAGCTCTATTGAACTGTTTTTCCTGGTCTTAAAATATCCGAATTCACTATATAGCCGAGCTCTATTAAACTATTTTTCCTGGTCTTAAGCTAAATGTCTTTCTATATATATATATTTCAGGCAACTGCCGGTTGTACAATAAAACTGGAATCCCATCAGCTTATAGGACTGGTTACCGATATTTCAATATGTCAGTACCTTAATCAATAGATAAAGAAAACTTTTTATGAGTTTTGCACTTGTTTTCAACAGTATTTCAGTTACAAACAAGTGGGCGGTTAAAATAGCCAGTTATCCTCAATCCTGTAACGGTACTAACTTTGAACATTCTCTGCAAGTAACTGCCAACTTCTCCATAAGTATGATGGGCATTTGTAAGCTTGTAGTTTTGTTAGGTATTCATAATAATAAATAGTAAATATGAAAATATCATTACTTTTGCTTTGTTATAGAGCAATACTCCTTGAATTATCGGTACTATCGCACGATACCATGGTATAATTTTTGGAATACAATTTGGTAATTATCAAAGCACTGAGAGAGCTAATACCTTAGCGAGTAGCTGGTAATATGTATCGACTGTATGCATGAAATCCGATTACAAATCTAGCATATACCAGGAAAGTTATTAAGTGAATATGCCATGCCCACGCCATTAAAGCTGCAGCGTGGTTCGTACATAAACGCCAAACTTATATGTATCTGGAAGCTGTGTTTTGACCTACATTTTTGTTTTTTTGTGTCTATGTGGGTTTTGGGGAAAATATTGTTGGGATTTTCGTACGTGTTTTTTGTAGGAATCCTATTCTTATCTACATCCATGCATGAAATCGTGTGTTATGAGACCTTTGTGTCCATATGCTTATACGCATGAAAGTCGACTTCGGTGCAATACTTATTTTCTACAGTAGTAAGTTAACTGGTGTGTTAGCAGGACGTCGCTGTAAGATATAAAACTTTGGGTTATTTCACCTGGACAGACATACAAGCCTGTCCATAAATATAATAACAACACTTTGAACTCACAACAGTTTTATTTCACATTGACAGAAGAGGATCAACATACACAATGAGTCTCAAGCTTGGAGACCAGTCTAAAAATCTTACTGATCTCATTGGTTGTTTCAAAAGTAAATTTGAAAACTGACCAATGGCAAGGCTTCATTGATGGACTGGTCTCCCACACTTTTGTTTAATAACCACTGACAATGCAGTATGAACAGACCTAGATGAATATTTAAACTTAATAAGCATTGTTTATGACTCTATAAGTTTGAAAGACTTATATATAACAAGAGATCCAAAGTTAAGGATTTCATACATATATAATGGTTACCAGCTAAATGCAAGAATCAAATTAAATGGTGAGATGTCTTTAAATGCTCACATTAACTTTAAAATAGATATAAAACAAATGACAGAAAACAATGCCAAGAACAAACAGTAAAATAATTCAGGCCATCTGCTTCTAAATTATCATCTTACTTACAGATCTTACAAATTTCAAAAAAGTACCCAACAAATTTGACACAAACTGAAAATCATGATTGAAATTTTGTTCCTAAATAATTTCAAAACGAATTTAAAAATACATTTTGATTAAAACACGAACAATTTCATGACAGTTTATACAGAAAAGCAAACAAAACTTAAGAAATGAATAAATGAAAGTAATTAATTCATACTTTAAAATATTCCTAAGGAGAAAAAAAGAAAAGAAAAAGACGAGGGTCAATATGAAACAAAACCATATTTTTTTGTCTAAACTTTAAAACTCGGTGACAAGTACGAGAAAATTGCCACTACATAAAAAGTTGTCTGTTGCTAAGGATACCCAAATTAGAAAGTTTTGAAAATAGATAACTAATTATACAATATGGAGGTCAGAGATAAAGCAGCCTACCATGCAGTAGTTTTTGTGTTTTGTTGTTACTGTTTTATGAAGCTTGTATACCTACAAAGCTAACCATTTTGATACTGTTCTGCAAGTCTGTTTTTTAAATAAAATATAACTAAATTACTTTCAAACACATGATCATACAGAAATTCTGTAAAAAAATGAAAATTTTGTGTATGAACAAGACAGAAATGTTCCAGTCCATAATTAGCATTTCCATTCCAAAAAAACAAATATACACAAATATAAACCAAAAAAATAAGAGGGTATCCTTGGTAACAAGTTCACACATTTAACTCATAGATATACTCCGTATTTATCAAAATGAAGAGATTTTTAATGACAGAGTAACGGCAGAGAAAATAACAAATATTGCACATATATAACCAAACAGAGAAAAAACCAAACAGTTGCAACCACTAGATAAATTATATGTTTTCCAACATTGCAGAAAAAAGTTTAAAAAAGTGAAAAAAAAGCTTATTAGTTTAGTTTAATATTTTCTGAAACAAGACGGTATGTAGCTTGTCTACAATTGAACACTTTTGTGAGGTAGAAACTTATCCAAAGAGATTCCAGCTTTCATATCATGTGAGAAATAGAGCACAGACAGTTATGAAAAAACTAAATTTGGAAACTAATAAAAACAAAATGATACAATTTCAACGATTTGGTAATAAAAATTGGAATGTTACCGAATCAAGAATAATAAGCTAAGATATGGAAATGTTTTAATCATATTTTGTCCAAGTTCTAATTCGAATAAATTAGATATGACAAATACATCAACCTCTGTTAAAAGCATTCCACAATCTTTGCAAAGATAAAAACAACTGATTATTTAATAATAAAACAAGATTTAGAAAAAAATAACATACATGCATGTGATATAATAATAATATAATAATTATACTTTCTAACAGGTATTTTTCAAACATTTTTTTGTAACAGTAGGATTCAATAAATACATGCAAAATAATATTTGCAGTAAAAACTACAAGTATTGTATAGAAATATAACATTTTGTAGAATAAATATCACCGTAATATATTGATTTGGTCCACAATAACTTATTCACAACCTATCCTCCCAGGAATCATCAATATCAAGTTCATGTAAATACCATGAAACCAAGTTGATCCACTTTAAAGCTGAACAAATCCATCAATTTACTAAAAAATGTCATTTTTTAAACTCATATAAGCTTTTTCCAATACATGAACACCTAATTAAGAATATATCATCACAACACCATTCACCATAAAACATCTATATTTGTTAGTTTGTAAATAAAAACAATATTTAAGTAAATCAAATCACATCCCTGCATGATGTAAACTACAGTTAACATGATAAATTTCTTGTTAAGGCTAATGCTGCTCAATCAATATAAAGAGGCCTTTTTTGTGCAAAGCAATAAAAAAGCAATTTAATAGTCCTGGAGTAATTTTAATTGCAATAACTGAAAGCATTAAAAGTTGTATATCTTAACTGATCAAAGGACTGATCAAAGAATAATAATTTATTCTTCATTTTTTTCATTTTTTTCCCCTGGCATTTGTTATCAACAACATAACTTACGGTCAAATCATTCATACCACATGATACAATGAAAATTAAATCAGTTATATCTCCTTAAGTTTTGTCTTCATGAAAATTAAATGATTTTTTTTTCAAGTTATGTGTCAGTTTTTAACAGTGTTTCAATTGTGTACCAGAGGGCAATTAACCTAATCAGTCATCCTAGGTTATGTACCATTGCTCACCTTGTTATCCACACAATACTGACAGCATCTTCCAAATCAATGATCACCAGTGGAGACAAATGGCTTTAAACGTAATGCCTTCACCCAAACTGTCACAGAGAGCATGTGCATGTGCCAAGGTTTCCAACTCAACCACTCCACAAATTTAGCAAAGCTGGCAGATTACACAATTGAACAAAGTTACATAAACATGCACTTTTTCAAACAGACCGAGCAGCACTGTTACTTTTTTAATAACCTTTGTTGCACAAACAAAAACACGAAATAAAATAAATAAGAACCAGAGAACACATTAGCACTTGAAAATAAATGCAAAAATAGACAACATAATGAAAGTACTAATACTTTGTCATGGTATAGTTCAGATATAATAAATAAAATAAGTTAATAAAAGATAAAGAAAGAAGATATATATTCAAAATTAACTACTGGGGCCGTCCTTATAAAATATTGGTATGCAGTTATGCAACAGACTTGATCAGAAATATCCCCCAACCCCTATTTTTTAGCAATTTGGACTTTTTTTGCCTTTATCCCAAGTATAAAAAGATAAAAAAAATACATACCACCATATTTACTCACTATCTAAAGTTTGTGTTGCATATCCACAAACCAATTTTTTAAGGATAGCTTTGGCTGATACAATAAACCAAGACCAATATAATTGAATATTAAACTACTTTTAAACTAAGCCAATAAAATTTCAATAATTGCAAGAATACTATTAATTAAGTTGGTATCAATTAACACTAAATTGATTACATTTTTGAATTTATTAATGAGTGAGACAGAACATGGATTTGCAGAGATAATTAAAAGCATGTAATTGCTCTAAAAAAATGTAAAAATATATCAATTATTTTTTGGTAACTATGGAAATACCAGATCATTTATCTTTTCCATGTAAAAATGTTGAAATGATACATGATATATTATGATGCAATGACAAGTCTAAGCATCTTAGTTTACTGCGTTACAAATAAGTTTGACATGAACTACTAGAGAAAATAGATGACTAATTCTAATATTAATTGAACAATTATTTTTCCCCTCAATATAATAACATAAATATATTAATTCTATAAATTTTATGGAATTTTAATGATCTTAAGTTGGCTGTTGTATCATAAGCAGTCTGGAATGATGAGTTTTAATTAACGACAATCATCAAAGAAGAAAACTGTAGACAGTTTAGAGTGTGTTCATATTCAGGTCTAATGTTTAGTCCAAGTCTAAAGTTGAATCTTTGATTGAAATATTAGTAAACAGTCTATAGTTGAATAAAAGATCAGAAAATTGTGCCACAGTCTACTGTAAGTTCTATGATACAAATGTTGAGTCACAGTCCACTGTAGAATTTTTATGATGAAATGTAGAGTATCAGTCTATTCTTGTTCTTTGTCTTCTGGTAAACCATTTGTGACTGGTTGACCATTAACAGGCGTCTGAGTTTCCTCAGTAAATAAAGGATTTCGAACTTCCATCTCTCCAGTCTGAAATTTAATGAAATCATTCTTAAATTATCACTAAAGAACTAAATAGAGTCAAGGAAGAGAAAAACTCCTAAAATGATATGCTACAATCAAAATTTATCTCCCTTCTACAACAATTACAACAACAAATGCTAATCAGTGAGAGCCAAAAAAGTCAACACATATTGGTCTCCATGTTATTCGGTGTGAAAAAATCAATGTAAAATCAGACAAAAATTTACAGCTGGGCATGTGCTTCGAATATTCACTCATAAATGCTTATAAGAAAAAGTCTAGAAATATTTCATATATAAAATCCACTAAACCAATTCAATAACGTATGGTTCCTGGTTCCCAGCACAAGATAAACATTTCTAATAAATCATACCGGTGCCAGGCCTGGACATTCATATACAGTATAATCTCCCTCTTCATTTTCTTCCTCTGATTCATCTTCAGATCCATCTTGTTTCATCTCACCATTGGCTCTAGAAATATGACAGAAATAATACAAATAACTATTTATCATAATGTATCCCATAAACTGATTGGTTGACAATAAACAAATGAAGACAATGACTTGTCAAGAGAAACAACAGTTTTATACATCTTTTCTTAATTCAAACTTGTTAAAAGTTTCACTATAATAAATCAAATATCTATTATTCATAAGATTTTTTGACATGCAATTAATTAGCCCTTCATAACTGACTATTAACCCCTGTGAGAATAATTTACCCCCACTTTGATTCAATACATACACTCGTATACATGCAGTGATGTTGTACCAGATACAATTATTGTGATGTACCATGTAAACTTTTAGTGGTGTTGTACCACATATGCATGTACTTTTAGTGATACAGTACCATTTATATACTTTTAGTAATGTTGTTCCATATATTCTTTTAGAGATGTTAAACCATGTATCTATTTAGTAATATTAAATCATAAACATTTTTAGTTATGTTGCACCATAATTATCAACTTTTAGTGACATTTCCATTTCGTGAAGATGTCTATTAATCACTAAACTTAAATGAAAATTTGCTTTTACCATAAATTATTTTTAATAGCTAAGATTTCCAAAGATGAGAACACAAAAAATAGACAAATACTTTTCCATGGCGATCATTTGTTGTTTCTGATGCTGATAATGATACATTTGTGCACTCTGAGCTAATTTACGATCGCCTGGTGATGGTAGCCTCTCCTTAGTCGGACCAGTTACACCATATGCAGGATAATCTACATCACTGGCAGCTTTCACTTTTTTATGAAGTCTGAAAATAAACAATAAAATAACATTAATTGAAGTTAGTCACAGGGGTGTGAATCGTCACAGATCATTGGACAACCAGAAAGTGTTCTAAAAATAAATAGAATAAATGAGTAGACTCAGGTACCAGTAATTCTATTGGTAATAGCATAAACATTTGTTTATTGAGCATATCAGAAATATGGCCAACTCCCCTCAGATTTTCTTAACTGATTTACATCTTTCACAAAGTTGACCCCATTGATCATTCAACTTCTGGAAGCCTTGGATTTGAGGAAAAACCCATGAAAAGTCCATGAATACTTCAGGTAAGACCATTAAGGTGACCTGAGTTTTTTTTTACTTTGGTGATACAGTAAAGTGTTACAAGTACTGGATGTAAATTATTAGGATTTGAAGTTTTTACAGACTATTAAAGGTTAGAAATTACATAATGATAACTGAAAGGCCATTCTTATCTGTTGCTAATACTGGTACTTTTCTGTACACTAGATAAATAAAAAGTTGTCTATGCCTGAAGACTTAATATATATTTCACCATCATTTAAAAGAATGTACAACACCTATCAGCAAAGTGAAAACAGATCACAACCATGTGTGAAACCTTAGGTACAATAACAGTGAAAAAATATCATGCACAAGTTTTATTATCCCAAAAACCACTCAGAATCACACACTGTTAATGACAGTGCAAACGATAGTGTCTATAACAGTGAGAGACACAAATAGCGAATCATAACAATATATTTATAGCATTAAACAACAACATCCATTTCATACAGATGTCAACCCAGTACATTAAGATCATCTCTGGACATCCATTAAAACACCCACGATTATTAATGTAACAACTAGTTT
This sequence comes from Lutraria rhynchaena, assembly GCA_008271625.1. Classification (NCBI taxonomy): domain Eukaryota; kingdom Metazoa; phylum Mollusca; class Bivalvia; order Venerida; family Mactridae; genus Lutraria; species Lutraria rhynchaena. The sequence continues at coordinate 67,504 of VIBL01000281.1, forward strand.
TCTTCATGTACAGAATCAGAAAATTGGTTTTTGTGTCAGTATTCAAAATTCTGTCCTAATGGCATTTTTTCAGGACCATTTTGTATTACACTTTTCACAAGAATTGTTTGACAAAATTTAGAGCATTTAGGTTTTCTTGATGTCAGATCCAATTTGAACTTAACAACTATTTTTTGCCTTTGTCATTGTTTATTTTTTGCATATTTATTTAACAGGCACGCACCTCTTCTCCAGAAACTTCCAAACAAATCTAATCCATTAATTTACAAGTGCTTGAATAATAGGAGTAAATTATATCATTCACAATACAAACCAGAGGTCTGTTTCATAGACAAACCTCAACAAATACAGCAGTACTAAAAGGTCTTGTTAATGATCTACACAGATATTTACCTTTAACAGCTAACAACAGATCCTCAAAACAATCAGTAGGATTAAAAAGAACTTTATTAACAAACAATTATTAGCAACATTTATAAGTTTAAAATCTTAGCTAAGTCTCTGAAACAACCCTGGCTGGGAGTCTTAATTTCTGCGAGCTGAATGAAGTAATTGCTCAAACTACTGGTACATACAATTGGCCATGTTTTTATATTTACAAACTGTTATCTCAGCTTATGAATATAGATAACAATACCCTGGCATTGTGTAACCCTCTAGAGTGGCTTAAATGTGTAGATAAGAACACTGAATGATTTATTACATATTTACACACCTAAACATGGCCAACCCAAAATGATATCAGACGAAGATTTTCAGCATCAGCCAATATATGGAAAAAAATCAATGGTTGACCTATATAAGACTTTCTTATTACACACAAGGGAGGTGCATCATGTACGTAACAAATTATCTTCACCAGAAATAGTTCTCCACGGACATACTGCTGTCATATTACATGATATAAGCTACCATGCCGATTGATAATTGTTCTCATATTTGCATATAAAATCGCTCAGTGTTACTTAAGTATGACAGTTTTGCCTATACAGCAGAGGCAAAAGCTAGTCACCACAATAAACCAAATAGACGAAAAAATGTTGTACTCAAAATGATCAGAAAAGTTATTAACATGCAAAATAAAATAGAACAACCTTATTTTTTCTGCTGATCTAAGATGTTTTTTGGTCTTTGTCAATTTTTTGCCAATATCTCACACGAACTAAATCAATCTCCAAACTAAAAAACTATGTTTGACAAAAAGTTCTGCAGACTTAACAACCCTTTATTTTTTGGGATGTTAGCTGAAACTGGGTATTCATTTTGTGTACTTATACAAAAATGATAATCAAAAAACACAGTTGGATGATTCTAAATCAGACTTTAAGACTCTAGTCAACCATCTTACGATCATTTGTCTGAGATTTTACCCCAAACAATGAAGTGTCAGAAAAGATGTTTAATAATATGCCACCAGTGTTTTTAGGGCACTGATTTGGAGCCAAAATAAAGCTCCATTCCCTGGTCTAAAATGTATGTATCCCCTATAATCATAAAACATTTGCCTTCAGTTGAATTTTATTCTTCATTGGAAATGTTTTTTGGCATAGAAGGTTGTAAATTAATCAATAGAATGTCTCTATTGTCTGTGACTATTAAGGTTATAACCAACTGGTAATTAAATACTGGGAGAATGTAAATGCTTTGTCTTTTTAATTTAGCCTCTTTTCCCCTCAAAATGCTATTATTTTCTTTTCAAAGGCCCAAAAACCTTACCCCTTAAGGTGAAAACAACACAACACTGGCTACAGAACAGAAGAACTTTTCAGAGTTAACAATTTAAATGACCTCGAGACAAAGCAATTTTCTCAAAGTAAAATAAGATGGTAAACTGAAGCAACATTTGAATGGAGTAGATTTACATAGAATCTCCAGCTAAACAACTCAACTCCTTTGAGGACCAATGGCAATAAGGATGAAATTCAAATCGATGAATCTCAATGATGCGTATAAACTAACTCCCATCTACGTGCTGAGAAACAGTGACTTTCTAATAACGATGTAGAGTTTCTGATTGTTGGACAGACGACAGTTTTTTTTCCAAGTATTGATCTAGAACGTATCAACACCAGTTAGGTCAGTCATCTGATCGTTAAATATAATTGAAATACAGACGGGAAAAACAGCAACAATCTGATGAGATTCTATTCTGGTCCTCAAGTCAGAATTACGGAATTATTGATTAAAAATACTGTGATCAAATACAGCTGAGATAATCAAAACCACAATACTACATGAACTTTCTTCACAACTGTTCAAGAACGATGTTTTATTTATATAACTTCAAAGCTATGGAGCTAATTTTTCCTGCCTGATCTCTTAGCTTTCATCATGGTTACAAACCAACAAATATGTACTTTAATTCTAAACATGACATCTTGTATATGTTTTCAGATATTGAATTAACGGATAAGAATACTCCAAAGAACTTTTTGTTTGGAAATCTGGGTCTGGGTTTACAAAAATTCGAGATCATTCTCTGGGCTCTTTTTTTCACTCTAAACCCAATATCAGACCAATTTGCAGGTTTGTGTAAGTGAATATTTTTATCAATTTATTTGAACATATTCATTTTCTCAGCCAAGAATTTGGATATCAAACACATCATTTTATTTGTTTTTAGGGTTGTACACTAGTTTTCAGCAGTATTTCAGTCATATACTGACAGGCAGCCAGCTTGTTTTCCTGGATTTTGTACCAGCACTGCCTTGTTTTCCACAAGGAATTGCAAACTTCTCTGCATAAATAACTTTGGGATCAACAGAGCAGTGTGAATGGCCTTAGACAAAAAGTCTTCAAACAAACTGTCATAAGGAACATGTGCCATAAATCAGGTTTTAACTCAAAGGCCTGAGGTCAGTAGACCAAACACTCCGCATTGTGAGCTCAGTGGTTTTGCCAGACACTAAATCACCAGCAACTTGCATTTTGTGTAACTGCTAGAAGTATATGAGGTAGACAAAATTAATACAAAATTTTGGCTTTAATGATAAGGATTTTGAGAGATAAAAGACACAGTAATACTGGCTTCCAGTCCCAAATGTGTTACTTTCTCAAATATTTTCCAAAATTGGAAGTTTTGATAAGTTACTGTATGATATTCATGGACATTCATTAGACAAACAAGTACTACAATAGATGGCTGTAGGTAAAACTGAAATATCAGGGGAGTGATTGGTTGCTGATCAAAGAAGAGAAACTTTTTTTGTCAAAGCACAGAATGAAGTTTTCACAGCCAGGATACAACCACAAAACTTTCTAAAATAGAATACTACTACAAATAATTGCAATGAATCAATATTCCATGAGCATTTGAGAAAATAGGCATATGCTCCCATTTTAACGCCTCAGTTTTTTTTTTCAAAAAATTTACATGTTCTTCAGAAATGACTTCACCCCTCCCCCATAACCATTTGACCTGCGGAAATCAGCAAAAAAAATACATGACTGTAACCCCTCTAAAATATTTAAAGATTTTATAGCTGACAATGCAATTATCAATATTCCATAACCTAAAAAGTTTTGTCAGTACATACAAAGCAGTTGAATCCTGATTTAATTTGGTTAAGTGGGCCACGGTAATGGAGTGAAAACTTTTTGTGCAAGAAGAATACAGTACTACAGATCATTGACCTGCATTTATTAAATATAGCAAATTTATTCACATTAAATCTCAATGGAAAGTGCTGCATGCTGGCAGATGACATACTTCCCTCCACAGTCTAAGATTCATATTTTATGTGACACTTAACCACCTGCAGCATGGAATACATCTTTTTCTAGGGAAATAAATGTCAATCACACTATGATAAGAATTACAGAAAATTATTGATCAGAACTTAGACGACTTCCTTGGCTACCAACCCACACACTAATTGTGTGGTGGATGTGGAATTCTGTTTTTGTAATGAATACCATTTTAGAAAGTAGCAAATTTACTGCCTATGACGGACTGGCTCCTTAATATGGAATTTAATTCCCATGGCATGTCAAATCAGTAATAACAATGCGAAGTAAATAAATGAATGCAAAGTTAGCAATACACTGAAGTGTTTTCCAATCTAGAAAAAGAACTGACAAAAAGGATAAATTTGAAATAAAAAAATTCTGATTATAACTGATCATTTCTAGAAATTGAGGAAGTGTACAGTGTAAAATTGAATTATATGGAGCTATATAATAAATAAGACGTGAAGGTCATCATAGATCAAATCAATTTTTTGGCATCCTTTTCAAAGAAGAAACCAGGTTTTCAACAGTACTGTTTAAAGAACAGACACCATTTTCACATTTTATCAATAGTGACCTTATCCCAGAATAAAAAAAAAATCCAAGGTCTCCATAACAACCAGATGTATACCAAGTTTGGCAGAAAAAGTTCAATCTAAACTAAAGTCTTCAGATGGCAATCAACTGTTTGACACCCACCTCCACCCACACTGCCTGAAAATTTACCCAAATCTAATCACCAGGATTTTTGTTGAAAATCTGGTTAACAAGAGCAGATATGTGCCTTAAAAGCCACCAAAGTTATGAGACAATTAAACAGACCAGTTTCCCGGGTTTTATAATGGTACACGCAAGATTACAATAATAATTATGTTGCTAGAACCAATCCCTAGTAACTCATATAGCAATAGTCAATGATTAGATAATAGTTACTAATTAAGTCACATACACACAACATCAATAATTACTTCTATCGTTATTACCATAGCAACAGGATGGACATCAATCAAACAGAATAATCAGAATACTTAAGTCCAGCCTTGAATCAGAAAAAAAACAGGACAAAACATTATACAGTAACAACAAAACATTTCTTTGTTCTTTGTCCCACTTCTCAGGCATACCAAAAGTGGCCAGACCGTCGGACATGTCAGGCAAATTTCCAGCAGGTCCAATATCTTTTTGCTGAGTACTGGACCAGATGTTCAGCAGTGGGGCACAATTTACAGCATTTATCACTTATTTTAATATATTTGGTAAAACAAATTTTCATTTGGTCAAACAGAAATTCTAACTTTGCCTGACCAAATGTCAGGCAAGTATTCTGGCAGTTCCAAGAAGCCTGATTTCTGGTTAAATAACCCCAGTTCTAACTGAATGAACCAGATTTTTTCAATAAATACAGTGATACAGCACAGACATTAACTACAAAGCATATTGGTTCAGTTCAGATCATATAAACTTAACTGTGCTAGGGTTAGCCACTTTTTATTCCAAATTAAATTACATACAATAGAAAAACAGACACAGTCAAGGAATAAAATGAATAAAGACATTAGCAAACAGACAAAAACAGCTGGTATCAAAGGTCATTGACTTCATGAATAAGTCCAACACAAATGAGGACATTTTAACATTGCACTATGAGTAAACATTTTGCTATTAGGCACTCAGAAAAAAAAGCAGAAAAATAACTGAGAGACAAAGAGTAATAGGTCAACAATTAATAATTACAGAAATCTCCCCACACAGAGTATCACAGGAAGAAATAATGGAGACAGCAATATTATGCAAAACAGTCAGAGGATAAAAATGGTTGATGTAATTTTATGTCTTATTCCCGACTTGCCTTCTCAGGGATTTTAATGTCCTGTTCATTCAATAAAGCATATTGGGAAGACGTAAAAAACAGCTTTGTTCCTTTCTAACAAAACGAACAATTGCCAAAACATTTTTTTTTTACAAAAACAACCAATCCCCAGTTCCTTTCTCACACAAGCAAAGAACAGCCGAGTCCATGTTTCTTATGAAAATAATTAACTGCAAAGTTCCATTCTTACAAACATAAACAATGGCATATAGTATGTTTCTTACAAACAATGGCCAACTCCATTACATACCAGAACAAACAAAAACCAGTACATTTCTAACTATCAACTGCCAAGCTCTTTCCTTACAAACACAAACAGTGGCATGGTATGCTTCTTACAAAAGCAATCAACTGCCCTATTGCAGCTCCTCCCTTAAGAAAAAAAGCAGAACAAAAAGACCAAACATCAATGAAGAAAATAAACTGGACAACATGAATTCACAAATTGGAAATAAGACCTACCATTAATTACTGAGATTAATGGCACATATGGTGTCTAGTTGATTTATATGTAATTAAGCAGTGGAGGCCAGAGAATTAAAAGTAAGAAACTATGTCAAATATCTTCTATAAAATACAATGAAATAGCTTTAAAATAAAGGTAAACAAAACAATAGAATATTGTCAGTGAGTACTAAGACAGACTCATATTCCATCACTCTCACATCCTTTTATTGGTATATTATCATAGCAGCCATGATCCTACAGCACAATGTTCTCAAAATTGTCACAGAATCACATCAATTCTAATTTGCACTCTAGTAATGTTGCCTCCAACAACATCAGCATCCAGCTTTAACAACAGCGTTATAAGAATAGGACAAAGTGATCAATACTTCAAGTAACAACCATAACTCGAGAAAAATATTCAACCTAGCTCTTCAATCTTGGAGGAGAGAAAAGAACATCCATACATAATGCATACAGCAGTGATTTAGTCAACCTAACAGAACTCTGCTTATTGGGACATGAACACCAGATAAATACATAATGCAATAACTACTAACTGAATTGTCACATTCACTTCCTGACAACAAGAAGTCACGGCAGACAAATATGAATACAAATAAGAAGAAATAAATCTTTTGGTTCTGTAAGGTAATGAAGTGAATTTATACCCAGACATTGCTAAGCAGGAATTTATTCAAATTGTCAAAGCAATGCATAATTCCAGCAGAATATGCTTCTAAAATGCAGCTTGACAAATCTCCAATGGCATAAATAATCATATTTTGAAAATGAATGCTGAAGTACAGAAAACAAAGTTTACATTACTGTCAACATCATCTGTAAATGTGAGCAATAAATCATTACATCATGTTAAAATGCACAGTTTTTACATTACATCTCTGAATATACCAATCATAAAATAGTCAGGTAATCATATGTTTACCTAATGATCATTTTTCATGTCAAAGCAATCTTAATTGCTTCCAACTTTTGCCTAGTGTTATAAAAATCAATAGGCTAGCATTATGAGATGATTGAATACCACTAGATTGTACAGACGTCATACTGCATTTACATCAAACTTTTACTTATCTATCTTGGAACAAAATACAAGGGAATCTTAACATGTTTGAATTAAGTACTAAAACCAGACACCAAAGACACCTATACACCCTCAGAATTTCTAAACACATTAACATGTAGAATAAAAAATGGCCCCTATGATCATACATCTGCAGAAATCCATGGAAAGAATCCAATTCTTCATATACTTAGCCCATGGATTCTACAGCTTGCTATCTCAAAACCACAAACCTTGGACATACTCCATATGATGAAATCTCTAAATAATAAATGTTTTAATAGAGTTCACTAATGTATCAGCTTTTCTGATTTCATGATTGTTAAGTTGACAAGATGGCAGGCTCAAGATTGTCATTTCATAAGCTATTAGCAATTCAAGGAAATGAATCATACATAATCATATATAATGGAACATAGATCAAATCTCTCAACACTCAATTTAGTATAAGCTAAATTGACAAAAAAGTTAAAAATAAAAATCATACATAACTAACAATCATTTTTTTCTTTCAATATTTTGCTGGGAAATTGATTAAAACAAACCATATTTATGAAGCATATTTATCACTTGTAAACCAATAACATGTTAGCAAAAAATCTGCTTTAGCACAAAAAAAAAGAATTTGCAAGTTATGTAAGTTTGACAGATTTTTACAATGACTGAAACAGGTTTATAAGCACTCAGCATTTTCTTTCGCTGGGGTTTAACATCACACCAATAGCCATGATCATTTAAGGACATTTCTAGCTGTGACAGAGAAGGACTATCTGGGTGGAACCACCAACATTCTGTACACCAGCTGGACAGCTTCTTCGCATGTATTTTTTTGTCCTGTAGGGATTTGAACTCACAGTGATGAGGGGCTAGTGACTACTATCTGGGACTATAACCACTCAATCAGAGATGCCCCACCAACGTTTTTCAAACAATACATGAAAACACAGTATTCTAACAAATGGCTTCATTTAAATCACTCCCACATTGAGACAGAAATATCCATGTCCCATGAGATTATATACTGCCTCAATCTCACTGTCCCAATTCAATCAATTCCAATAAATAGAAACTGAATTTAATTTGTGGACCAATATCTGAAATCAATTCCATTGAAAGCTTCTACTCAGATCATGGCAGTGAGTGTGACATGAATGCAAACATAAGTTCTTTCATACAGAAAAAAATGTACTAAGCTACAGTCTACTTTTTATAACTTAGTCTTCAAGGGTTATTGAGCTTACAAATATATCACAGTTTGCAGAATAAGTTTATTTGTTTTGTGTGATTGTTCTCAGTTTAACAACTTTAACAACCATATTTGAGTAATGTACTGTGAACAGTTATATTACCAAGCCTTCCCACTTGGCCCAATAGCTGGAGAGTTTGGTCTACACAGGCCTCAGGCACAGTATATGTTCTCTGTAATGATTTGATTGAAAACATTATGTCTAGGGCTATTTGCCTCCCCACCATTAATTGATATTGACCAAATTAATGCTCTGGGAATACCTACCAGTAATGACCTTTTCCCTCATAATCCATAAGTAACTATATCATTTCCAACAAATGCAATTCAGAAAAGGGGGACAAATAACCTCCGATATGATCCCTTTATATCAAACCTGCTAACTTGACTCACTAGGGAGTGCAAATGATCAGACCTCAGGTAAGTGATCTGCAGGCCATGTTCTCAATGGTGGATTTGCAGTTACTTGTCAAATTTTCTGTAGAGTATACTTTGCAGTTACTTGTCAAATTTTCTGTAGAGTATACATTACATAAAATGAAAGGGGCTTATTCTGTAGCATTTTTTTTCATTTAGATAAATATTCTGTTGAACTGGGGTGATTCAAAACCTTCTGATTACAGCTTTGCAACAGGCCCATCACTACTGCCTGTGCAGGCTATGAAAAAACTGAATACTCAAATCAACAAGCAGAAAAGTATAGAAGCTATTTTCCAACAAATAATATGCTATAATGATCATAATAATTTGGAATATTGTCACAGTAATTGTTATAAAGTATCAATTTCAGAAACAAACCACAAAAATATTCTTTCTAGGCATGATGACAAAAAGAAAAAATAATTTCCCACAGGATTTGGTTAAAAAATGGAATTCGATGGTATGAGATTTCAACGTGTTCCACTTCTGGAGTGTGATCATTATTTTCCTCAATTTTCAATTTACAAATATGAGTCTGAGCGAAATATGAGTAAATCAATTAGGATGCATAATGGAAATTTTACAGCAAACTCTAGATTTTACATTAAAGAAGAGCTAAATAGAAGCAAAAATCAATTAACATTTCACAATATTGAAACTGCCTACAGCATTAAGCCAATAAAATGGCTTAGTTTTCAATTTTTCTTGCGAATTAAGAAAGCTGCTTGTTCATGAAGATGTTTATTTGTGCTTCAATCAACATAAACCAATAGGCACTAATACCCTGTGATTAAATAATTGAACAAGAATAAAAATTAATGAAGTTATTCCTACAGAACTATAAATATAGAATATAGGCCACCCTTGGGAAAGACAAAATATGGCCTTTTTTGACAGATGACCTTCATTTAGAGGTCAGTTTGTTTAAAACAATCAAAGACAGTTTTTTAAAGAATGCATGGCCTTATTCACAGGAAGGCCTTTATTTGGAGGAGGTTGCAAAAAAGAGGTTTGACTGTACGTTGGTACAAATGAGCAGTAACACTAATAAGGGCAAAAAATAGTCTTGTTTAAAGTTCATTATTACTTCACTCACCCTAGTTTTTGCTAACAAAACGTCTGAAGTTTCTAACAGATGAATTATGAACTCTGAATACATGAATATGAAAGGAATGTTTAGGCAAAAAAAATTAGAAAATTTTTGTGACCCACCAACAGTATTTCTTACCAAGTTACTGTAAATATGACTTTTTTTCTAACCTAAGTTAAAAACTAGGTCACTAAACTATTTTCTATTTCTGTAACTTTATTCCTTCAGAACCAATTAAATAAATTGCAATCAATTAAAAGAATTTAATCATCTTGGAAAATAGAAATAATTTGTTTCATTTTGCTGATTTACCCATATTTCAACAGTATTTCATACATAAAATGCTAGTATCTTTCTGCATAATAGGAAGCGTATAAAACCACTACACCATCTGTGTGATGAAAAGGATTGATAATATATTGTCAACATGAAGGAGTTAATAAAGTCTTCGCAATGTTATCACCAAGTTTAAGAGATTAGTATTGACAGATTAAAAGCATCTTGACAAGCCTACAATAAAGAAAATCTTCTCAACTTCTTATAAATATGTACAGATATACAAGAATACATAAATAGAGAAAAAAATTCTAAATTTTTCTAGAGAATAAACACTTCTCTCAGGAAAGTTTCCGATAAATGATCTCGTTCTGTTTTCGCCATGATTATTTGGTGTTAGAACTGATTGTCAAATGATTTTCTGACATCAATCTATAGTTTAGTCCCCATAAGTTGTTGGTATATTAACTCAAGCCTTTATAAAGCTGATCACAACACATACAGAGCGAAGTATTAAATCAGTAATTCAGACAGCTATTATTGGAATCCGGTATTTCCTTTTTTACAGCTCTATATGAAAATCTGGGTGTTGCTTTCAGGAAATCTTCAACAACATTTTTCTATAGTTTTTTTTTTCTGATGTTCAATGTCCCACAAAGAGCCAGGGTCATTCGGTAACATTCCTGCATAAATGGTGGAGGAAGACCCCAGGCATGCACCTGAGCAGAACATCTGACCTTCTGTAAGGTAGCTGGACAGCTATCCCACATGTGAATTTTGTTTGGTCTCAAGTAGGATTCAAACTCACAGTGGTAAAGGGCTAGTGATTACTAGTAAGAGACTATAACCACTCGACCATGGAGGCACATATTTTTGTAGATTTTCAGGATGTGTTCAACATTATTTCAGAAATACACTAGCAAGCATTTAACCAGTATAACCAGTACCTGATAATTCCTTGTCATTATTGATCAGCGGTGAAGGACAAATGGCTTTGGACATAATTTCTTCAACAGGAATTTTCACAGAGAACATGTGCCAAGTCAAGGGTTGCGAACTAATGGACCCTAAGTCCATAGACATTACACTCTATTTAAAAGCTAAGCAGACAGGCAAGGATTATAAGTACCCATGAATAAACATTATCACTTAATTACGGCTGATTGAGGCCTACAAAGGGCAAGAACTATCTAACCTTTAAGATCATTTCAAAACCATTATATCAGAGCAGAACACAGAAAATACAGTATCCTAAATTTCATGAATTTGAAAGGAAGTTAATCCTCTTACACAGATAAATGAATGCAAATGATGAAAAAAGCACTCAGAAATTCTGTAAAATGTTAAGTTTTAAATTACAAGATCATAATCCTGCCTTACATGATAAAATAATTTCATGACTTCCTACAGTAAATCTTTAGATTGTCACAATGCAAGTAATATTCTATTGATAATGAACAAATATTTGCACAATAAGGAGAGAGAAAGTTCAAGGCAATCTGAAATCTTAATTTATTGGAATCATGCAATAGTGATATCGGTATATATGTATATCCTTTAAATGTACCCACTTACAGCATACTGATGAAAAAAAGTTAATCAGCAGTTTTATCAAACAAATGCCTTCAACCAGACTTAACAAGTATTTCCAGTGAACAGTTTTAGGCAGTAAAGAGGTGTTTGATGATTGAATGAGTTACCAAGGACAGCAACATGACTGACAAACAAATAACGGGAAAGATTTATAATCTTCACTAAACATCATCTCTAAAAATAATACTATAGTCCAGCACATATTCAAAACTGCGATAAATATGTTTTGAGACTCGCGATATTTCAGTACTATACTATAATTACGCATCGTAAGTCTTCAAGTCAATGCTGTGATTGGTCCCAGATCATAGGGTAGCAAACTTTTTGTCAAAGCATGGAATACAATCAGGTAATGATCTAAAAATAGAATAACAGGACAAATACACAAATTGGCTATTCTACATGCAAACTTGGTCCATGAACATTTGTTCAACAAGCACTTGAGGAGGATGGTCTACTCCCACTTACACCCATCAGATTTTCTCAATCTGTAGAAATTCGCAGACATGCAGAAAAATCAAACTCCAACATTTCTGAAATGTGTCATGCACTTATCTCCTGGTACTAACATATTATTCTAAATATATTGACCAACAACAAGAAAGAACTTTAAGTCTGTACAGCTAAAAGAGCACTATAAATAACCAGAGACAAATCATACCCAACCATATAATTATGAGCTTTCAGACATTTCGTTTCAACATCATCATTACAATGTCAAAACAATATGACAAATAAAAATCATCATGTCATTTATTGTTGGGAAAAATTAAGCCAACAGAGTGATTTATTTCTGGAAATGTCACATTAAACTGTCACAGAAAAAAGTATGTTAGCCAACATTTAAAAGACATAGTTTAATTAAATGAAATTTACAGGACTGGTACAGAATAAATAGCATTCAACTACAAATGGCCATCTTTGTGTTCATCAGTACCATACATATAATTCAATATATATCATTAATAAGAATGAATTCAAAATCAAAATGATGGAATAAGTAGTCAATCAAAGCAACTGCAGGATTTGCATATTTCAATGTTTTTTTGTCTAATGTTACATTAGAAATAATGTGATGGCACAAAAAGTTCTAGACATGCATCTGAAATTTTACCCACAACCATGAATTATTTACAGCTGAAATTGTCTCAAGAGCCTCAGTACCTCAGACAAAATGAGAGAGAATTGCAACATTTTTTATTTAATTCAATTTATAGGAACTCCATTGTTTGAATTGGAGTTTTGTTATAAACCTTTATAGCATGTAACATACCAGAGATTATTTATCCTATAAAATAGGCACTGCTTAACAGACCCATTTCAAATTAAACAATAGAAATTTTTCCCGATTTCAAAAAACAAATCTGAGGAACATGTTTACTTTGATTTCACTTGTTCTCACTGGAGGTTCAATTTCGTGGATTTCATGGATACACTTATCCACAAAATCAAATCCGAGAGTACAAATACCGAGATACTGGTCATCTCTCCAAAGATTACACAACTTTAGGCATGTTTTGAAACTGAGAAAAAACAAGCTCTGGCTGTCTGTAATTGTTTGAATTAACATCAGAAGCCTTAAACAAATACAACTTTAAATCATTCAAGAGCCTAAAACTGACATCACACTTTTTTCATAAAACGTTCCATGAAAGAGGTTTAGCAATACTTGATTTCATTGCTAAGCCATTAACTGCCTCACACATATAGAATATTCCTCAAAGCAATTACTTGGAAAATTAATTAATCATACCATGTTATTACAGTCAAGTACTTAAAAAGGAAATAATTGAAAACTCAATCACACTTAACCGATTTACAAAGACAAAATAATTACAACCAACATAGAGAGAGTGTGTTTGTACTAAATAAATTCTTCAATCATAAACACAATTAATAGAGGTAAAAACGCAGCAATTGTACATAGAAATATATTTATACTGGAAGCATAAAATGATAATGTAGAATAAGGCCACTAATCAAGGGGGCCATATCATCAACTGGTAATGAAGCTTTGTAAAGAAAAAGAGATGACATTGTTCCATGCTTTTCAATCAAATAATAATAAATCATGCAAGAAAAAATGGCACCCCTTTTCAAAGTTGCCATCTATACTATAGTGCTTTTTCAAAATCAGCAAATTGTCACCTCTTGCACACAAACTACGGTCAGGGAAAGACAAACAAAGAAGTTCTTCATGCAACAGAGAAAAATGTGGATAGCAACTGAATAGCTGAAAAAACCTGATGCAAGCTGACTAAAATAGGTGTTAAATGACGTCAACATAGAATGGGTGTTACATTAATAAAACAGGTATATATATATATACACTGACAGTTAGTTCATTGTTCCCAGGATCAATAAATTCCCAATATACATGAACATCATGCAATTGTTTTTTACAAGACAACATATGAACAACATTGGGTATTTTATAATTGTTTATGGCATGTATGTACACATCAATGGCATTTAGTGCATGTTCAACCAGCTCTCCTAGGTTACAAACTGAACTAATTAGCTCTTTCACAGATAGGCAAAATTAACATCCACCATGATATCAACACATAAAACACAGCTGTGTCAATTTATAAGAATCATTGTATAATGTACCATCAAAATAGAACATTTTTACTTATTGCCTTAGGTTTCATGGTGTTAAACTTCCCCATGTTTAGTATCATTATGTGGAAAAATAAAAATGATCTAAGGCATTAAATAATCAATCATTTGATGTAAAGACGTATAAGCATCAACAAGTATACTAACCCACAACCTCTCATACAAAAGCTGGTACCAATTTCATAGACATATCTTTAGGTATTTTCCACCTAATATAACAGGTACCGGTTCCCAATCCAAATTATGACAATTTCTACCATGTTTGGGAAAAAATTCCCAAAAGACAAACTGTACTAGTGAAATGATTGAGTGTTATGTTTGCAATTTTACTCGATAAACTTAGTTCTTCAGTTAATGGTAACAAATTGAATGCATCCGTTTCTGTAATTGTCATTTTCACAATGCATTATAGATAAACGATTAATTTTTAACCACTGTCAAATAACTGATTTTCATTCCTTTCCAAGATAAGGAAAAATCCTAGACTTTTGCTAAGATAGCAATTTTTTAATGTACAAATCTTGCTAATGGTATACATTTCAAACATTCACCTATAACAGCATACAATAGGTTCCCAAACAATCAATATGATAAAACACTTGATTCACAAACAAGGGGTGATCTTAAAAAACTGCTATCTTAGATATGATATGTCTATGAAATGGGCACCTGTTCTGTGTATTACAGGTAATGCTTCTGGAGCTAACACGAAGAGAAAATGAGTCTTATTTTTATGCATAAGATTTTTATAAACCAGCAGCATCTTAAAGCCAAACACCCCATCTGTTAAGAAGAGCAAAGATTTTCACAAACAAGTGGTGACTCTTAAAAAACTGCTATTTTAGCTAAGATATGTCTATGAAATGGGCACCTGTTCTGTGTATTACAGGTAATGCTTCTGGAGCTAACACGAAGAGAAAATGAGTCTTATTTTTATGCATGAGATTTTTATAAACCAGCAGCATCTTAAAGCCAAACACCCCATCTGTTGAGAAGAGCAAAGATTTTCAAAAAAATTTGTGACAAATTACTAAATTATGCCAAATTGTAATGAAATGAAAGTGCCTTCTACAGAGTGAGACAGAAACTGTCAAGTCTTGATGTAATTCAATGACAAATGAGACAAATTTCATTATGTGCCTAGAATTAGATGAAAAAATAGCAACAGTCTGTGTACAGAAGCATAGCAAGAATCTTACAGAACAATTCTTGGAAACCTCAATGAACTTAATTTACAAAATACCAATACACTAATTGATAGCACTAACTAGGATTGTCATGGCAACAGAAAGTTGTAAATCTGTGTTACCATGGATTTCAAATTTCTTCAAGGCAGTTATGAACTTCAAGCCATTTTCCAGGACATTTTCTGAACTACTTTGTAGTATTTGAAATAAAAACTGGATGAAAATAGAATTTTCAAGATATAAACAATTCAATATCAAACAATGTTTTTTCCACATTATGGGGAAAGTTTAGGACGCCCATATATAAGAGAAAAATAGCACCATAAGGTTTAAAAAGTTGTGTAAAGTTGTTACAGCAAAAATGCCAAACAATTTATTTGGCTATATTATTATCATAAACTTATCATAAGGGGCTCAATTAACCCAGATCACACAAACGGGAAAGTACTCCTCTAACAAAGGTAAAACAACTAAAATGCAGATTCATAAAATAGTGTCAAAAACAGAGATTTAAAGAACCTGTTTCCTGAAAAAAAATTCAACTGAAAGGGATTTTGTTATCACTTTAGGGGAAAAACAGACATGGGAATGGGATTGAAATTCAGACTATGTTACAACAGTTTTGAAATGTTATACAACCAAGGAGGACCCTACAAAGAAACAAGATGAGCTAAAGGGGCTCTGCACATCAACATGAAGAACAACACAATCATATGGCATCAATATTGATTCACAATTTTCAATCTTTCTTGTTTACAGTTTTTCATGTTTATTGATCAAACATAAACCCACTGCTTAAGCTCAATACTGATATATCTAAGACAGAAAACCTAGTGATTAGGTTCAACAAATAAGCTGTGAAAACAAGATCAACACACAATTTGAATTATCCAGAAAAATGTCAACAAAGCCACCAGTATGATTAAATTCATAAGACAACAGCTGTGTTCTGAGATAATCATTCTGAACTTCACAGAGAATTAAATGTACCTCTGAATGACAAAAAAATAAGAGCAAATTACAGAAAGATCTATGCTGCAATTATGGGTAAGTCTATAAATATGATATAATTATGGCAAAAAGAATTAACAAAGTATCATAACATGTAATCATATAAATGATAAGTAAATGATTGACATAATAGATCTAGTCACAAGGCATTACAAATAGTAAAAAAAACTGTATGCATTTAGGAGGATAATATACGAAAAAATGGACAGATTCAAAAGGACCATTACTAGAAATCAAATGTTTCTAGGACTGCTGATCAATTTAAGGTAACATGAAGCATTGACAAGACTATTATCATGAGAATCAATATCACAAGCCCCCTATTGATATCAAGCACTTTGTCTGTCCAAATGGCTCCATGTGATAGCAAAGTTTTAATGTCGGCTTCTCTGAAGCATTAAAACTAAGAAATTGCATCTCAAGTTCGGTGTCTCCAGCTGCCAGTTACTCTTCAGGCTGTGAAATTACTGACAATAGTAGAACAAAACAAAACTTATTAGAAACACATAGCAATGGTTGGTTCACCTGAAAATTATACTCATATTTACAAAACATAATTGATGAAGGGTGAAATTCTGCATTAGATCTAACAAACCTATCTAGCAAATTCTTAAATCCACAGGATGCTTTATTTAAAATTAACACGTAAATGTAGCAGAATTTATTCTGAAAAGTAGGTCTAATAAATGGGCCTTCAACAAAATCTATTGCTTTCCAGGAACAAAATTAAACAAACACTTCTCTCTCCATAAATCAGAAATAAAATGGACTTAAAACACATCACTGAAAATAACAATATACACTAATAATATGAGAAATGTCTTCCAACCGGAAACAAACGTTACTAGAATATAAGTACATTAAGTATTTCGACCACCAAAATGTACTACAAATAGAATCATTGGCTTCCCAAGAAAAACAGCAAAATGCAAAAAAACAGAAATATATACACAGGGGACATTCATAGCTTTAAGAAAAGTGTATTTACTTCAGTAAAAAGAAATGAAACTCATTCAGGAAAATGTTGCCAATTGCGATGAGAGAACATAAAACATGTAAAATGTAAATGTGCTGCTGACGACATTGACAAGATTCTGTCAAAGATATCACAACTTTTGTCGGTTTGTCTCAATCAATAATTTGTGCGACCATGATACTGTTGCCAAGAAATTATGAAAATTCTGGAAGGGAAAACAGACACAAAGAATTATGTCTTTGGTATGTGAAAACCATGTTACAACAGACAAACAAATTTTAAAAAATTGTCAACAGAAATGAGAGAAGAAAATGTCTGCTCCTGGCAACATGCCACCCCCACATACTTCAAGCGTTACAAAATAAAATGAAATCAATAATGTCGAAGAACTCAGGTTATTTTTGTTAATGTGATAGATTTTCCTGAAATTAAATGTTACATTTAACAACTTAAAACATACATGGTAAATAACTTAAGACTGACATGTTAATATCACCAATCAAGATTTACCAGTACTTGTCCTACATGGAAAAATAAGTTACAACAAGTTCTTCAAGTTTTGTGTCAAGTTCTTCCTTTTTAGACAAAAAAGCAACAGTTTTTTCAGGCTTTTTTTCACTGCAATTTGAATGTAAACATAATGGCAAGTCTGTCTGCTTAGCTTAATTAGCATCTGGTCTATGGCCCCAGGTTCATGAGTTTGAACCCTGTGCATGGCACATGCTCTCCCTAATGATTTGTTGCAAGTCATTGCATCAATGGCCATCTGTCCTCCACCACTGATCATTCATGTAGAGAACTTGGCAGTCACTAGTAGAGAACAGTGTTTATAATGATACAGTATCAAAATGTATTATATCATCATAAATATATTGCTACAAACAGCCAAAACGATTCATATTTCTCACAATGGTGAAACAGTCATAAGATATTATAATCGAGAAAATAAACAACCAACAGGCACCAAATCCGAGATCAATAATAGAAATAGAGAGATATTTTCTTCCGGAGTACAGCAGAATTGTCACATAAACCAATTAAATATCTTCAATTTATTCAAAAGAAAAGACAGCCATACTTCAGTAATAAAAGATTGATCGATTTTCTAATCACAAAGAAATGCAGTTTAAAAGACAGGATTCGAATTTAGCCCTTCAGGCATACTGAGGTCATTATTCCAATCCACTTTAAATTACATGAATTCACAAGTGGCCAGCACCAATTATTCTCCAATCAACACCCACAGGATATCAAGATTTACAGACTTTTTACATCAATTTCTCTAGCGACTGATTAAACAACTTTGGAACTTAAGAAAATAATTTTAAGGATAATAACAGCATTTATGGTGAAACATCAATTTTTTTGCTTCTTTCTAAACATAGTCTGAGTGGGGGTGCATTTAATAAGGTATAATACATCCAAGTATATGAAAAAAAGTGAAACAAATTTTCCAATATCAAATATCAAGCAAAACAATAATAATAATGCTAAGGTAACATACAGGATGGGTTAAAATTCAGAGATTGTAAACATAAAACTATATGTAGGCATACCACATACAAACTACAGTAAACACAGTTCTAATCACAGTACTGGATACAGTGAAGTATTTATTTTCACCTGAACATGCTTTGTTTCATTGTTATGGTAATATTGATATAATGGTGTAATTATACGGGTCCCATGGAATTCACTATAACCATGTTCTACAGCATAGGTATAGCTAGATTGGAGAATCATACAATTTTAATACAATTCCTACAAACTTGGAGATGAAAACATTATCTACAGACAACCTCACTTAGTCACGAAGACCTGTTATTTTTATTCAAGGCTAAGGTATGACAGTCATGAATATGTGGAGGAAATTAGATACATACATAATGCTCTAAGTGACAGCAGTTAAATCAAACAAATTATAAGTCTGAGCAGATAAGAATTAATGTTGAGACATCGACATGAAACATTCTTGATGAAAAACCTGTATGTAGTTTCTGAAAGTCAACTGCCTAACAACAGCCTGTGTTAAAAATCCTACTTTTATGCAAGATTTTTAAAGAAAGAATTAAGCTTTACAAGTCAGCACAGACAGACTGGTGATTTATGATGACTCATAAAGTCTGTTTCAGAGGCAACTTTTAAGCAATTCTTGTTACCAATCTACGAATAATGCTGCCTTTTCAAAGGTCAATTTTCAAACTGAGCCCCAAACTACAGTCAAACTTATGTTTGCAGACACCGCCAAATAAAGGCCACTCTGTGATTAAATGCCATTCTTTGAAAACCCTGATTGATTATTTAGAACATGCTGACCTCCAGATAAAGGCCATCTGTCAATAAAGGCCACATTTTGTCCTTCCCAAGCAAGACCTTTGTTCACAAGTTTGTCTGTATTTCAATATCCAAGAGAAATAAATGAACTCTGGAACAAGTTAGCTTTGTAATAACAGAATGTGGTTTCAATACACACATCGCTAGTGAATTATCACTTCCCTTGGAAGCTGAGAGAAAAACAGAGCGTAGGAGGAGCAATCAATGATTTCATGCACACAACTGTTATCCCTAGATGAATTCTGTCCTGTGACATTCCTTAACAGAAAACCATTATAAATAGAATTGAATACAGAAGTCTGTGGACATTATATGAACACTTGTATGACTTTCTCGAGATTATCTGTCATGAAATTCCAGACTTGTGATAAATCTAAAACTATCAATACATATCATAGGAAATCTCATATTATATAAATGTATATGGTAATGTTGTTTTACAAAACAACAAACAGAAAACCTTTATTTACAACAAAATATTTGATTTGCTATGATTGGCAAAGACAGACAGAAAATCCTTAAAGTGGATGAAGTAAAAATGTCAAGAATTATTATACAAACAGATAGAAACCACAATTATTACTGCAGTTTCACTAATTTCATGGGTGTGCTTATTCATGAAATCAAGTGCCAAAAATTAAATTTTAGTAAAACAATGAAAGTATAGAAAAAAAACATGTCTCTAAAAAATAAGTGCAATATTAGAACAACAACTCCAAGTTATATCTGTTTTAGACAAATTCCAAAAATTTGGTACCAATGAAATGTATGAAACTACAGAATGATAACTCGGAGTAGTAATCTATTATTTTGGGGCAAAAAACACCTGCACCCAATTGTATAAATATTGGTTAACTTTAACCACTGGGTTAAATCAAAGTTTTGGTTAAAATTTTGGTTTGATGTTTGGTTAGCTGTTGTAGGAAATTTTGTTTAAGAGTAACCAAATGTTGTTTTTGTTAAAGGTGAAATAAATCTAACCCAAGTCTAAGATGCTGGTTAAATCTTAACATAAACGGTAACCAGTACCAAAATGGCAGCCCTTTTTAAATGTTTAAATGATTATTTTAATGGTTAGTAAACCAAAATGGTTAAATTTAATCTTGGGTTAAATTAACCATTTGGTTAAAGTTGACCAATGTTTATACAATTGGGCACTGGTTTGTGCTGACATCCACAAAAATATAGAGTAATGTTTGGTCTCCCATCAATTTTTTTATAGCCAATATTTTCATTTTCGCATGAACCATATCTCCGAAATTAATCAAACATATTTGAAAATAGAAGTTTTACCAAACTACCAACTCTACATTTGGGATGTTAGTGCAAACATGGAATTTAATTTTTTTTGAGGGAAATATTTGTAAAAAACACTTACTTGTACCAGCAAACCCCGGCCATAATGAGACCAATAAATCCAGCTACACTGCATGCAGTTACTAATGCTACAATGTAAAACATAAACCTTAACTTATCTGCATAAAACTATCATATTAAAGCAGTTTATCTTTATCACAATCATAATATCAAGTATTTGTGTTTGTGTCAAATTCAGCCTGCTTGTTTAACTCAACTAGTACACTGTTAGGTCTATGGACCTTAAGTTAGTAAGTCTGAACCCTGAGCACGGCACATGGACTCTGACAATTTGGTTCAAGGCATTATGTCTAAGGCCTCACATCATCCATTGCTAATCATTCATGTGGAGAAGTTAGCTGTTACTTAGAGAACAAGGTTTGTACTGGTACAAAATCCGGGAAAACTGGTAAGGTTAGTTGCCCATCAATATAAAACTGAAATATTGATGATAACAGGCATGAAACTCAAATTTTTGTATGATAAATATTGGAGACATATGACAAAATCAGTATTCAAGGTTATTGTGCTGTATTTCCCCTTTTTTGCAAGCAATGGACACAGTCTCTAAGTGTATCAGTGAACCAATGGAAGTATTAATTGATACTGTGTGTCATATCTTTAATAGAATTTTTGTAAAAGCGAAATATATACATGGCTGCCATCTCAAATCCATGATGGCTAAGTAAACAGCCAGACACTTATCCAAGACATCTGGATCAACACATTTTATTTCTTCTTTATAACAAGTTTAAAACTGCAACTAAACAGAAAAAGTCCACAATTTGTAAAAAATGAAGAAATAGGCAAAAGTTACCTAAAAATACAAAGTCTTTGTTGTTTGATACACCAGATTCAGGATTGCCTACAAACTTATGTGCCTTTGGCAGATCTTCGGGACGTGTTGTGGTAGTTGTACCTTTCTGTTCAGTGGTGCTTGGCTGAGTGTCATCTTCATTAGCTTCAATAAAAAACATATCATATAATAACCTGATTCATAAATTTGAAATTTTAATCACATTAAAAGAAGCCATCCTTTTGTTGTTGTTTTTTGGTTGGCTTAAAGTCGCATCAACAGTCAGGGTAATATCGCTTCTTTTCTAGCTTCCTGACCCCCTTGGTCACTTGGTAAAAGTCTCTGACCTTAATGTTGTATGGTCAAATGAAACTCCAATGAAAAAACAAGAGGTCCATGATGGCCCCTAGTTTGGTTGATCTTAGTAGCAGACAACAATATTATGCACTAAATATCTAAACTCAAGGCCATGTGCTTTTAACTCAAAAAAGTTTTAAAGGTTATAAGTCTCTATAAAACAAGTGACCCCATAGTGGAACCAATTTCAACCCCAATGAAATCATTTGTAAAATCTTTATACAGGATCATTCAAACATCTGTGAATTTCGATTGAAATTGGCTCGGATATTTCATCCCAAACAATTGTTAACGACATATGACAGGTGACACACAATGATGGACAGAGCAATCATTATAGCTCACCATAAGCACTTCATGCTCAGCTGAGTTAAAAAAGAGGAGAATATTAGACTGAAAGTGCTCACCAGCATAACCAGCATCCTTATTCACTGCATCTTCACCATCATCATCATCAGCAGCAGCAGCAAAATCTACATCATTTCTTAAAGCTTTATTGGGAACATTGACATTGTCTATTCCCACATCTGACCATTCTACTTGCGGGTCTGAAAATATAAAGCCTCATAAAATTATCGAACACACAAAAAAGTTTTTCTGACTTTTTCAAATGTATCAGTAATTCTGTTATTTAATGGCAGGCACTTAACCAGAGCACCTGGATTCTATATCATTACTAACCCTGTTCTCCACAATTTACTCTCCACATGAATCATTTGAATTACAAAAGAAACTATTAGGTGAGAGGACTGATGTATGAACAAGATATGTATACAGTAAAACCTCACATTGCGACTACCTCAATATTACCAGCACCTCGTTATAACAATCACTTATTTTCAGACCAGCGTTAAATAACTCCCCTGTAATTCAGTTTCATAATGAGACCATCTCATCATGACAACTGATTTTTCAGGACCCAGAGGTGGTCTCAATATAAAGATTTTACTGTATATACTGGTAGCACATTCTAAGCAGAAGGAAATATAATAGCATAAAAAGAGAACAAATTCAGAAACTTGATTATACAACAATCCAATCTTCCACTATCTCATCTAGATAATGACACTGCAATTTCTTCTATACCAGCATAAAACAAGATGCATCGAGAATAGAGGAATAGATTTTAGATTAATACTAAATTATCTGTAATGAATCAGGAATTTTTGCCAGCAAACTAGGATGCTTGGATGTGTAAAACTTTTTTGGGTGTAGAAATGAGCTGGGAGCTGGAAAAAACAACAGGCTATTTGAACATTCACACTGGCTACTTTTTCCAAAACAACAGACACTATCTGCATTGAACCCATCTTCTACTTGTAGCTTACCAGAGACATGAAAACATTTCTACACCCCTGCAACACCACTGTGATATTCACTTCAGGCAATTTAAAATTTGGTCTCCTTAAATCTAAATGGCAACTAATAAAAATATATAGCATAAAGTTTTCCAGAGCAAAGGATCCAGACCAATAGATCTTAAAGGTTAAACTGAAATCTTTTATGAGAGAAACAGGTCTTATACTACAGTCATATAAGCATTCCAATTTCCTAAATGACTCCACAGATCAAGAACCAGAATTATATACCATTAAAACAAAACAGAATTTGCTGACTAAGCAAAAAAGGAAAAACAAACAGCTACAAGTAAAGCCTTGCAACACATTACTTAAAAGCTAAAACCAGACACAAGACAATAACATAATTCTGGCATCAGGGTTGAAAACAAAAACTGTAGACTTACAATAATTCAATTCTAAAGACTTTGTATGCTTAAGGCAGACACAGTGCACTATATACTTTTTACAACAGGAAACCAGTAACAGCTAACACAAGTGGTGGTACAATTTTAAATAATTCATACCAGTAAGTTAATTTTCAGATGCAGCAACTGTTCCCCAAAGATTTTTGGGACACTGTTCACTGATTTTTTGTTTCTCAAACTACCATATTTTTTTATGAAACCAAACAAAATGAAAAAATAGAAAAAAAAAGAAAAAATTCGAAAACTAAATATAATTCAAAACTTCTTGTTTTCTGATATTGGAAAAATTGTTGTACTGTAAATGTCAACTCATTGATTAAAAAGCTGCCTCGACTGGAGGATAATAATCATTGTAAACTTCTAGCAATCAAACTTGAAATTTCAGTCAATGGTCTCTGCCTAGTAAACATTAGCCCCACACCATTCTGAAACTGAATTTCAACTGGGACTTAACAAATTTCACATGTGTGGAAGCTAGATTACAGAAAGTCAGTAGTTTTACCAGGGTGCACACTTGGGGTCTTCCTCCACTATTGACAAGTTGGAAAAGTTGTCAAATGACATCAGCTACAATTCTAAACCCAAGTGAAAAAATATACAACATAGACATTGTGGATACTGAAATACCATGATACTTTCCATCAGTTTGACAACAATGACTCCATTATTGACATATTTTAATTAATCCTTCTCAAGAATACGAGAAAGCATATTAGAATGTAATAAAATTATCGTTTAAACAGGCAGGAAATGAGATACAAGATAAAAGCTAGGCTTAAATTTTAATCAATAATACACTTTAGAAAATAGAGACTGGAAATGAGTGCTGCTGATGAGTGAAGTAAGCAACAGAAACTATTCATGAGGTACAGAAAGCTAGAAATGGATTCTAGTCATGTTATTTGTTTGTTTCGAACCATAAACCAGCTATTCAAGAGTGCCAGTGGGATTCTGCTGGTTATCCAACTTAACCCAGATATTACACAGAAAACATTTTGACCAAGCTTGGTGAAGATTGAATGGGATCTATCAAACTTAGAGAATGAACTATTGTAGACACCTCTGATCGAAGGTGTTCCTGTACAGGGATTTTTTCCACATTATGGGAAAGGTACCTACCAACCAAACTGGGAAAAATTGCTTGGTTTCACTCTTAAATTGGGAATTTTTACACTTATATGATCCTTTATCATAATAACTCACAAACACAGTTTAAAGAATTATTTCTCAATTTATAAAATGTCACAAAAATGTACTACAAATGCTCATAATTAAGTTAACAAAGTAAAACTGCATACATAATATTTGTATATTTCAGTTGAAAATAGTTATTCATCTGGAACAGTTTTCACAAAACTGGGAAAAACGGTTTTTACTTTTCATTTAGTTTGGGAAAAGGTTTAGCAGTACCTATTCTATAAGGTAAAAAATCACTGCCAAAATATTTCCAATCAAGACAATACAAAATGAAAAATGATCAATATACATACAATTAACTTACTTGTTAAAATTATTTAACAAGTACAAAACAATAACACAAAAGCAAAAGCATGGCTATTAGACATGCAATAAAAAATCCAAGCTTCCACATAACCAGACCACCCTTATTTTTTCCATCATCCCAAGACTTTTCAATTTTTTTCCTGCCAATATTTTGCTTTTCACATGAACTGTACTTTATTAGCACGACAAACTTGAACAACTGAAACTAAACCTATTAGGTGGGTTATTTCTGAAAAAAAACTGAGGGTTACAGTTGAAATATGTACAACATTACCATCTTTCTTCTCCTGCTCTTGTTGCCTCTGTTCTTGAACATCTAAAATTTGTCTGTATTTACTGGATAAAGCATCCAGAAGCTTGTTGTAGTCTTCTAATTCCCTTACAGCTACTGAAAAAATAAAAATATAAACTTGTCATTAATTTTCTCAAAGGTATTATAATAGTTCCTATTTTTTCCAAATGATAATATACTAGATGGTAGTAAACTAGATGATAATATTCAAGATGATATTATACTAAATGGTAATATAAAAGATGACAATGCACTAGATTATATTTAAACCAGATGGTAATATACTAGATTATACTAGATGGATGGAGATATACTAGATAATATATTAGATTATATAATACTAGATGGTACTATAATACACTAGATGATAATATAGTAGATAATATTGTTCTAGTAGTAATCAATTTTCTAGATGTTAATACTAGTATCAGTAATTATTTTTCTAAATTGTAATGAACTAGCAACTATTTTTCCAGATGGTAATATATTAGTACTTATTTTTCAAGATCATATTAAATGGTAATATTAGTAATTATTTTTATAGATGGTATTGCACTAGTGTTCATTTTTCCTGATGGTAATACACTAGATAAAATACCTACATGGCAATGTATTATATACAGTAATTGTTTTTCAAGACAGTAATATATTAGAAGGCAATATGTTAACAATTATTGTTTTTGATGGTAAAATACTATAGTACTGATTTCTCTAGATGGTAATTCAATTAATTACTGTTCTAGATGGTAACACCTGAGTTATGTTAATTCACTTCATTATTACTAGTCTATAGAAGTACTGCGAAGAACTGACAATTTATAACTACAATACTAATTGAACCTCTGTCGGTTTTATCTAGTCTAGTAAAAAATAATTACTAGATTCACAGTACAGAAAATAATTGCTTGTACATTATCGTCTAGAAAAAACAAAACTACAGTTAAAGCTAAATATAAATAGACACAGATGGTCACAGAATCAATTAACAATTAATCCACTATATTTAATTATACTGATCTACAAACAGATTTGTGCTAAATTTGTCTCCTTGTGTTTGCACATCATGTACTGATGAAACATCAACCAAGTGAAAAATGAATGAAAAAAACCTGATTGATTCTCTTGGGGTTGAATCAGTGGATCAGCTTTCAAATATACAATGATAACATAGAATCATCACAATCTGGAACTCAGAGATGTGCTGAATTGAGGTTCTATTCTTAAAAGGCTTTAAAATGATTGGATTCACTAAAACCATCAATTTAATGTATCAAGGATTAAGTATAAGAGATCGTAATTATGTACGTATGCTAAAAATAGGTCCAACTTTGTATTGAGAAAAAAAACACAGATTTTTTTTTATATTTTTGCAATATGCTGACACAACGAAACACAGTCATAGTGACCACAGATATCAGGAAGTATCTGGTATTGCCAAACAATTACTTTCACCTGGCCAAGTCCTTCTTTACTTCAATGTAAGAATTGTAATGGAATTTGGATAAAGTAAAGTTAATATTCAGGTACCCAGGAATTCATTATAATGTCAAGAACACAAATTAATCAGGTTTACTAGTGCCAAAAACATATGGTAGGTAGCCCAGGAAGATTGGGAAACTTATTTTATTCTTTTTTTTCTAAATGTACCTTTTGTACTTAATGGGTACAATTCATCCCCAAATATTTTTGTGCTTTGAATTTTGGTGTCAGAAAGTTTAGAGATGGTATTAAAGACTAGGGTCAGTAGAGTATCTGTAAACACAACTGTTTTTTTTTCTGACCTTACCATGTTATAGAGTACATTGTGACACATCAAATATAAAAATTCAATTGATCCATACATTCTGAAATTATAAGTCATGCCTGAAAAAGTGACTTATAAACATGATTTTATTACATTGTTGAAAAAGTAAAATATATTAAAATGGAAGATGATTATTCGAATCTGACAGTCAACATATGGAAATAGAGCATAAATTATTAAGCAAAAAGGTAAAAAATAGGACATTAAAAATTAAATCAACTTAATTCAGCTAAAGCATCCACATTGTAACACTTAACTAATGACTGATAATATTAATCAATAGTCACTATGCCCTACAATGAGGTCAGTATGGACCAAATTAAATGTAAACTACACAGACTGTTACACTCATTTTTATTATAATTGAATAGTTACAACATGTACCAGTATAATTACATACAATGCTGGTAATAAATAATTAAATAATGATTACTTGAGTTTTACATTGGTTTTCAACAATGTTTTAGCAAGTAACTGGCAGGCAGCTAATCTAATGAACTGTTCCTGGACTTTGTGCCAGCACTAACCTTGTTCATAACAAGCAAATTTCAACATCACTACACGATTGCATCAGCAGTGGAGGATGAATGGCCTTAGAAACAAAGTCTTCAGCAAAATTACCACAGAGAACATGTGAACTACACACTACCTAGGATTGCAACTTGTAGACCCAAGACCACTAAACCTTAAGTTCTATCTATTAAACAATATGTGAAATAAATAATTAAATGCATAATTAGTGTGCACCCTAACAGTGTGTATCCAATTAGTGTGTGCCCTAATAGTGTGTACCAAATAGTGTGTACCCAATTAGTGTATGCCCTAATAGTGTGTACCAAATAGTGTGTACCCAATCAGTACGTGCCCCAATAGTGTATACCAAATTAGTGTGTGCCCTAATAGTGTGTATCCAATTATTGTGTGCCCTAATAGTGTGTACCCAATTAGTGTGTGCCCTAATAGTGTGTATCCAATTAGTGTGTGCCTTAATTGTGTGTATCCAATTAGTGCATGCCTTAATATTGTGCAACAAATTAGTGTGTGCATGCTAATAGCCATATTATTTGACTTACTGAAGCTTATACAAGGGGAGTTAGGTCTCTTCTCTAGTAATCATAACTTTTCTAAAGGACACACGTCTGATTTCACTACTGTTTCTATTACTTAAGATTGGTCCTGCCTGAATGTACTACTCTAACTCTATACAAATTAATATATATCTATAATTTAAAACTCACGTAAAATTTAATTAATGTACAGAATGATGTGAAATATAAGCTGAAAGTGATGAAATATCATTCCATAAATATATGTTAATGCATTTTAAATTTCACATACGAGGAAGCTGTCCAGCTAGCTTGCAAAAGGTCTAATGGGATACATTAATACATCTGTATTTATACCAAGCAACAAAAGTTTATACACATATTAAATTCACAACCTTCCATTCCCTAAAATGTAATAAATATTTACCTACCCGGCAGCTAAAAAGTGATTAAATTTTTATTGGACGATGATTGTAATTTTGTACACAATGTATATATCTACACTACAATGTTATGTTTACTAAGCATATTGTAACATCACACTGATCGCCCACACAAGATAAGTTAAATTTCGTCCATACACGATTTAGATAAAGTTGGACTTCATCACAAAAGATTAAATAACTCTTATAAAGGTATTAAGTTGTATTAAAGATACCATTGAAGTAAAGACTCATAATTTTGTAGCATGTTACATTAACTGATAACATATCTGTCTGATGTCATACAAACTCTACTGAAATCCAAATGGAGTCATCTTATTTTCAATTTTATACTACAAAGACCAGGTTACAGGGTTATAAAAATTGAGATCAGTCTCCAAGCTAAAATCTCAAAGTTGGTCTTTTAATGTTACTCAGTCAATTATGATGAAACAATGATGATATTAATCACACATTTTTTGTCAGCATATTTGATCTGAAATGTTTTTATATACTTAACAGAAATAAATACCCTGAGAATGAAATTGAGAATTGAGATCTAACTCTATTCTCAAACTTCATTATCTTGGGGGCCATGGCCTAGCTTTACTGCAGTCTAACATTAACTATATGTATACATATCAGGGCTCTCAATCTCCCAAATTTTGGCCCCATACCCCACCTCTGGAATATACTTTTTTCCCCTATTTTTGGTAAAATTTCTCCCACCTATTATATTAATTAGACTTTTGAAATTCCCCCTTGAACTGAAAATGACGCAAAATTCCCCTCTCCCAGGGCCCCGGCCCCAGTCCCCTAAAAGAAAGAGAGAGCCCTGCGCATCAACATTATTTTTTAATACAAGAGTTTTCAAATACTAGCCTTCTTATGACAAAGATTTGAGCAAAGAAGATAATATAACAAACTTAACAATATTGTGCAGGATTTTTATTTTGGTCAATTTTTTCACTGGGTTTAACGCTGTTTTTCAACAACTTTTCATTTATAAACGACAGCTAGTTCACCTAACCTGTTCTCCTGGACTGTACACTAACCAGTCCTAATTTACCCTTCCACAACGAGCCAGCAACTACCCCCATGATGTAGAGGTAAATCAACATTTTTTGTCAAATTTTCATAGAAGAGTATGATATGGATTTGACTAGGATTTGAACCTAGATCACTAGGTTACAAGTCCAGTGCACTAACCACTGGACCATGGTTTATTTTGGTCAATATCATACAAAGACGGTAAAAAAATGAACATTATATGAGATTTCAGGTTATTGAGTCATGAAAGCAGAATCTACTATCATTATTATGTTATACATCAAAACTGATTCATATGCATGATAAAAAGTAAAAAAATAAATAAACATCCTGATAAATGGACCATGTCATAATGACTACAAGTTGATTAAAGTTTTCTATGACATGTGGTAAAATTTAACATTTTCTCAACCTATCAAATGCACACTTAATTCTGATTGGTGTATACATTAGTGTATCACATTAACAGTGGACTAAGTGAAAATGTTTTCACGCCAGATTATCACAATAAGACCAGGAAAAGAAACAATTGTGTTCATGGTAACCCCAACCAATCCTAATTTTTGGCACAGGCCTCAAAGTTTCTAACAGCAAAATCCTAAGTATGAAAATATTTGGGTTGAAATGAACCTTGAATTCTCACAAAAGGCATACATAGAAATAAAGGTAAGTTTACAACCTACCCATCCTAATTATTTGGGTCAAATAACCGTAAACATAACAACTATTTTCTATGATCATTAATATAAATGAAAGGTGTATTATATTTATTATCATTACACTGTCAGAACCAGTGACAGGTGAAAATCATACATCCCCAAGGATTGAAATACTTTATCAATAATGGTGAAACTGACATCAACACTTCATATTTTATAATAATAGCTGTCAATTACAGCAAATCTATGTCCTTTGGCTTAACAATGGGGCAATAATACATCAATCATTAATAAATTTGCCCATCATTACCAAGTTAGAGTAGTTTATCAAATACAAAAAAAACCTCTGCATTAAGACCACCATTGCAACCAAATGATTTGATCTAATTTTGTCAATATTAAGGTGATCTCATTACCAAATTGAAATACGGAACAAATATTGAAAACCAGTTAAAAGAAGTGAATAAAACTAATCATAAAAGTTTAATTCTTTTTTAACTGAGTAATAGTTTTTCTTCAAAAAGGGACAATTAATTTGTACCAAATGCATGCTTATTACAATCAATCAGTATATTGCATTATAATAATAGGAAGTTAATTTTAAGTACAAGGAAGAAATGCTGATGCATTTTTAAAAAATTCCAATGGGATGACTTTAGTATAAACATATTAGAAAAAAAAACAAATTATACAATCCAAATGGATCCAACAGAAAGCTAGCAATTTTCGTACAGAAAAGAAAATTGAAATATGAGGTTTAAAACTCATAACCCAGATAATTTCTTGCATGTAGACAGCTCATTGATAAAATTCAGAGTCAGCTTGCAAGAAAATTTCATACAAATGGATAACAAAAATTAATAACATGTAATATTAATTATAGCATTTCACATTGACATGAACAAACAATTCCATTTAATTAGGTAAAGTTGGCAGTTTGAAAGTCAATTTACAGAATAATTTGACTGTTTTTTTACTATGAACTTAAACTGAACAGCTAGTTCATCATGCAATCTATTATATATGATGGGCCAGAGGCCTACACAGATAAATATTGTATAATGTTATTATTCAGATAAAATGTAAGTTCAATAACCTATAAACCACAGTTCTGTATCAAACAATGACCAAAAAACGTGAGAGGTCTCAGCAATAAGTTTGTCCCTGGCAGAAGCATTTTGGTTAATACATTTTGTAATTATATTTGCTAAATAGTATTAAACCAGAGGACAATGTCCATCCTATAATGACTATGCTACTAAATCAATATATTACAGCAACAACATAATTATGGAGGTCTGAGATGAGAACGTATTGATTTGATACATACACTAAATTGATATCTATGACCAAATGAGTTTGCTCGTTACTAATGGTAACGGCCAATAGTGTAAGCTTAAGTGTTCCAATTACCATATACATTAAGACTACAACTTTACCTAATCAAAATGAATACTGGATAATGTTGTAATGAAAAAGTAGATCAAGTTTTATTGTACAGCAGTTAGGTACTTAATTTATCAGTGTTTCTGGATTACCAACCAGGACTTACCTTTTTCAATCGAAACAGCAAACAACAAATAAAATTATTGAAGAATCAACTAGTCTGTAATTTGATATAAATCCATTTCAATAATAATACTGCTTAAAAAAAGTTCAACGTAATATTCACAAATTATTACAAAAGATATCAAAAGGCAAGTGACAATCTAATAGACGTAAGAATGCTTTAGAGTAAGTGCAACTCAAGCAAATGGCTTATCAGTCAGTGAAATTTTGAATAAGCTGGATATATCATTATATGTCATTTTAAGGGGTAGTGTAAATGAATGATCTACTTAATCACTATTGTGCAATGTACTGTTTGCAGTCTGAAAATTTCAGAAATAATTAAGTGGCAGCAGTACTTAATTTAAAAATGAACTTGCTGTGTCAGATTATTACAGTTTTTATTCTTCGGCTGTGGATTTTAACATCAGGAAATAAGTCCAAATTTAAATTTACTGAGGAGAAAGTTTATAACAGAAAAATGATTATCAAAAAGTTTATAACTATCTGAAATCACATTCTTTAATCCACTAAAGAAATGGCTAAAACCAAGCAGTGCTAAATAGTGCCTTCCTATAGACTGATACATCATGTATATCATATGACCACATTGTCAGTCTGTAAGAGTACTAGACCAACTTGCGCAAGATGGTGTATGATGTAAAACTGCCAGGATGCAGTAAGTAACTTGATATATAACCTAACAATGGACAAATCCTACTTAGTATGGCCCAGCATGTAAGGTAACTCATTAACTGAGCAACTCGTCCAGTCCATATAAATTCACAATATTGTCAGAAAAGTCTGAGCACTCATTTCAGAAATTTTCTTAACAATTAAATTAACAAATTAAAGACATCATTAAACTGTCTTAGAAACAAAAAAGGCTGACCCAATTAATCGATACATGAATATACTATAATGAGAAGAAGCCAAATAGTGACAATAAAAATTAAATTAAGAAACATAGCAGAAATGTGTGGAAATAAAACATATTGACAACTCACCATTTCTATACCCATGGACGCTGTAACCGTGTCCTTGGAAGAGAAGTAAAAATCCTGTTAATAAAGGCAGCAAGAACATTTTGAAATTTAATGGGGATTCGCTTAAAAGTCACATCTTGAATCCCCTCGCGACACAGTCTCCATATTCAGTGCAAGTGTATTGATTTGTTTTCTTTTTGTACTTGACGTCAATGGACATTTATTAAGACTGGTTACTGCATACGATTAAAGCCAGTATTTACCCACAACCACACGCAGTACGTACGGTGTCTGCTAAACGCCAGTCATTTCACGGTCTTCTATCCGGACTTGTCGTTCGTTAAGACTGTTACAAGTTTGTTCATGAAGCATTTTCTACGTTATTGTATTGAGAACTGGTGGATATCAATTAAAAAGATTTCCAGAAAACTGAAGTTATCATCTAACTACAGATAATACTTGCTAAAAAGCGACAAGAAGAATGTTAGCGACAAGTACTGTCATTTTGAAATATTCCTATAGCTAACGTGTACGTGGGTATTTCCTTTCGCTATCACGTCTCCATTGACACAGAATTGGGTATAAATGATTTTGTTACTGTCACAGGTGAAGAAAAACCCTTTAGTAAAGGCAGCCAAATGTAACTTTCAAATTCTAAAATTTACACTCTCTACCAGACATTTAGAAGAAATTTGGAAAATGCATTTTAAAATATTGGGATTAATGAAGAAGGGATTAAAAAGAAATTTTGAATAATATGATTGGCTCATACATGAGCTTATATTTGGTTAAAATATAAGGAAACAATTGGGTAAATCTATCTGAAAAACTAATTCTAACAATAAAAGAGTACATTTATGAACCTAGAAAAATAAACAATGTCCCTATAAATTGGAAAACAACAACTGCGAATTAATGAATCATGTATGGAAATTAAACCAAAAAAAATGGACTCCTAAAAACTGCCAAATGTATTAGAAAAATTACACTCAGAAATTAAATTGCAGGAAGCTTTAATCAAATGTGCAATATACAGACACGGTAATTATGAACTTGAACCATGTGCGTCCTATTTCCGAGTCAGTGCGGCTGCCTGGCAAACAAAAACTGAAATTCAAAAAGCACAAATATTGAATGATTTTTTGTTTCCCAATTTGATTTTTTCTAATATGTTAAATCACAGAAGGACGTACAGTTGGTACCACCAAAAAACAAGCACCACTGCCAAAAAGCCAGGCAAAAAGAGTAAGATCAGTTAAACATTTATGAACAATACATCTCGTCCTCATTGATCACATGCGTAGCGTGAGTAAACGAGCAGTGTATACCTCCTTTTGTCATTTTGTAACCTTTGTTTTTTTTCATTGAAATGTGCCCTATATGAAATATATAAATAGGAAAGCAAGGTAGACATCTGGCATGGCCTAAAAGCCTCTTACGTAATCTTGTCTTTCATTGTCATTTATTAAGATACATATTAAACAAATCAACGTAGACTTCTGGCACAGCTTAACCGCCTCTAAGTAACCTTGTCTTTTAATATAAATATATAAATAAAAAAACTCACGAGAATGACTCCCACTTTGACGTGGTTCGTGGGCTTACATCTTCATAGAGTTCTCATTCTATGACGATAAACCAAGAGGAGTCTATGTCATTATCTGTATTTAATTCGAGTTTCAATTGCAAATAAAAATTCAATCTTAATATATTCGTAATTCTCCCGCTCCCAGATACAACGCGACAAGAAATTCGACTATTATTCGAGTATTAATCGATATTATACAATGATATTATCACTATACTATAAAATAACTTTTTTTCTTTACAGTATCACTGATATATTTTTTTTTATTTTGTGATATGTTTGATTTATTTCACTGACATTTTAATAGGAATTTTAGCTATAAGTACGAAATATGATCAATTCACTTTCTTGACGCTTCGTTTTTAAATGCAATGTAAGAGCGACAAGAAATACACCCGTGCTTGCAAGTCAGCTGCTCTACCATCTTAGCTAAGCAGGCTGACGGGCATACAAACTATCATAAACACACATCTATACAGTCGTTTTACACTCCTCCTTCCTTTAATTAATTAAGCGACAACCACTGGCTCTTTAA
Organism: Lutraria rhynchaena; assembly: GCA_008271625.1. Lineage (NCBI taxonomy): Eukaryota > Metazoa > Mollusca > Bivalvia > Venerida > Mactridae > Lutraria > Lutraria rhynchaena. The sequence continues at coordinate 103,096 of VIBL01000281.1, forward strand.
GCAAACCCACCCACTGCTTCACTCCAGCTCTAGGTTTCCAAAGCTAGCCACACACTCACGGCACCAATGCAATAGGGGCAGATGCGGGGCTCGAACTAGAAACCTGCTAGCAAGCCAGCTGCTCTACCGACTGAGCTTATCGTGCTGACGGGCATACAAACTACTATAAACACGCACACGCACACACACACACATGTAGCCCTGTTACAATAAATTGATACTTCGGCTTGATTCTATGAACGATATTTTCGCTGGCTAGGCCCACATTCCCTTAAAATACTGCATTCCCCAAAACATCAAGATCAGTCATAGGAACATACAAAAATGGAGAATATAACACAGTCTCTCAGAGGGTACTGCATTGGAACGATGTACACGTAGCAAAGCTACACTTGTAATGTGGAATACCTGTTTTCCTACAAAGTCTAAGCTAGTTTTATGGGTCCAACCTCACACCCTCGAGGAAATAACAAAATGAATAAAAGGCAGATACAAAAATAAAAGACAGTACGAATAACACCAAACAAAAATCAACAATATGCTCAAAATAACTGGATAAAACAACGGGCAAAACCAGCCGGTGATTCATATTTTCTGGGACCAATATATGTGTGTATACTGGTCCCAGATATTTTCAAGTATTTCGAAACGATATTCCGTAAAAATACTCTTCTTAACTAGTACATCGCACACTGAGGTTCGAGAGCTGGAACATCAACACTGATAACGAGCTGGGCTGGATTTGTGCCCTCATTTTTTTGTACTCACAGCCGGTTTTTTTCATATATTATTTGAATTCATTTTAACTTATCATTAGCTTTCTGTGTTCCAACTCCAATAGCATCGCTTCATCTGCGCTAAACATTTTCTGAAAAACTAAATCAAGTAGTCAAATATACGGAGTGAGTGATTTCGACGGATGTGGGTAAATACGATAAGATTTGACTACTACAACGACCCGATTTACAACTAGTCTAAATATAAACGATTGCGTACTTGATTTCGTAATAATCCGCTTAAAGATATTACATCTGCTGTTGTCGTTTAAGGCTACCATTTTCACCACGTAACATACAGTTTTTAAAATGGTATAACAGTTCAGAAGATGAGTTCATAAGACAAAAGTTAAAATAAGGAATATTTCATCAAGTTTGTTTTCTAAAGTGTTCGGTTTCTAGCTTTAACGTGAAAATCGAACGTAGCCAAGTATGAATGAAGATGGCCTTCATAGGCGAAACGATTTACGAGGTTTGTTTTTTTCGACGATTTATGTAGTTTAAAAGTCCGTCATTAGATTATGTAGGAATAGATGTTGAAATAAATGCATTGTATTACACTTGGCTGTAAAATTTATCGGATGTATTTCTGTTAAAATGTTTTTAACGCTGATTTGTGTCCCGGAAGTGCAAAATCCATAACTTGTTTTCATGTTTTTGTCATTTGTCACTTATTAGGATTGACAAAATTTCTATAGTAACGTAAAATTTTGAAGTGATTTTTTTCTTTTGGTGTGATCTGATGTAAATTATTCATTAAACCCACAAATTATTATTTGTATTTTCACGTGTTGGCTGTCTTATTTATGTGCACAATCAGCTGAATTGAGATTGTTACAAGGTCCGTTTTTCGGTTGTGACAATTGACCATGCCTACTGAATGAAACTTGAAAACATCCATTTTGTTCTTTCTATTTACAATACTCACCAGTTGTGTAATATTTGTTCATTGTAAACAACACAATCAGAACAGTTCTGACATTTGCCTTCATCTATCTACTATATCCTTTGTATACTTATTACCGTGATATACATATTTCTATGAGTACCAGTAAAATAAGAATGACTGAATCATACGCGCATCATCTCAACTTCAGTTTCCACCTAGCATTGTTTACATTATCACAACTGTCAAACATTTTCAATGGTGTTAGTCCCATTATTTTTTACACAGTCAAATGGAACGAATCAAAATTAAGAAGGTCAAATATTTTTTGCGTTCATAGATTCTAGTCTGTTAAAAACATGTTGTCCATTTAAAAAAAATGCTCTTGCGGTATCTTAGTGTAGGAAAATACTAATATTAGTTAGAAGTTTAGAATAATACCAGTATTTTTCCATGTGACTTCTTATCTTGCATTTAATTGGCAGACTTGCGGTAATATGTATACACAATAAAATCAATATGGCCGTCCATGTGTCAGAGAATGTAGCAGTTGATGTATGATTTCATTTGTTCATAAGAGTATTTTCATGTTTTTGACATGAAGAAGAATGGTTAATGAGAATTAAATTGCGGTCATGAATTTTTAGATCATTTAATTCTTAGTTGAAAATTAATGAAGAAAACTGAGTACATTTACTTGCATTTCTTTTTATAACTTAACATTATAGAGTTTAGCAGCCATTGTGATGATATCCTGTATTATCATAGAGTACTAGTAAATTAAATATGATATGTAAGCATTTGATACTGTGATTGTTACATATTAGGTCAACTTAAATCTGGTTTTGTTGGTGTTATGCCTTATTTTAATTAATATTTCAGTAATGACATCGCAGACAATTGAATTATCAAATATCATGATTACATCATTGATAAAAAAAACCGGAACAGTAAGGGATTCATTTCCCTTTGTTTCATAATAACTAATAGAATAATATCGCTTTTGTTAGGTGTATGTTGCCAACAATTTCAAATTTGACTCAGCATCATAAGACATTGGAACTAAGTTGAAAAATTGAAAAAAAAAATGGTCATCCTTCTTATAACCAATGAATTGTTGATTATGTTAAAAAGGAAGACTGATAATCTAATATCAAATGATTGATATTTGTAGAATATGTTTAACTAGAGCTGACTTTAAGAAATATCAGAAAACCACCTCCAGAAACGTTTCAAATTTCTAGCCTACCATAATTTCTTTTGATTGTGAATCAAATTTTACATTTAAAATACATATCTTGAACTGATGAAGTTGACAGTGAAAATATTAAACCAGGGTTACAATAGATATTATAAATTGTAGCATATCGCTAAATAAATTAAAGATTAAATATTGTTACATTGTATATAAATATAAATAAAACATAATAACTTCTTAGCCAGTGTATAATTCATTTTGTTGGTACCTTAGAAAATGATAGGATTTTATAGTATAACTTACTTACTAACAACTCAGGTATTTTTTTGTGCATCTTTTCATGTATTCTGTACTTTCTATTTTTATTTCAGGATTATTTGTATAAATTCACCGGGAAAAGTCGTTCAATTTTATGGGGTAAAGGCAATCCATGGAGGCAGAAATATTTTGTCCTGAAGAGAGTTGGCAACAAGCCTGTACTTGAATTTTTTAACAAAAAGCCAAAGTCAAAGAATTCATTACCAAAAGGTCTGTCACGTTTTTGGTTCTCATTGTCATTATTGTAATGTTGGATGTCTCTCTACATTTGTTAAACTTGTTTAAATAATATTAGCACTCCTCTAATTTCATTTTGTAAATGGTTTTCTAATAAATTGAGGGAAATATGAATGTTCATGGTTTCATTTTTAGCTTTATTCCTAATTTAATCTGTGTCAGACTGCATGGTATATAAATCACAGTTTAAAAAATAACTTGATGTGAATTGTATGGTCTTTTTGCCCAATACCAGTTAAACTTTAGCTTTACATTATAAATATTGAATTGCCTTTTTTCTTTTAAGACTAAACTAATGTTATTCATTGTAATAGATGTTTGCTTTAATTCAGGTAAAGTTGACTTATGGCCAAGTTTTCGCGTGGAAAAGGTGACCAACATGAAAAATCGAGCTTATGTGTTCCAAATTACAACACCAGATACAACAATTTGTCTGTCATCTGATGAACAGAGATCTATGGACATATTTGTCTTCTTTTTACAAATACAAACACGATTAAAAGATCAAATTAGAGGTGAGTGTGCTTTAGAGAAGATTACTTATTAAGTCAGATGGAAACTAACAAAATTTGAAAGAAATTTCCGGCGAATTTTCAGTCATTACTTTCACCTTGCTCTCATTAAATGAATCAGGGACTGAACGGTAAATCACAAGCCCCTCACCGCTGAGTTGGAATCTCACCTGGGACTGATTTTCACTTTTGAAGAAGCTGTCCAGCTACAGTTACAGAAGGTCAGTGGTTCTACCCTGGTGTATGTATTGGGTCTTAGATCCATTGCTAAAGCTGGATAGGTTGTCAAATGACTGGCTGTAGGTGCAGTGTTAAATCCCAGTGATAAAAGAATGTCGTTTTGTTTAGCTCGAGTGTTTGTTGGTTTTACAACAAATTTTAATCTAATATAAATTTTTACCAGAACTTTTTGAAATCTTTGGCTCTGGGTAATTTGACTTTTAATGGGCCCTCTAAATTCGGATGATTGATAATTTCCACTCTTGGATAAGCACTGTAATTATTTACATTTTGTCAGAAAAGATCATACAATATCTAAACATAAAAGATCTTACCAATTTCAGTGAAAACAATGTACTTTTTCCTATTTCAGTGGAAACAATGTAATATTTCCTATTTCAGTTGATACTGGTACTGTCCCGAATGTGGACAAAATTCCCATTCATGCATAGTTGTAATTGATGACTGGGAGAATGGAAATTCATTTCTTCTGTTTTTCATTTACAGATGATTATTTTGTGGTTCATCCTGAGAATTCAGAAGCCCAGAGAAGAATAGGGGCTAGGGGTACGGATTGTGTTCTTCATATATCTCCATATGGTTTGACACTGGCTTTGCAGGTATGTGTAACATCAAAATATTTCAATTTAATCTGTTAACAATGACTACGCTTAGGAAAGACAGATGATCTTTACTTGGAGGTCAGTTTGTTGTGAATATTTAATGATGATTTTCAAAGAACGGCCTTTTTTCACAGGGTGGCCTTTATTCAGGAGTTGCTGCAAACGCAGCTTTGACTGTAATTATAAGTATCAAACTATTGTATTTGCATGATCATACTTTTGCAACAAATGGGAATACTTAATTTATAAAATACATATGATTTTAAATAAGAACTCAGTATAAATACTAGAACGTATTTCAGTCAGACTAAAAAAATAGTCCTGTCTATGGTTGTTTGACCAAAAAAAAATGGGTAGGTTAGCCGCAACATTACATTTATAAGTACATCCTGCTGATGAAACAGAAAGGTATGTCTAATTAATTAACTGTCACATGAAAATGTAGTCATTTGTAATGAAAACAAGATATTGAGTTGACAAATATATTCATAAGCTGGAATGATTGATGCAACCATTCTGATAAGACCAATATATACAAAAGACAACGAACATTTAGGCTAGAAAAATATAGTCATGTTTAAGGTTACTTTAAAAAAATTGGTTAGGTAGGTCACAATACTTTGTCTTTAATTTCTTTTCTGAACACTCCCTTTGTATTTAGTGGTGGTACAATTCATTTTGGATTTTGCTGTTAGAAACTGTTGGGTGGGTGCCAAAAATAGGGTGGGTGGGGTAATTATAGACACAATTTTTTTCCAGCCTCATGTGTTTTTAACACGTTGATTAATCCAAAGTATTACTTTTTCACTTTCGCAGTCCAATAGGTCAGTATTAGCACAGTGGCCTTTGAAAAGTATTAGGTCTTATGAGAGTTCAGAACAAGGTCAAATTTTACTAGAGGCGGGACGAGTTGCACCAATGGGAGATGGCATGTACATATTTAACACTGAAGGAGGTGGAGACAATTTGATGTATGATTTGATTGACAGCTATGTTCTGGATGCATTGGACCAGATTCCTGTGGTATGCTTTTTAAATAATAATGATCAAGTTTCTTAACCTTATATAACAGGCATTGGTAAACTGACTCATTCCCTATTTAAACATAATTATGTATGTGAATGAAGTGGAAATATAAATTTGAAATGTTTGCAAAATGTAATTGAATATAAAGTATAACACTACTCTATTAAATACATAATGTTAATATGTACAATGTATAATAAGTATATTGGTGTGTGTCTGCCATTTCTTTTATAATGAAAATTTTTTATACAGTCTGGACTTCGTGGTGGATCTGAAGAGATAGAAGACTATGTTATTGAAGCTGAAAGATTGTTATCCCTGACTGGTGTGTCGGCTTGTACAACAGATAATCCAGATATCAGAAATATACTGAGAGAAAATTGGAGTATCGACATTAACCCACAAGGTATACATCACATCTTTATTAAACTGAAGCTTTTTTTTCTTTTTAATATTTCTATCTACTTATTATGAAAATCATATATGTGAGTCCTGATTTTGTGTATTGAATAAGGTATAATCCCCATATGATTATCATGTAGAAAGCATATAAAGCTGATGAATTGGTCACAGGCTTCGTTTTATGTCTTTGCTATCTTATATACATACGCAGGTTCAGCGAGCCATATAATGTGAAGTGTACACAACTTATGCTTATTTGCTTGTTGAATTCACTATCCATGTTTGATGTTTGTCGTTATTGTCATCAATTTTTGTTACAGCTTCCTCTAGACCAAGAGCTGTGGTACATACAAGATTAACTGCCTCAGAATCTATGGCTAGTCTTAATAGTCAAAACAGGTATATATTTTATTTAGATGTGTTAAATGAGTCATTTTCTGACAAAAATTAATTTAAAGCCGAATTCTTCATTTTTCATTTCTTTGTATTTTTCTGGATCTACGTATAATTATGAAGTGAATGTGATTATTGTATCAATGGAATCTAAGTAGTATTCAAGGTACTAAGCATTGAACAAATTATTGGTTTCCAAAAAAGATTGTTTCATGGAGTTGAGAACGTTATTTCAATACCCATTGATTTTTCATGAATATATCCCTGAGTAACACGTACCCTATATCCAAATAAATAAGAAAATCCACTAAGATTAGCTCTATCATACATTTTTAACTTCATAGAATTTTACGAATAATGGTGAACTATTGTATGTTCAATTTTTACTTAATAAAATATATTTTATACAGTGTTTCAACAGCACAGTCAGTGCCTACTAGGTTTGTTCATGAGGTTGGTACGGCAAAAAGTTCTCCAATGTTACCTAGCAGATCTATGCCAGCATTTAAGAACTCTCCAAACCTACCAGCATCTAGAAGGGGTTCTAATCAGAGTCAGCCTAATTTGAACGATAGACCACCAGCCCCCACACCTCCGGTGACTTCTACCATACCACAGAATATTCCAAAAAAATCTAACACACAGGCTGCTGGTCAATACTTAAGGATGAATCCACAAAGTAAGAAAATATTTTGCTTTTTTTTTCAACATTTCATCTAGCCAGCTCTCAGTTTCTGTATTACTTTCACACTTGATGAAATTTTGTGAAACAATGAATCCTAACTGGGAGGCTAATATCTTCAGATGCAATTTCTGCAGGAAAATTGGCTAGTGGAAACATTGGTCTCCTGAGCCTACGGTTATTAAACTTGAGTTTGGTCCTAAATCTCATTTTTTTCTTATTAATAATAATAACCTGATCGACTCTAATTTTTCTTTGCATACCCAAAATTATGCAACTGCACATCCAAATCATGAAAATATTTCCATGCAAATCATACTTATCAAAGTATGAGAGATATGTTTGCAAAAAAAAATAAAAAATAGAAAAGGCTTTCAACCTACCTACCCAAAACTTTTTTTCCCAGCTTTATGGTAAAACTAAAAAAGTAATCATATATTAATGTGTCAACATGATTAATCTTATTATTAATGATATTGTTTCAACCAGAATTATAGATTTGTGTTTGACGACTTTCCTCAAGTTTTTTAACTTCAGCGTCAGGTCTCCAATCTGACTGAGCTGTCTGAGTTTTATCTGTAAATTATCAGTAGGAAAATGATATAAAAAAACTTGCTTTAGATGATACACAAGAATTGATTTGTTTGATCAATTAATGAAAATTGATACGAATGCCAAGTTTTACAACTTGTTTATTTATCATTATACCTTTTGTCTGTTTCAGTGTCACGTACATCTAGTAGTCCCGGATCACCATTCACACCTTCATCAGCTGATTGGGTACCTCCTCCATCATTCAGGTACTGTAGTTTTCATTTAAATACCTCAACTGTTTGGAGAAATTCTGTTGTAGCCTGCCTGCTTGCTTAAAGCTTAATTTGTATGGTATTTGGTCTCATTACCTTAGGTTTATGAGTTCAAACCTTCTACGTGGCATTATATCCTCTGTGATTTGGATGAGGACAGTATTTCAAAGGGCTATATGTCCTCCTCCATTAATTCTAGTGAATCATATGGAGATGTTTGCTGTACCTTGCAGGGAATATGGCTAGTACGGGTATAGAACTAAGGAAAACTAGCTAGATTGATTGCCTGTCAGTATATAACTGAAATTTATACTGTTGAAAACTGTTGTATACCTTAACCCTGAAATTTTTTTTTTTGAATTTTATAAAAAATCTGATAAAAAAAATTCAACTTAAAACAAAGTTTCAGATTTCTATTGTGTAAAAATGAAATCAAAGCCACTGTTAGTATTGTAATGCTAAAAGAAGATTTGAATTCTTTTCAGATAGACCATTTCCGTAGAATTGTTACAGCTTGTTTAAATTCAATTTAAGAACACTGTTTACTTGCTTTCTTAACAAATAGATTTCTATTTGAAGATGAATCAAACCTCATATTCTTACAAAAGGTGTTAAGAAAAAAAAGTAGAAAGTTTTCAACCAACCTAACTAAGTTTTTTGGTCAAGTAGACCATGACCCTTTTTTCTAGCCTAATGCATTCCTACTTTTGTCATTTCAGGGAAGCCATGAGGCAGAAATCCACATCACCAATAGCTGAGAGCGGTCCATATAATAGTGATTCATATTTATTACCATCTCCAGGCGCAGCATCCACACCTAACAACAAATTGACTGGTTCTCATCTAAGCACACGTGACCAGTATCTTACACCAATGTCTGTGCAGGAAGACCGGGATCAAGTCAACGGCATGTCCCAAAATAATGGACAAAAAACTGGTATGAGACATAAACTAGATCTGTCACCTAAATCCGAGAACAAGACTGGTTCCCCTTCTAACGTACAATCAAAGACTGGTTCCCCATCTAAAGTTAGATCTAGAAGATTAAGATCTGCTAGCTGTGAAGATCTGAGTGACTATTTAAGGTCTGTTGTGTACGATCCAATATCTAAAAGTATGAATGACTTATTAAATGATTCTGAAGATCCGGATTATATTGGACCTGAACCATTCCCGCGTTTACAATCATTTTCTGGTGTTGTTGAACAGAATCATTTCCAGCATGCTCCGGAAAATTATTACAACATAGAGGGACTTAAAGGTAAAATTTATGATGGTCCTGGTTTGCCGTTTGCAGAACTCAGAAAACGGTTCTCAAGAAAGTCTCTCTCAAGGATACGAAGATCTGTCTCTAATCCAAATTTTATTGGGTCACTCAGTTTAGAAAAGTTAAATTTAGCTCGAGTTAATATCGGTATTACAACATCAAGCCCTAAAGAAAATCGAACATCGTCTCTAATTGATATGTTACCTGATGGATTAAAAAAGCACATTTCAAAGGATTCTAGTCACCGGGGTTCTCATAGTACTCTTTCCAGCGGTGCTGCATCTAAAAATAGCAGCAGGTGCAGTAGCGCCCATGCTAGTCCCTACAACAGTCTGACCAGAGCAAATAAAAGCCCTAAGGAAGACATTGTTGCCACGACGACAGTAAAAGGGATCAATATAACTAGAAGAAGTCGATCATTCAGGCGTCAGAAGCCTATAGATCATGAACATCATTATGTTAAAAATCATTCAAACCGACCTGATCATACGTCTTCCTTAACCAAGGGAGAGAACTCAGGGAGTGAAAATGGTGATAATTCTGTGACTAATGTTAAACATTCGGAAATAAACAAACCAACCAGTTCAGGTAATCTAAACCAGACTGATGTTGAGTTTAGTTCTATTCAGTCCAATAGATCGGAGGATGCAGAATCTAAAAAGTCCAAACCTGTGCCAAAACTTGCGCCAAAGCCGAAACTCACACCAGCCGGAAATGGAAAACTAACAACGGAACAAAGTACTGCCGTAACAGGTGTATAAACTTTCAGAAATCTTCCATTTGTGTGTCACATGATTCACACATTTTTTTCTCCTATGCATGTTGCATGTTTTTGTCTATGCATGCTGCATCTTTAATTGAAAAATTATGAATAAGTGTTTGTATTTAGTATAAAGTATGGACAAGGAGTTTAGCTGTTCAAGAATTAAATCATGAGTGCATAGCATGAATGATTTAATGAACCTGTCATATGATGCTTAGTTTTGTTTGTTGAAATATTCTTACTAAACTGTAAATTTGATCTCATAATGGAAGTTTGATCAAAGAAGTAATGTGCATGTAAATTAGGAATAATTTTTTAACTTTTAAGCTATGCATACTATCATAAATTGGTAGATTTTTGTATTTTATAAATTGAAGAAAAAAGCTTTAATTGAAATGGAGCCATATTTATGTCTAATTTTTATAGAAATTTGGTGAATGCATTATTTCATATTAGATCACTGTTAGTTAATTTTTGTTTCTCACACCTTTCTACTTTTTTAACAGGACCGAAAAATAACATGACAATGAAGAATTAAAAATTGAAACTATTTCAAAGCTTCTTTTTTCTGATATAAAAATTGTTCATTATTTGTTGTAAACTTTTAATTGTATTTTAACAAATTTTGACCTTGAAATGAACGCTTCCCTAAGAGTATCTCTGTTTTATTGTCTGGTAGTTACTTCCTTATATACTGACTCTCATATCAAGTTATTTTCAGGGACACCTCCAAAAATGGACCCCCCACACACTGAAATCACATGGTTCTGTCTTTTCCAAAAACAAAATTCTGAGAAACAAACAGAAAAAAACAGAGGCCTCATCTATGCCCATCTATTGAAATGTACCCATGTAAACTATGTGTAAAATTTTTGTGATGGAGCTTTTTAATGTTTATCTATGTGATATATTCAGTTCTAGGAAAGAATTTTTTTACAAATTACGATTTTTAAATTGAATGATTTATCAGTGTTGACCACTATTTTTTTATTTTGTATAATAGCTGTACAAATATGTTCATATTTTTACTGACAGGGTTCTGTTGAATAGAATTTATATTTTATGTACATGTTACTTGTTATGCATTGATCAAAGCATTTATAGGAAATTTGGTGCAATTGTTGTAAACATACATTATGTGTATTAATTAATAGTGTAGTAGATGGTATATTACTTAGTAAAATAAAAGTTTGTGTATTGATTATTAATATTAAGAATTGAATTTTAATATTAATTATTAATATCAATATTTGCTGATGAATATTAATTTTAATAATTGCATATTAATATTGATTTCGATAATTGCTTATTAAGATTAATTATTCATATAAATAATGATGTATATATGTAAATTATTAATAATTACAGATTATTTTAAGGGGGGTAATTCTGTTCTGTTGGTAGTTCTTGTTGATATATTTCATTTATAAATGGAGGTAATTAATACATGCATTTGTAGATGGAAGAACAAAGGAGGTAATTATATATATTTGCATAATAGAAGCACAATGGCAGTTAATTTTTCATCTTCATTTGACACATCTAGTCCTATTGGTTGTTCCAGTTAAATTTTTACATTCCTGTACATAGTGTTTACATTCTACATGTACCAATTATGAAAAATATGCTGCATTTGTATAAAATAGTTCTTGATTCATTTTGAATTCACTTGGTTGGTGGTTAGGACCTTAATGGTTTTAGTCCATATGGTAAAACATGATTATAGAATATTTGTTTAATTATATCCAAATGTCATTGTATCCACTTTAAAAATAGAGAAGGGATTGATCGGGGAAAAGTTTTTATTTCACATCATCTGGTACTTCATTATAACCGTGTCTTACCATATTTTTAGCGTGTGTGTTTTGAAGAAAGAGTAGAGCTGTTATGATTGCTGCAGTGTTGTCAACATCGTTGTAATAAAAAAATTTAATGTAGCCCATTGCTCAAACACTTTTAAAGATATTATCACAACACTTGGAGTACTTGATTATCATGACAAGACACAGTTGCAAGACAAGGGGCATTATTCTGAAAGCTATATTTTTGGAATGATGCCCCCTTTTAACTTAGAATTTGATCAAAATTGCTTATTAAATATAATGATGTAAAACAGGCGAGCATTGGTGCAGCTCTAGGGAGCTCTTGCGTTAATAAGGCACCAAAATATCTGTGTATTTTTTTCAATTATATGTGATGTTTAAGGTTGTATACGTTTAGATGTTAGATTTTTGCACTTTCTGTAATGCCGTGTATTGTGTGTTTGTTCACAGAAGAAAATGTATAAACTGCTGTGAAAGTTTACATTATTTTACCTCAAAGACTTACATTAAAAAAGGTGATTACAATCAAGCAGAACATTTATGACAGTTTTATTTTTAAATTTTAGAAGTTAAGAGTTAGATTTTCTGTTCATCTTGAACAGAGATGCGTTCGAAATGTTGCTTCAGATATATATTTTTGTTTATGCTGAATTTTACTGCTGGCATTTTTTTTTTTTTTTTTTTGCTTAGGAAATCCTAATTCTGAAGTATTGATTTTTTATGAGCACAAGTATTTTATATTTTTTTTTATGTTGAATTAATGATGTAAGGCCAAAAATAAGATATGTTTGTTTCTGCAGCTTTGATGTATTCAGACTCAAGACCCGAAGAGTATAATCATTGATGAAGTGTCTGCCGTCAATCTGTTCGTTTGTAATTTTTTGAAATGCTATTCCTTCGTGGTTTTCGCCTGATTTGAATAAAGCCTGCTAAAAATGTACATCAAAATATATTTATTTCTGTGAAACAGCTTTTATTGATTAATGGACAAAAAGAGGTATAATCTACTATCTAGATGGAGAAGTTTGATTATTGCTTACAAGGTAAAATCCCCCAAGAATGTGTCTTGTTCAGCTGTGCCTATTAATTTTGAACACTTAAGCATAAACAAACGTACTTATTTCCTTTGGCCTTAACAAATCTGTTATGAATTTTTTTGTAGTGCGCTGTAAATCAGGCTACATGCATCATTATTATTTCGTTATTTTTTATACTTTTTATAAAGATTTTTATTCTGATCTGTTCTCTTTAACTCTTCTTATTATCATTTTTGTATGCAATTTTACTGAGCTAGGCTACTTTAGGGGACTGCGTAATTTTATCAGACCAATTTTATTATTTTGACGCACAAAATTTGAAAAAGATCAGTTTATATGCTTAATTTTAATGGGTAAAATCAGAACTTAATATTATTAGTGCATATAGTGAAATCTTAATAATTTCACAGGTACTTCGAGGTTGACTTATGAGTATTTGGCACCATAGGTTTACCATAGTTATGATATTGTTACAGTAAAACAATTTTAAGACCAACTTTGGGTCCAAAAGCAAATGTCTTAAGAGAAAGGTGATTTTGTTATTGATATGAAATATAATGGAAATATTGAAAACTAGTCTGAAAATAAGTAATCCTTATAATGAAGGTGTTGTAATATTGAGATAGTTACTTAGTGAAGTTTTATTGTACATTCTTTTCACCAAATTTGGAAACATTCCCTGGATTTACTCAGTAGACTTTATCAGCATTATTTTTCATGGTATTTCTTGGTTGAGATACTCCAATTTAGTGTTAGATTACTAAGAATGAAGTAATTCTCTTTTATATGCAGACAAGCTAAATCTTGTTCCTCTGATAAGTATGAAAATAATGTGGGATGAATTGTACGAAAGGTACATTTATAAAGAGAAATTTGGAAAGAAGTTTTGCAACCCACCACCCCTATGTCTTATTGTCAAGTAACTATGAAATATTACTATTTTTTCAGCCTTTCAAGCTCGTTTTACACGAGTTCACTCTTTTGACCTTGAACTTAATACATGCATGTGATCTGAAGTGTGTCAAGAGGCAGTTGATGAGAAAAACACTTAGTGCAGTTTTAGTCTGATCAACTTTTAACTATTGGCAAACATGCTTCCTCTCGCATCAATATATGAAATTAATTACAACAGAACCTAGGTATTAAGACCACCTTTGGGGCCAAAAATAAATTATACAGAGATGTTCTCATTATCTGGCTATACCATGAAAAGGAAACATCAAAACCAGACCAAAATTATGTAGTTGTTTTGGTAAGGTGGTTTTAGTATTGAGGTGGTTGTTAAGTGAGGCCTGTATACACAATTCTATATCAAAATATAATATTATGATGTTAATTATAGTGAATTTTATAAATGTGGTTGTTATAATGAGGTGGTACATATTGAAGTGGTCTATCAAAATATAATTAATTATAGTATATTTTATAAATTCATTTATTTTTAATTATAAGTAATTGTTATGCAATCTTCCGGTGAGTTTTTTTTGTTGTTACCATGTATATTATGTATTTACATACTTACAGAACTTAAGATGTGTTATCAGGTATATTACAGCTTTTTTATAGTGTTACTGTTTTAACGTTCAGATTTATTTTGATTTTATGCTGGGACCATTGTATACAGTGAAACGTGGTTATTGTGAACTCTGATATAGTGAAGAGTCGAATAAAGTAAAACGTTTAATTTTATCTGGACACATAAATTTTTTTCATTGTTATCTAGGAAGTGAAATGTTGATGTAAAGATGTAATTGTTTAGGTCATCAGGAATTCACTGTAACTGTGTTCTGTTGTAGAATTATTTCTTTCTTCGTAATTGTTAAAATTCTACAGAAATCAGTTAAAATCTACATGATTGTTTCTGCTGTTGTGTGTTAGTTGTGAATTGTACTTATAATATTCAATTGCTAAGGTGTGATATACTTTATGGAAATAGAATCACGCATCATAATCAATGATTTTCCAATAGCAGTTTCGTGTCAAGCTCTTTTAAAATTTCTTAAACTGACCTTTGATAGTTATTAATAGACAGAATAGCATTTTCATGCAGAAATAACATTTGTCATTAAGATAAGCCCAGACCCTAAGATTATACAACTTAAGAACAATCTCCTAGCTCTTATCACAATGTTATTCATAGAATAGCTCAGTTGGAAAGAAATCACTGTTTAATTCTTATATACAGATGAAGAACAATTATACTGACAGAATTATGTATGATTGGTATCATCATTGTTTTATAAAAACTAACTTAGAAAAATTATCTGACAAAATGTGAGATTTGAGCTTTGAGACTAATCTCAAGTTTTACAACTTACGGCACAGGAATCCCAATATTTTAGACAATATTCATCCAACAGTTTATCATCTTTGTTCTGTTTGTGGATCAATTTTTGTTAATTCATGTTCCTTAAAATTACATTTTATTATTTTTGCCATAGTGTTCAAAACGTGAACAAGTTTTCATTAACTTCAGATGTTTCGAAAGTGACATAATAAAGCTTAATGTATTTGGTGAACTAAAAAATACAGCTTAAGGTATGTGTAGTCCATCTCATTATGTGTAGTTCATATGTACCATGTCTATAGAATCATCTGTTCATTTCTACAGTCTCTTCTTTTCTCACTCCATCATTGTTACTCCAATAGCTTTGAGCTTGCAAGATGAGATTTTATTTTTAATTAAATTTATATTCATACATAAATTTGTTAGTCATTTCTTTAGGAATCCATCTTGTCTTGAGATCTCTCTTGGAACTTTACTAAGTGTTTAGATACTCGAGCAGAGTGGTTAAATACAAATATCATGCCGGATTTACCAGATCTAAGATTGATATCCAAGCTGAAATCTGTGTCTTAGTTAAAAATATTGTAAACTGGTGTAATATGTGTGTTTCAAGTTCAACAATCAAACAACACCCAATGTATGCACTTGAACAAAGTAAGTTGAGATTAAAAATAACTACGTTCAGAGACTGATCTCAAGTTTTATAATGTTTGTCCCTCTAACAGAACAAGGTCCCTTCGGGTCAATGATGACGGACAAAAAAACCAAGATTAAAAACTCTTTGAACGAAATATGGACACAGTTTTATTTTTTTTTCAACCACTGTTTAAAAAACAATATGGAGACTTCACATATAAAATTAAATGTGTACAAAAATAATCAGAGACATTTCTTACCATAAACCTATTTCCCGTTTTTAAATACATAAAATCTTTCATTCAATAAAAGAAATAGTTACTATACGACTAAAGTTTTGATCAGTATAATTGAGAATCATCTGTTGCTGGTCACTAATGGCTGTACAAGATCAAATAAAACCAATTAGCTAAGATTGATATTCATTAGAAAAGTATGTCAACCTGTCAAGATATGTGGCAGCCATTATTTCAATCAATATATTATAAATTTTATTTATTATATATTATAAAAGCATTTAATAACATTCCAGTTTATAAGTAATTTTTATGATCCGTCTTCGAATGCAGTATTTCCATTGGTCTATTTAAAACTGTGTGTGGGAAAGACCAATCAATGGCCTGAGTTTTAAGATTCAGATTAATAATCACCAACAATACTTCCTTGATAATAGTTATGAATGAGATAGGTAGCAAAAATTTCAACATTGTTTCGTACAAAAATTCATGTAATGTACAATAACTTAAATAATACAGACAGCACATAAAATATACTAGTATTACTATTTCAGAAAAACACCAGTAAGTACAAAATGTGTATATATATCGTGAAACAGAATGTTATAAAAGGATCTTGTTCAGCAAGCCATGCACACAAACTAGAGTCATGAATCATAGTGTCTAAATCCAGCCCCTTAGGATATGCAAACATCAGACATGCAGTAAAATTATAACAAAGAGAGAGCTAAGTACCTCATTTTATCATTTAGAGGTACGCGTACACTCTACCAGACTTAGCAGCATCGTAATTCATACTGACAACAGAATCATATCAAATTTAACTTCCTAAAAATCTAACAAAAAGCTCATCTACCAAAAAGAGAGAATTTTCGTTTCGTTTTGCCGCCATTTTGTAACATGTCTTGTATAACATTTAATTCTGGAAGATTTTTCAGAGTGCCATAAGCAGCCACAGCTGGTTTTGAACGAAGCATTCTAGTAGCTACCCTGTTAATATCATCCGCTGTAATTTTACCTGAAAAGATTGAGAAAAAACACGCAACTACAATAGAATAGCACAACATTTCTAAAGATAGACTAAAGACAGAAAGTTCACCATAAGCTTATCTACCCTTTGATTAGTAGAGCTAAAAAAATAAAATGGACAAGAATTTTTATACGTGAAATAAACAAAGGTAAAATTAATATGATCTCCTAGAGAGATAATTTCAAGTAAAACTATGGAAATTTTCTCCAATTTACCAATCAAATCATAATAATGCTCAGGTTGGTGTCTGTATCCATTGGACAATACTTGACGACTAACATCCTCAAACATTACAGGTCTTTGTTCAAGGTTCATCATTAACATTGACTGAAGCTGTGTTTTAGCTCGTTCTAGCTCGATCTGAAAAACAAGCAAATAATTAGTGTTAAGTTAAATGTCACTTATGAATTAAGAAATGATAAATATGTTCCGATAAATATGTTCCCATAATATCATAAACTGATATATTTTCACTAAAATTAAAATGAAATAGTACTAATACTGTCATTCAATGTTAAGACTTCAGTGATTAACAAAAAAAGAGCATAAGCAAAACAATATTAGGGCAATATCCCACGAGCCTTATTTGAAACTACATTATTTTAAGGGACCTCAGTGGTCAAATGCTTATGGTCTCTTCCTAGTAAATACTAGCCCCTCACTGCTAGGAGTTCAAATAGGTGTAGGGGGTCTTCCTTCATTGTGAAAGCGAGAAAGGTTGCCAAATGACTCTGGCTGTTGGTGCTATGTTAAACCCCAGATATAAAAAATACACCATTTTTATATTGAAAGAAGAAAATGATAAAAATTTGTTCAAGATCTATACCTCATTCATGCTTCCTGCTGTATTGGCTAACTCCCTAGAAATCACTTCAGCCAGATCATGCAACTGTAATACATGAATAAACAATGGATGACTTTTAACATAAGAGAAAAAAAATATTTTCACAGACCAGAATGAAGTTCTTAAAGCTGGAAAATGACAAGAAAACTTTTTAAAAGTACAATTATTTAACAGGCACAAGCACCAGTAATTGTGATGCTTCAACATTTTTTAAACCAGCATTTGGAATATGGGCCTATCCCCCTTCTACCCACCCCCCACGATTTATCCATGGATTTGCATGTTGTCTGCAAATAATCATCACATGACCAGCCAATCTGTGGAAATATGCTGATCCACAGAAAAATCACACAAGTCATGCTCAGAACAAAGATGGACAGAGGTAGGGCTGTCATTGGTTCAGTTTTTTTCACATTGATACTCTTGATTAATCTACACCTATTTACAACTGAAAAGTTAAATAATTACACATGTGACTCAATATACTCAAATTAATTTTGTAATACACATTTGTGGCCTTTAACAAATTGAGAATATATTTTGTAAACACTGTCAAATGACCATATTTTCTTATTCCTTTGTCCCTATTTTGTGAACACATGTTATAAAGGCTTGTACAAAACTATATTAGTGAAAAAGTTCCCAATGCCAGTACAAAAAGATGCAATTTTCCCCAAATAAGTTGATATCAATGCCTCTCTCAAAATGTGGAAAGAAATATCTATAGTCAAGCTTAACAGAAAGGAGAGTTCTCACAAACCTTGCTGGGATTTGAACTGGCTTGTATCACAAATAGTCCAGTGTCATTGAAGGCATGGTTCATGGCAGTAGCACTCTCAATCCAATGATGTCTGAAAAGTATTAACAAAAATGAAATTAAGGGGAAAAACTATACTTCAAACTAATGTTATACCAATACACCATCTTGTCTAGTCTTTGACTGGTATGGCCTGAAAATAGTTTTAAATCCTGAGCCCAGGAATAAAGTCAGTGCACAACCTAATACAAAATAATAAAATGCTGATTTTTGTTTTCAGTTTATTAACATTGTTTTGCCAGAACTTGGAATCATAATAATCTCTTTTCATTTACTCTCCATCTCCTGTGCTAAGTATAAATTAACAAGCCAGAGAGAAGTTGTTTAAAGCCATTAATTCAAGTCTTCTTGGCCATTATTACACACTAATGAAAAATTCTGTAAAAGACTGACTCAGTGTTTGGTAAATACAGTAACACTAGAAATGTCATCAAGGGTAATTTTTTTGACTGTCAGAGAAAACAAAAAACATATTACTTACTGGTTGAGTACATTCAGATAAAGTCTAGTGTACATGCCCTTGCCAGGACCACCAGCTGAGAACGATCCACCACCACCTAACAGCGAATTAAGAACACAAAATGCCACAAAATCATCATCGGTATGTGAACAACTTTCAAGTCCAATAACAAAATGTGCTAACTCTGGCATTGATGTAGGTCCCAGACTGACATTAGCCAAATCAGCCTCAACCTGAAAATAGAAACAATCAGTTAAAAAGGATGTTCAGAATTTTTAGAATTGTCATGTATCATAGTGCAGGTTTATCAGAAAAAAAATTGGGGTAATGCCAGTTTTCATTTAAATTTAAGTTAACCAAATTTACTGGGTTCCGTACCAGTATTTATATTGTTGTTGTATGTATCTTCTCCATACTAATGATCAGCATTGAAAGACAATGTCTTTTACCAAATTCTCATGGATAAGATGTGCTGCATCTAAGATTTGGATTCCAAACCCAAAGTCAGCAGTCACAATGCTTTACCAACTTAGCTGAGACAGTGGACTACAGGTTTATTTGAAGAATTGAAAAAGATGTTAGGAAAATAAAACATTACATTTAGGCCATCACATTTAAAAGCAACCTGAACAATTTTTTTGCGAATTCTACAAGAAAGTATTTTGTTCTTTATTCAAGCAATTCTTTTTCAGTACCAGCAAAATATATTTAAAAAATACCTACCTACTAACCCAAAGTTAACAGTTTGGGTTACATTACTGCAAACCAACATTTTTGAAGATAATTTTTTAGATGATTTTTTTTATTAAGAATTGAAACAGACAGCTATGACTGTCTTGTAATGCTCAACAGAATATCTCAGAAAGTTAATAATATCATCTAGATTACTCGGTAACCTAAATGTCCAAATCAATAATGGCTCAGTTTTGAAATTAACTAAGATCTCTATTTAAAAACACTATTCAAAAACATTTCTGATCCATTTTACATGGAGCTTATACCTTGACAATACCACCAGTGTATTGGGCAATTGAGTTATCAGCTGATTTTTTGGGGTCAATCAATGCGCTATTCTCTGTCCATATCGGTGATTTCTGAAGAAAATATTTTCTGGTCAACTCAACCAGAACATCATGATCCATACCGACTCCACCAACAACCATTCTTTTAGGATCATAGAAACTGTTCATATATGTAAAAAGTGTCTTAATGTCAATGATATTTATATTTTCCTCAGGACAAATCTTTGGTAATCCTAATGTATTGTTTCTGTAGCCTGCCTGAAATACAAAAAACAACAAAGGAGGATTACTTTATCATAAACACCTGTACAAGAACCATTTCAATTTAATTAAGATATTCTGAATCAATATTTCCTATAAATGGAGGTCACAACTTATTTGTTTTGCTTTGAAAGCAGTGTCCTCATAAAAAATAAACTCTTTTTTCTGAATTTTTTAATATTCAAACATATCAGAAAAGTTTCCAGAGAAACACAGAGCATGTTAATATCTAAATGGATATGGAACTACACCAAGTCACACAATGACAGTTCTTGACTACTACAATTACAAAAAAACAACAGATGATAAGGCCATCATTAAAAAATGTTGGTAGCAGCTACATGACCCAAATTTTTAATAGTGGGTAGGTAGGTAAGCTGTCATTTTTTTGTTAACATTAGATGTTGGCGCTGAAAATGGAAACGTGAAATTAAGAATGAAAAAAACATTTTAGTCAAAATTGACAGTAAATATTTTGGGTTCAGGGATTTTTTGTGAGTTTAGTCAAATTAATTCAAACCAACAATTTTTTAAGGATGGCTTAAGATAGATAATAACAAGAAAAGATAAGAAGTCATACAGCAAAAATCATCTCAGTAACCAATGGATCAGGAATTGGATTCAGTTTTAAAGATTCCAGTTCAAAACCAACTGTCTGTCTGGCTACATCAATCTACAACAAAAAATAAAAATAAGCCAACTAGTTATACATAACAAATAGTAACAATGGACACATGCAAGTACAATGCAATAATTTCATACAAAAATGAAAAAACATCACTTTTTAGCAGATCTACACTGGATCTGAACACTTTTGCAATTTGGAGAAGAAGAAATCCCTTCAGAAAAAATACAAGATATACAGGGAGTCTGATACTTGCCAAACCCATTAAGTTTAACAAGTTGTTTTTATGTCGCAATTTATTTCAGATTACATATAAAAACAATATGGTAATATTACCTCAATATCATCAAAGATAGGTCTGTATAAAGCATCTGACAAAACATCCATAGCAATATCTAAACCCGACGTCTCTGCAGACATCGCATAAATCATAGTATCCCTGCAATATACAATACAGTATAACTTAAATAGTGACCACCTCAATATACAATACAGTATAACTTAAATACTGACCACCTCAATATACAATACAGTATAACTTAAATACTGACCACCTCAATATACAATTCAGTATAACTTAAATAGTGACCACCTCAATATACAATACAGTATAACTTAAATAGTGACCACCTCAATATACAATACAGTATAACTTAAATAGTGACCACCTCAATATACAATACAGTATAACTTAAATAGTGACCACCTCAATATACAATACAGTATAACTTAAATAGTGACCACCTCAATACTTTGACCACCGTGTTAAAATGACCACTTATTTTCAGATTGACTTTAAATAACTCCCGTATGATTAAACTTGATAATGAGACTAACTCATCATTATGACTGATTTTTGGGTCCGAGAGGTGGTCTCATTTTCAAGGTTTTTATTGTACATAAATATCATACAGCAAAGAAACAGAACGTATGTATTGAATGTAGTTATTGGGAGTACCATTTCAAAGATGTTAGTCAGAGGAGGAAAAAAATGGGTTACATACTAGGCAAGAAGTCGTTAATGCAGTCTAGACTGTATCAGCAAAATTGAATATAAACCTCACTGGTAAAAAAACTATTTAATCAACTTTAATTACCTGGAGGACTGACAGTCAATAATTCCACCAACTTTTTCCATTTCTTGATTAATTTTGTCTCTGTCTTGATATTTTGTGGTTTTCTAAGGAACAATAAAAGTAAAATTGCAAAGATTTGTAATACTATGCAGGCTAACAGTGCTTGGATAAATTTATTGCTAACTTGTATGAGTTGGTTTAAATCCATTCATCAACAGTTTTTGATCTATGTATAAAGGTCTGTTTACCAATACAGTGTGATCTGGCTCCTAACATTATAAGCAAGTGAAAACTTCCCCTTTGAGTTACATTAACATCAATGTTTCATAGTAAGATATTACACAGATATAACAGCATCAACACTGAATTGTTCTGTTCATGATTTATGCCAAACTACTACCTGAAAAGCCAATTTCTCCAAGAAATGATTCACACCACTGGGAAAATTCACTTCATATCTAGAACCAGAATCTATGACTACACCAATGGTAGAAAACTGACCAAACTTGTTCTCTGTAGCAACACGCAAACCATTCTCTAAAGTGGTCACCTGAAATATGATGTGAAATACTTATATAATGAAAGAACAATTTAAGTAGGTTCTAAATTTATTTGTTCAAAGTACAAAGAGGAAAGAAAAAATCAAAATATCCAAACAAATTTCCATGATATCAAACAATTACTTTAAAAAAACACGAAACATTATAAACCTCTCCCAAAAACTTAACAACCACAATGGATATTCTAATACAAACAAGGTAACATGCCTTAAGATCTTTTCCAATAGAGCTTTACAGATTAATTTCTATAAAAGATCGCAAATTGTGTATTGATCATCTCTCCTATCCGGTAAATGAATGCAAACTCATCAAGAAAATGTATAGTCAAGTTATATTATATGAACTCTGTTGAGTTGTTCATAATAAACGTAACAACTGTAAACAAATAAATAGAATTAAAAAAAACCTGAGTTTCATGTTGTTTATGGTCTGATACAGCATATTTTGGCTCTGGGAATCCTTTGGGCACACCACTCAAAGGACCACCTTCTAAAACACCGCTTCCTCTGCAAAAGAAGTTCATCTTGATGGCCATACAATAAACATATTTTGTAATTGTAGACCTTAGTATGAATAAAGGGAGGCACAAAGTACTCCAAACAATTCCTAAGTCCATATCTTCCATTTTTTATCGTGATATCAGTGGGTAAATTGGCATAAATTAAGTAGCTGTAGACTATATATTATGAGGGACTAAGGAAATAATTATAGAACTCTGATCAAAATGAGTCATTGTTGAATTATATGAAACCACATCTAAATCATTTTTTACAACAGACTATGCCATAAAACACAGTTTTTGCACTAACCCACTAGACTAAGGCTAGTAAATTTATATTTTAACTTATTTTAACTTTCTCACAATTGTGTATTCGTGCTGGTGGTAAATTGTTCATTTTTAATAACCAACTTATAGCTGGGACTAGAGCTATAAAATGATACTCTAAACGCTGTAAAGCATTCAATCTATGGCTAAAAAAGACACGAAATGGAACAAGTTGCATCATACTAAAAATAATAATAAAAGGCTTCTTACTCCTAAATAGATTAATCAAATAAGTTCTACAAGCTTCCAATCACTGATACTGATTAACATAAAAACACTTTTAAACAATAAGTGAACACTAAGATGCGTTTAAAGAAATAGGATTTCGTCAATGACACTATCCGAAAACAAATACACTCCATCCGTCAATAAATCCGACAAGACAAGTACGCATTTGTGTTGACCAGCAATAGTGTTTGTCAATACAATCATACTATATATTGAGCATCGATATTAGTTAGCGTATGACAAGCATTTATACCATCACTAACCCTGAATAATTTCGGCAACCTTGGTGAAGTATTCTTCGCAGCATGCGAGTCGCCATCTTGGAAATCATAGCTAAACTACAAAACGGTCGTGCCAATTGCACGGCTCGTCCCAATTAATTTTCACAACTAAAATAATGTTGCTCGTGGTTTAGATATGCATTAATAACAGTATATTCTGATTAATCTTGATTTCCAAAATCAAGCCAATGGAAATTGAACGCCATTAATAGTTACTAGTAGAGTCTCGAGTCACATGCACACACTAATTCATCATTGTCTGTCATTAAAGATTCAAAAGTTCTTTAAAGTAGCCAACTTCAGATGAAATGATCGATGTGATAAGAAATTACGATTTAGACTGGGTCGAATATACTAAGGGACGAAACCATTAGATATATTTTGCAGACGACATAAATCAATATGTGATGACGCACTAAGAGACAATTCTTGGATTGATGAATAATCCGTTAAAGTCTATTTTGATCGTGTAATAATATAAGAACTACAACCAAAAAGCTGTCAAATTTATCACATTAAATATGCCATGGCGGGTGCGGTCCAAAAAGTGCTTCAATCTCTATCCAGAGTTGTTGTTCGTTATCTCTCCCATACAGATATGTGATGGATAACGAACGACAACTCTGGATAGTGATTGAAAGGGCTTAACACTCACCAAGTTTTGTGCGTGGGTTGGCGCCCTGTTACTTAATTTATGGCATTTGCCATGTGCACATTTCATATCGGACACAAAAGCTATGTCCAGTCATCCATAATGTCACAACTAGATTGCAAGTGCGAATTATTAATACAATGTCAAAGGGAAATAACTACAACAAAAAAATGAGAGTTTTAGTAGTCAAGGGGAAATAACTGAACTAGCGTCTTGATGACAAAGACTACTGGATATGAAGGAAAGTGACAGAGGTGTGCCGATTGAACTTCCAATGCTTCCATCAAATGTATCCAAAGTTGGGAACCAGTAACTATGGGACTCGTTTATTCCTGAGATAATCCAATTTACGTGAAAAACCGAATTTTGTTGACCGGCATCCAATTAGAGTTGTTTGCCTTTGGCCATTTGTTATTTTCCAATTATCGAGTTACATCCCGGCGACAAAATACTTAAACTGGTACCCGTTGACTCTGATGTACTCTAAACTGGTACCCGCTGACTCTAGCGTACAGAACTTTGGCGCAATGCAACATGGAACGGGGACCAGTTTATTGTACTCCAGGTCACGTGGTACTCTGCGTAAAATCGCGCATTGAATGTTAGGAATAGACTGGTCTCCGTTCCATGTTGTAGTGCACCAAAGGAACAGGTATGGACAAAACTATCTGGCGCTCTGATTGGTCTATGTGATTGTATGTAACCCATAAACAACACAGTAAAAAATAAATAGACCACCAGATTGGGTTGAGTGTAATAATCTGCAATGAATGTGAACATTATTCAAACTGCTCGCCGGTAACGGTAACGGTTTTGCATCTATGCGTAACACGTACACAACCTCGAACTTTTTATCCACACATTTTCTTTATCAAATGATTGGATTACTAAAATAAACGATGCACTATAGTCGTTAAATAACTAATACACGTATACTGTCAAACCCTTAGCGCTCAATTGTTAGGTGATAACATTACAATGAATCCAAACAATCATAGAGTTGTCTTATTAAAGTTTGACATTCAAACACATTCTTGACGAGAAATCTACTAAATGTTACTGGAGCATGTATTTTATTAAATAATACCTAATAATAGTCCAATGTAACACTGCGAGATAATAATACAAATGGAGTCGTATTGTCCAAACCTATATTAGGAGTTGAATTGTTTTAGGGTTGAATTATCCAGGGGTTGAATTGTCCAGGGGTCGAATTGTCCAGGTATCGAATTGTCCGGTAGTCCAATAAACCAGGGACAGTACATAACAGGGAGTGCAACACGCGAGATCAGGCTGAAATTCAATGCCTTAGCGAGGTAATACTGACACAGACTTTTGATGAATTGCATGAGAATTGCAAATTTATATCAATTAGGAAATTTTCGCTTGTTCAAGCAGTAAAGTGATGAACGAAATTTTCAAAAAAAACTGCTTAAACATCTGGTAAATCTTATACATGAATTAAATAACATTGTTTCAATTAAATTCCCATTCGTTATGATTCCATTTCGCGTTTTGCATCAGTTTCATCATAGCGCTTATAAACGCTACTGCGTATAACAAACGTTTTGCTAAGCTTAAATGCCACCCTGTTCTCAAAAAAAGTTTATTCTGATAATCTTCCATTTTACAAAAATCCGATTGCGTGTGGTAATCCTGATTTAGCGCTTGCATGGCTCAAAGCATTTTAAATCGTAAATTCTACGTTTCATTTTTATTGTTTAAAGATATATACCCGGTATTGGTCGATCCAAGCAAGGATTTATACTACAGTACTCGTCTTTGGTCTAAGAATATATTGAGCAGTTACGGCGTCTTTAGATTGTAGCACAAAGTATATGATAAGAATTTTACCATTTTTGTAACGATCATGACATGCCCATCATACCTCAGAGTATAAACACTATCATAATATCTAAGTATGTACAAAGACATACACACACTATACATAATATATACAGTATATATACAAATATAATATAGGTCTTTGGTTTTTACCAACTCATCAGATAAACAGTATTATCCTTGTTTCATCTTATAGCAATAATTTTAAGTTTAAGAGTAAAAATAAACCATTGAATTCTATGTCAATACCTCCAGGTGTACATGTCGGTTGTTAAAACGATCAGTTTTCGAACAAAATTAAGCCCGCAATATAAACATTTACTACCCCTTTTAAAACACGTGAACACAATATTTGCTATGACTGTGACCGAATTTGTTTTACTGGATGGCATTTAGCGTGGTCATTCAAAATGGCAGCGCCCATAGATAGCTCGTAGTTGGAGAAATTTTATATATTTTCTCACAAGCCTTGAGTAATTTAACAATGTCACACATAGAAACTTGGGTTAATGATCAGTTGCATGATATTCTTGGGATTTCTGATAAATATATTGGTCAGTATTTGATTGGACTCGCTAAAAAAGCGAAATCTGCTGATGAATATGTTCAAAACTTGAAAGACACTGGAACAATAGATATAGACCAGAAGATGGTCGCCTTTTCCAATGAATTATGGAATAAGGTAAACGTATTATTTATGTTCTTGAAATATTCTCTATATATAGCAGAATCGTCAACCACATTAAAGTGGTCATTATTTACTAGGACTAGAACTGTTGTAGCCTAGGCTCCATTTGTTTCAGTGACGTCAGACATATTAGAAATTTAAGAAATCCATCTGTAGCTCACAAAAATTTTTCCATTGACATGACTTAAAAGACAGTATGAGAATGGCTTGGTTTGTAATGTTTATTAGTCGTTCTGTGTTGCTTCTACTCTAAGGACTATATCCAGACTCAGGTTTTTTCTCAGCTTTTTGGGAACATGGCCCGACCCCCAGAATTGGGAATTTTCGAGATGTTTTGGACAAAATTGGGAAAAAGTCACATTAACATAAAATAATGAAATAAAACTAAAAATAACAAATATTGTGTTTATTTAATATTTTTGTTTTTAGATATTGATAAATTTGTTATTTAAATGATTTAGAAATTCAATAAACATTGGAACTGCTGTGAATTATTTTTTTTGTTCTTTTTTCTTATTTGAATTGGGAATTTTTATCTTGCAATTGGGAAAAAATATACATTTTGCCATTGGGAATGCGACCGAATATTGGTCGTCAAAACACCTTGATCTGGTTCATCACATGAAATGCATGCTTAGTATATTATAGGTTATTAGGACACTACAATGACATACATGATTAAGTTTTCATTTCCAAATTTGGTCTGTATCAGATTTCATGGTTAACACTTGGATTAATTTTGGACTGGTACAACTTTGTGTTGTTAGCTGAACATCTGAGTGAAGTTTCTGATTCTGAAAATAGCTTGCCAAGAATCATGACAACTTTATGGCATTCAATGATTTCTTATTTTGAGCTTGAAAATTGGCTTCTATTTTAGTTAACTGCTCTGATTCATAACTAAGTCTGTATGTCACAGCCACATCAGATTACCCAGGCTGATTTTAGTTGATGAGTCATTGTTAAAACTATATTGATGAGATTCAGGTTTATTTAATATTCAAACTTTAAAATGTACTGTTTATAGTAAATCTGGATGAAAATGATTTTTAAGCTGATGGATGTTTTGTTACTTAAATAATCCACGCAATATTGTTCCTCGTATATGTAGCATTCAATCAGTTACTAGTAAAAATACTTATTAATACATGTACTTACTATGTTTCCTGTTATTCTCCAGTAATTTTAACTACCATATCTGTATTTCAGGTGCCTCATGCTGCTGTAAAGGAGAGTACAGGCAGAGTCAGTAACAGAGCTGCAATTGAACAACAAAAAAAGAACAGCAGTTACAAGCTTCTGTCTGATGATGATGATGAAGATGAACTTGAACAGTTTTCAAAACCTTCAAAGGTATTTAATTTAAAATTATTCTGACTGATTGATACCATGAATATATTGGAGTCTTATTTTGATATCAACGAATTATATCATGGTATTTTTTGTCGCTGAGGTTTCACATAGCACCACTAGTCAGGGTCATTTGGTGACTTTCCTTCTTTATTGGCGGAGGAAAATCCCAGGTGTGCACTTGGATAGAACTCATGTCCTACCTCAAGCTAGCTGGACAGTTTCCTTACCTTTGAAATTTTGGATTTGAAGTCACAGTAATGAGAGATTAGTGACTATTAGTTAGAGATCATAACCACCTGTCCATGGAGGCTCCCATTTGATGGTAAATAATTGTAAAAGTCACACTAACTCCTTTTTAAGAGCACTTTCGATCTGTGTTTGCTTTAACCTTTACACGAGATAAAAATAAATGTAAATGTTTTAATTGAAAATATAAGGATAAGTGAACTCGAGATGGCATTCAGAGGGTGCATTAACAAATTACTTTATGGCAAACGATTATAAAATACAAGCTTGTTTATAAAGACCAGTTCAAGGTCTTGACATGTCGAACAGGGGTGTAGAAATGAGCAGGAAGCCGGAAAAATCAACTGTCTATTTTAGTATTCTTGCTGGCTACTTTTTTCCCCACAAGAGGCATTGCCTCTTTGCCTCCTACCGGGGAAACCCTCAGATCCCCCGTTCTACTTAAGTAGCTTACTGTCTATATGTAAACATTTCTACACCCCTGGTCTAAGGTGTCTGTAAAAATAGAGGTCATATATTTTTGGCCAATATTTGATGTAATCTTTATCCTATTTTATAGTAAATGTAAAGTATATTAGAAATAAAAGAACCAGTCAACTCTAGTTGGTGCTCTCAGGATCTTCTGCAGATTTTTGTATTTTGAGGCAGCACAATTCGTATTGAAATACCTGAGTAATGTTCACTCATAAAAAGAAAAAAGTAAAGATTCTAATGAAATCAATTGTAATTTTTTATATGTATTTCATTGACTTTGTTTTTTCTACATGTCTTTAGACAGATTATTGATATGCAGCACAGGAAAAAATGGTTTAGTTTTTGTTAATAGAAAATTTATTTTTATTTCAGAGGTCAAAAAGGGACAAAAAGTCTCGTCATCTCAGGAAACGGAAAGAAGATAGCAATTCAGAAAGTGAAGGGTAAAATCAAAGATAAACTTCTGAAGTTATTAAAAGTGTCCTTGAATTTAAAATATAAGTTACAGGTTATTAGTTTATTCGTATGGGTGTAAAATGTCTACATAATATAGAGCCTGGTTAGTATAACTCCTACACATGAGTTAGTTGTACTTTTTTATTTGTAATTGCCTTCATGGATCATCTTTATAGGTTATAAGAATCTGGGAAATTGAAAATATTGATTTACTTGAAAGATAAGATATATGATTATTGTCAACCCTCCATTTAGCAGGTTGATCAATTTTTTAGGTTTGATTTAATATTTCAGGGAATCTGTTGTGTATCGTAAACAAGCTCGCATCCAAGAAAAATCTCAGGAAAGTTCTGAAGATGAATTTGAAAAAATGGAAGATGAAAGACAGAAAGATTTGGAGGAAAGAGATGCATTTGCTGACAGACTGAAGGAGAAAGATAAAGACAAGACGAGAAGTGTGATGTCTAAATCTGATAAAAAGGTAAGAAATTTAAAATGATGCTTATGTATGTTTAAAGCTCGCTTTTTGTTGATGGGTTGGTTAGCCTGCTGTTGATCTTGGGATCAAGGAATTCTGGTAATTTATGATAGTTGCCCTAGATTTTTAATTTACTTAAGGACACATTTTGAAAATTTTGTTATCGCCCTTGTCAGAAAATAAAAAAAATGATTTTTTTAGATATTGCTTGGTGACCTGTATTTTCCTTCATAAAATCAGACTGATACTGTGCATCTATTTGCTACGAGTTTTCATTAAAATGGATTTTCTTTTTTCTATAATCTCTGGGCTTAAATGCATATTTAAATAATGGGACAATAACTCGGTTATTGTCATTGTTTTTAAACTGATCTAAAAATCATTTTCTGTCTTAGATACCATAAAAAAGATTAAGGTTCCCAAAATCTGTCCACTACATTTTGAGATAAAAATTTTGGACATTACGGATGTGACACTTTAAATGATTTTGTTTTATTAAATGAGACTTTTTTCTAATAAATTGGTTTTTATGGCCTTTTACTTTATGGTCTCCTTTTCAGGCTTTTGAAGAAGCCAATAAAAGACTTCATCTTGAAACTGAAGATCGTAAGAAAATCATTCCTGAACTTCGAAAAAAATCAAGGAGAGATTATTTGAAGAAAAGAAATGTGGATAAACTCGAAGAGCTGGAAGCAGACATACTGGATGAAGAGTACCTGTTTGGAGACCAAAAGTTTGTCTAAGCATATTCACTCCCATTTTTTCTTCCTCAGTTTTCTCATAGAAGTTGTTTTTGTGCGTGGTTTCTTGTGTTCTATTTTTACATAACAATAGTTTTGCTAGAAACTGTTTAATGTGACATTTGGACCAGAGCTTTATTTGTTCTAGGCTTATGATTGGTCAATTTTAGAGTTATAACCTGTGTTGAATCATTTGATTGGTTGCTGCCAAGTTCAGAATTACTTTAACCAATATACTTAAGAATCCAAGCTTACTTGATATGCTACGTATAATGTGCTCATAATTTAATGGTCCAGTATCTTTACAATGAGATGAATGTGTTTATTAAACTCCTGTATTATGTTTTTAGATTGACTGAGAAAGAAAGGCGTGACCTAGAATACAAGAAAAAAGTTTTAAAACTTGCTAAAGAACATAAATCTGCGGGAGATGTGATTGATAAAGTGAACAGATATTACATTCCTAAAGAAGATGATAAACCATCTGAGAAATATTTTGAGGAAGATGGACCTAAAGGTATTGTTTATTTATTGTTTATTTATTGTTTATTTACATTCTTTGAATGTAGATACAGGGGATTAGAAATCGCTAGCCTTAGCTGCTGTGTTAATGTTAATGCCTGTTTCTGTGCTTACTGAGAGAATTTAGAGTTTTGTTCTGTTTAGTGCAGCAAGTCCCTGTACTTATCATATTAAAATTTGTAGAAAAATCCCTGGAATTGTTTATGAAGAATTTTGTCCCAAGTGTTGGTAACTTATAGCTGAAAGATATAAATTTATAATTCAATAATACATACACAATTTGAGTAATGTTGAAATATAAGTCTTGTGCATATCAACTCAACCAAATAAATGTGATTGTTCTTGGTATAAATCAGACACACTTAAATATTTTTACAGGGCCAAACTCTGAGCAACAGAAGTGGGAAGAAGAGCATGTAGGAGCCGCTTTAATGTCTTTTGGGGCAAAAGATTCTAAACAGAAGGCAAGAGAGAAAAATAAAGTGAAAGATTACGATGTGTTGATGGATGAAGAGATAGAATTTGTTCAAGCATTACAGATGCCTGGTACTATTACTGACAAGGTTTGTTTCACCAATATTCAGTCTAGCTTAATTCTACTTATTTTTATTTACTGATTAATGATAAAAAAAACTTATGTTTCTGGTTGATGAACCCAGTCCTAATGACTAAAATTGCTTGCAAGTCTTTTAAGTAGATATGTAATATTTATGCATCATACTAAAATTCTTTGACATTTTATGGTTAGTATGAGCTATTGTCTTAAATATATTTGAAATGAATTAACATGAAGATATATTGATAATGTTCTGTGGCAGTTTCCTGTTTTAAAATAGATGAGAATTATACATAATATTAATATATTTATATAAACAATTATAATACAGCTTATGTATGTTCATTGATTTTTATTGGTATGTTTATAGATTGATTAAATTTTTTTTAGATGTTGTAACTGTATCTATTTAAAGGAGCAATAATGAGTTTGCATTTCTTAAACTGACTTTAAAATTTATTTTTTTTTGTATCATACATTTTTTGAGTAAAATGCTGGTTTGCCAAGTATCATTTTTATATGCTCTCTAAGTTAAACATTTTCTATTCAATCTTCATCAAACCTAAATAAAATGTTTATAGGCATAATATCTCAGTCAAAGTTGATGACCAGCTAAATTGCCACTGAAATATGGCCCCTGATTCATCAAAAGGTACTAAGATAATAAAATTGGTCGCTTTTTAAGTTTATTCCCATCCAATCTTCAGTAGATGTTATTGAGGAATGTATTCTATGA
The DNA here is from genome assembly GCA_008271625.1 of Lutraria rhynchaena. Taxonomy (NCBI): domain Eukaryota; kingdom Metazoa; phylum Mollusca; class Bivalvia; order Venerida; family Mactridae; genus Lutraria; species Lutraria rhynchaena. The sequence continues at coordinate 135,999 of VIBL01000281.1, forward strand.
CAGTTTGGCACTCTTGTTTGTCTATTTATCTACTGTTTTTCAGGCTAAGAAAGAAGAGATTTCTGAATCACAGAAGAAGAAAATGTCAATCAAAGAAACACAGAGAAGTTTACCTATTTATCCATTCAAAACAAGTTTGTTGGAGGCAGTTGAACAGTTTCAGGTGTTAATCATAGAAGGAGAAACTGGGTCTGGAAAAACTACACAAATTCCTCAATATCTGTATCACGCAGTGAGTATAACAGAGTATTTATAGGGATTTTTACATTTATATTGGTAAACAGACCTATTCTCAATCCATGATAGTGACAATTTTCTTTCTATTTCAGTAAAAAATCCCACACTATAGATGAATGTCTGACTGAGGTGTTCAGATATTACATGTCTGATTTTACTTGATGATCATACTAAGATCAGTAATGAATCAAATGCAACCATTTGCTGTACTCTTGTAACCTATTGCAATTTAGGAATATGTTTTTTGAAGATTGTAAAATGACTGGTTTTTCATTTCTTTGTTGCACATTGTGAATTTGTATTGTTTTGTGAATAAATATAATAAAGGTTCATACAAAAATAATAATAATAAAAAATTCCTTATTTCAGTGCAAAATGACTAGATTTTCCCAAATGTGGTCCATACTGTTACTTTTCACAAAATGTGAAAAAAAATAATTCCTGTACTTTGTGTGTGTTTAGAAGTCAGCCCAAGTATGAAGCCTTGTCATTGGTTAATTTTAAGACAATTTTCAAAACCAACCATTCAGGGCCTGTTTTGTGAAAATGTCTTAGCAAAGATAGCACTTTTTAATTCTAGCAATCATGCTATGTTGAGATGGAAAATGAATACTCCATTATTTGATAAAAAAGGCCTGTAATGTGTACCACTGATTTTAATTTTGTTTTTTAAGATTGCTATCTGAGCTAAAATATATCTGTAAAACAACACCCAGAGGTCTTCGTTTTTTGGCTATATTCCTAACTTGTGGAGAAATTCTGCAGATCCTATCTATTTTAAGCCATTTTATTGGTCAATTTTGAGATAAATTTCATAAATAACCAGTCAGAGGCCTTAATTTTCCAGTTTTCCAACTGCATTCCTTACTTCGATAGATAGATAGCTGCAGATTTTGTTTATTTATTAATTTTAATGAAGTTTTTTTTTATAATCTTAGATTTTCATTTGAATTTAAGATAGTATTTTTACATATTCATCAGAGTCAATAATTCTGAATTTCTGAAATGCATGATGTTAATGGATTGTTGTGCATGTTTTGAAATCTTTGCTAATTTACGGATTAAACTACCAAGTTTGATATTTTGTTTGAAGGGATTTTGTAAAGATGGAATGAAAGTTGGATGTACTCAGCCTAGAAGAGTGGCAGCCATGTCTGTAGCAGCCAGAGTCGCTGAGGAATTAGGTCATAAACTGGGTAACGAGGTAAAATTACGTCACTAATTTTCTGTCTCTACTGTTGATTTCTATTTAATTGAATAAGTTACAGAATACAGTAAAACATCATCTAATAACCATCTTGATATAACAACCACTTCATTATAACAGCATTTTATTTTAGGCCTGTTTTCAATATTTCCTCTAAATTTGGACTTATTTAGCATCTTTTTGAATTAATGAATAAATCTATTGAGTCTAATTCACAAGTAGAATATGTATATTTACAATAAAACCTCGCTCAGCAGCCATCTTACACTTAAGTCCACCTCATTATGAAAACCACTTCTTTTTTCCAGATTGGTTTTCAATATATCCTGCATTTTTCATCTTGATAATGAGAAAACCTCAATATGAAGACCAATTCATTCCACAGGTGGTCTCAATACCAAGGTTTTGCGGTAATTATTTTCAATATTGAATATCTTACAGGTTGGTTACAGTATCAGGTTTGAAGACTGCACTTCTGAAAGGACTGTGATTAAATATATGACAGACGGTATGTTGCTGAGAGAATTCCTCAGTGAGCCTGATCTGAAAAGCTACAGGTATGTTTAACATATAAAAAAAGAAGATAGTGGAACCAATGTTATGCCTTAATTATGTTTTGAGTGATTTAAAACATGGCGTGTGTGATTAGCTCAATTGTTAAAGCATTAGGTCTACAGACCTCTGATTTTAAGAGTTGAAACCTTGTGACATTTTGCTTGTGGCGGTTGCGTGTAAAGCAGTTCTTCCTCTCCCATTTAATATTCATGGGGAGAAGATGGCAGTTACTTATGGAGAACAAGGTTAGTACTGGCACAAGATCCAGATACACTGGCTGGTTAACTTCCTGCTGTTATATAACAGAAATACTGTTCAGAACAAGCATAAAAATGGCAAAATTAAAATTTACAGATAAAAAATTTACCCACGTATGTTGATGAATAATTCTAGTTCTGTTCATAGATAAACAGCAAATGAAATGGCCAAGAATTCTTTCTCAAAGTAATGAAACTCATGTCATTGGCCATTTTAACATAGTCTTGTACTTTTTTTGTTTTTATATTTATTGCAATGCTATATTGAGAGGGATTATTAAGGTTCAGTTTTTGGATTCAATTTTTCATTTTAAGCAATATCTGTTTCTTTTCCAGTGTGCTTATCATTGATGAGGCACACGAACGTACTTTACATACTGATGTGTTGTTTGGCCTGGTTAAAGACATTGCAAGATTTCGTCCTGATCTCAAATTGTTAATCTCAAGTGCTACGTTGGATGCTGAAAAGTTTTCTCAGGTACAGTATAACACGCTTTTAATGAACTCGGATATAGTGATTTATCTGGTCTGGTGAACTTCACTTTAAGCATTTTGTCTCACTGCTATGTAAGTGTGATTCTATTTTCTCTCAAACTGTTGGAAGAAATCTGTTTGCATACATCTTTATGCTTAGGTGTAAGTCTGTGGTTTCAAGTCTGGGAAACTAGCTTTGGAAAGCCTGTGGTTTGGGAACCAGTCACCTATCTTTATTATTAGGATTAAGTCTGTGGATTAGGAACTGGTCACATATCTTTATAAGAATGAGTTAGTGTGTGTTTTGTTTTTGTACAAATCAGATATCTTAATGATTAAAACTTAGTGTGGTTGGGACCCAGTCAAATATCTTTATGAGCAGGAATAAGTCTGTGGTTTAGGAACCCGTTACATGTGCTTAAAATTAATACTAAGTATATGATCTTGGAACCAGTGGTAACTTTCATCTTCATACTGGTTTGTTCTCTGAAAATTGAATGTTAGGAAGATTTAATACAGAGAAGGTCTAAAGACATTCAGTTTTATTTTCTAGCTTGGATAAATAACATTATTTATGATTGACTACTGTACTGTATGCTTTGGATTATGGAATATGTGTGTATAAATTTCTATGTACTGGTGATTTTTTATTTCAGTTTTTTGATGATGCGCCAGTGTTCAGGATTCCTGGTAGAAGATTTCCAGTGGACATATATTATACAAAGGTAAACAATCTGCCTGCTTAGCTCAATAGGTGCGCAGACCTTGGTTTCATGACTTCAAACCTTTGATGGGGGCACATGCTCTTTGTGACAACTTGATTGAAGACGTTATAGGTTATTTGTCTTCCACTGCTAATCATTCATGTGGAGAATTGCACTGATACTTGCTGAGAACATTTTTAGTACTGGCACAGAATTCAGGAAACTTGTTCTGTTTACTGCTCTGCTATTATGTAACTGAAATACTTATGAAAACTGGTGTATATAACTTAATGATTTGGTTGTATCCAACATTATAGTAAGTGTATGACTATGTTTGTACTGCCCTGCTTTAACCTGTCTTGTCTTGCCTTGCCCTACCCTGTTTGGCTCTGCTCTGGTCTTTTATTCATTTTTCTCATGATTTGTATAAATCAGTACCATGCTCTTATATTGTATGTTTTTTGTACAGTGTTTATCTTGCAGTCTGGTTTGTTCATTTATTGATTCATTTATTTGTTTATATTCATAATGTATTATCAATGGATATATTGATGTCTTCTTCAGTAGCATTCTTTGAATTTGATTAACTGATTGGTGATATTATGTTTCAGGCTCCTGAAGCAGATTACATAGATGCTGCTGTTGTATCAGTATTACAGATACATTGTACTCAGGATGAGGGCGACGTACTGGTGTTTCTAACTGGTCAAGAAGAAATTGAAACAGCCAATGAAATGTTAACCGTAAGTATTGTACAACTAAAGCTTCCTGAAATCAAATGTTTCTGATGGATCTTATTAGCTGAAAATTAGTATGTTTGTCTTTTCAGGCTCAATACATATCTTGAGTACTTTTTGAATGAAGATTAATAGCAAAAATTCTATGGCAAAAGAGTCATATACAATGCCTTCCTTTGGTTGAAACAATTTGAAACAAAGAAAACTATTCTCATAATTTCTTTGAATATCATACTTCACGGTCAATAAAATTTATTATCAATCTGTTAATAATTCTGGATTTTATTCTTCAGGAGCGTACACGAAAACTTGGTTCGAAGATAAAAGAACTCATTATAGCTCCGATATACGCCAATCTTCCATCCGATTTACAATCCAAGATATTTGAACCAACACCTCCTGGTGCAAGAAAAGTCGTACTAGCCACGAATATTGCTGAAACCTCACTTACCATTGATGGAATAAAATATGTGATAGATCCAGGATTTTGCAAACAGAACAGTTACAATGCGAGGACGGGAATGGAATCACTGGTTGTTACACCTGTGTCAAAGGTAAATGTCCATTAAATACAGTCAAACTTGAGTTTACGTCGGCTTAGTGACACTAGTGAATAAAGATGTACATCTGAGCAAAGTCAAGTCCTAAGCACACTATGATATAATAAACCAAAGAAATATCTATGTTGGTCAACTGTGCATAAAAAACATTTTTCTTTCAGTCTCGTTGTTCATTTTGTATTATACCTGTCTGGATTATTGACCAGTAATTGATGAATTGTTAAGTTATATCCAATGTTTCCTTCATTGTTGATACAAAGTTCTATTCTTTTTTAACTTTTTTAAATGTTTCTTTCAGGCGTCAGCCAATCAGAGAGCAGGGCGCGCCGGTCGTGTCTCAGCAGGGAAGTGTTTCCGTCTCTACACAGCTTGGGCGTACAAGAATGAACTTGAAGATAATACCATACCAGAAATACAAAGAACTAATTTGGGAAATGTTGTGTTGTTGTTGAAAAGTTTAGGAATTAATGATCTCATACATTTTGACTTTATGGACCCACCTCCACACGAGACTCTCGTGCTTGCTCTAGAACAGTTGTACGCATTAGGCGCTCTCAATCATAGAGGGGAGTTAACCAAATTAGGAAGAAGAATGGCTGAATTTCCAGTTGACCCCATGTTATCTAAAATGATTCTTGCTTCAGAAAAGTAAGTAGGAATTATTGCTTTGAATAGCTGTCTGTACATGGTCATAGTTTTGCACTTAAAGAGTAGTCAGTTTTTACATAGTATATTTTATAAGAAATAAATACTTTCATATAAGAAATTAATATTGTCATGTAATAAATTCATATAATTCATATAAGAAATTGATATTTTCTTTTTAGAGTATCAGCAAATGCATTTGAGAGTGGAAAGATGATCACTTGATGTACACACTCGCACACTCACACACACACACATATATATATATAAACATCATTCTCACGCGCAGGTTTATCCCATATTTCCCACGTTTGACATTGGTCCCATTTTTTAAGTCTGCACAAAACCAGCCTATTGGATAATTCATTTACATGGCTTGTTGTCAAAATTATTAAATCATTTCGATAAAAACTCACCTGTTTAAGTCTAAAACAATGAATGATTGAAAGGAGCCCGCGCCTCTATGATAATAGACTACATGTACTAGTTTAGGCACTTGTTGCTTACTAATGACACATGTTATCTATTGTTTCAGGTACAAATGTTCTAAAGAAATACTCACAATAACTGCGATGTTGTCTGTTAACAATTCTGTCTTCTACCGTCCCAAAGATAAAGTTGTACATGCTGATACTGCCCGTCAGAATTTCTTCCTACCTGGTGGTGATCATATTACCCTGATGAATGTTTACAACCAATGGGAAGAGACGGGTCATTCTACACAATGGTGTTACGAAAACTTTATACAGTTCAGGTATGGGACATATATGGAAGTAAATAGAGTTCTATGAAAATAATAATTGATCCAGTGATTAATTTTAGATGTACTAGTATGTGTCTAGGTGTATGTTATTAAATTTTACTGGTATTTTTTAGACTAGTATCATATATCACTTGACTATTAAAAATTGTAAAGGAGATTTTTGGAGGAAACCTAGAGATAGCATTATTATGCTCACAGTGACTGTTTGATAAAATGTTCTACTACCAAATTTATTTCTTCATTTTCTATGTATTATTCAGAGAATTTGTCTATTGCCAAAGCATTTATCTAAATTTCTAAAATTTGATGATGATAATGTAATGTTTTATTAATTCATTGACTTAATTCTCGTATATTTAGATCCATGAAACGTGCACGAGATGTTCGAGATCAACTTGAAGGTTTGATGGAAAGAGTAGAGATAGAAATAACTTCCAATCCTTTGGATACAGCCAACATCAGAAAGGTATCTTTATAATTATAAAATTGTTATAGCATATTAACCATTTGAATAAAAAATTCATCCACTTCCCTGTTTTGAAATCAGGTCATGGTTTTTCTGCATGTCTGCTGATTGGATCATTACATTGTCATTTTTGTCAATATGTTAGGAGGTATGGGGTGGTTCACCGCAATTACTTGTACAATGAAAAGTGCTTCCATTTGTCAAATTATTCTATTTTTAGATTACTTTTGAACTCATTACAACTTAGGAAACAACATTCAATCTTATGACAAAGTATTCCCCCTCTCCTCTGATCAGAGATCAATTGCATCTTTGTTCAATGACCATGTTAATAGTTAATTGATAGGAAGTGCATCTTTAGCTTTGATTAGGATCATTATGACTAAATATCATGTCCTTTTTTGTCTGCTTTGTTTTAAACAAGTCTGTTTAAGAGTACCAAAAGTTTGTTATCCTACTCTTTAAGCTGAGAATTGTTGATAGCAATTTTATACTATACTTTTTTTACTGTACTTAAATGACCAATTAAAGATGAGTTTTCCCTGTTAAAGGTACAGTAAAACCTTGATACTAAGACCACTGTCAGGACCCCAAAAATTGGTTGTAATTAATGAGGTGGTCTCATTAACAAGTTGAATTATAGAGGAGTTATTGAAAACAGGTAAAAAAATAAGTGGTCATTATGACAAGGTGGTTGTAACATTGAGATGGTCACTGTTTGAAGTTTTACAGTGTTTCTTTTTTAAATAATCATAGTGAAATGATTTCAAACAAATTTATTTCTCTTTTAGGCTATCACAGCAGGATTTTTCTATCATACTGCTAAACTAGACAAAGGAGGTAATTACAGAACTGTGAAACATAATCAGACAGTCATGGTTCATCCCAATAGTTCATTGTTTGAGGATAGACCAAAATGGCTGATATATCATGAATTAGTTTTCACTACAAAAGAATTCATGCGACAGGTTAGTTATGTATCATTTCACAATTGTTTATGTATGAATTTTTTTTCATTGGAGTTTTAATGTTACACCAACAGCCATGGTCATTTGGGGACTTCAGCTTTAACAATGGAGGTAGACCCCTGGCTTACACCTGGGTAGAACCAACAACTGTCAGTAAACTAGCTAGACAGCTTCCTCACATGTGAAATTTTGTCTTGGGTGAGATTCAAACACAGCAGTTAGTGGCTACTGATTACAAGTCAGAGACCATTACCACTCAACCAAGGTGGCCCCTCAAGGAGTTTTTAGTTCAACTGCTTATGGACATCTCATTCTCTTTCCTGAGTTTAAACCCTGGGTACAGTACTCGTTCTTATTGATGATTTAGTTGATACATTATGTCTAAAGCTATTCGTGCTCCACTGTTAATCATTCATGTGGGAAAGTTGGCAGTTACTCGTGGAAAACATAGTTAGTGCTGGTTCACAATCTAGGAAAACTGGTTAACTGCTTGTCATGTGTATGGCGGCAGACTTAATGTCATGTAATGTAAGCCTAATTATGTCTGTTACACTATCAGGTATTTTATCCATATCTTTGGTAAGTTGTTGTTTGAATTTATGAATTTTTTATACTACTATGGTTTTGTATGATTCTTTATTGAATTTATTAATAAATATGTGGCAAAGGGTTGAAAATCAGTTACATGTTTAGTAGTCACGAAAATGTTTGACAAAAAATGGGTACATTCAATTTGTTACCATTAATGGAGGAAAATTGCATGTGTAAAATTTGAACATTTTGCTGAAAAATTTGTCTTTCATTATGAGAATTTTTTCTTGATGTTCGGAAAAAATGGTCACTATTGAGAATGTGTCTGTAAAACATTCCTGCATTATATAAATGCATGTACTTGCTTGTATTATCGAGACATAGGACCTGGTTCCAAATAACATGATAAATAATTTGTCTCATTAATTCTGTTTCAGACTATTGAAATAGAGAACAGCTGGTTGTTAGAGGTGGCTCCACATTATTACAAAGCTAAAGAATTAGAAGATGGCTCAGGGAAAAAGATGCCGAAAAATACGGGAAAATCTCGAGACGAAATGACGAGAACGTACTAATTGAACAAATAGATAGAAAGTGGAACTTATTATTGATGTTGGATTTTTATGTTCATATAATGGAAACATGTGATATGTGTACACCAAGGGCAATCACCTGAAATATTTTTTTTATTTTTTGGTGATTATCGTAGGTGGGAATGATTATCTTGTGCCAGTTTTAAACCTTGGTTTTCAAATGAATTTGGTGTGCAAAAAAGCAATTTGTTGGCCGCAATGGATGAGATGAAATTTGCTGTCTTGAGAAAGTTATAGGCAGAATAGTTATTGGTCGTTAAAATCTGTGTTGGCTTCAAGTGTAAATTTGTGTACATATTGTGTATATTTCTGTGCATCTAGACGCTAAGTGTTCGTATTTCATACTCCTGTTCACCAAACAAGTTGCCTGGATTTTCTTGACATTGTGATAGACCTGGGATGGTTCACATCATTATTTCAATGTAAAATATCATCGCTCATTTTTATGCAACATTAAGAAGTTGGTCATTAAATATTATGCTTACTATGAGAAATGAAGTTGGAAATTATATGAATAAATTATTATGAAATTTCACTTATGGTTATCATCTTTTATCATTCAGCGATTTTTTTCCTTCTTTGTTTGGGTCTGGTGAACAGACCTTTCCCAATCAAAAATAAAGATATTTTTTCCCAATTTCCGATCCAAAAATTCCCAATTTTGGCATTACACTGCACAATTTTTCCCAATTGGACCAGACCCTTTCCCAAAATTGCGAAATAAATCGCTGTCATTATTGTTAATATCTGGGACCATTATACACAGTTATCTCTGATAATATGATTGGTTCAGCTTCGTCATTCACCATCAGCCCACTGATAAACTGGACTTCTGATTTACAAAACAATTTGTACGCATAACTGTTCTCATCTGCTGTAATGACTGCATTGTTTCTTGATAATCAGTCGGACGCAATTTTCTCAGTCTTTTCCAAATTTTGCGTTGGAGTTAAAAAAATAATTTAGTGTTTACAAGCAACCATGACCTGATCACAAGCAGATCAACCATCAAGTTTAAATTTCACAAATTTTCAAAATGAGAAAAAATTTGTAATCTATTTGATTTCTAGTAAATAAAAAGAATGCAATCATTAATTACACCATAAGCAGTGATTTTTGTATGTTTTGGGTTATATGTAACTACTAAATGTACTAAGATTGGATATGCATTCCATCAGATACCTAGGTAAATCCCTGGACCAACGTACATGTGTATATTGGTCCGAGATTAATGTACATTTATGGAAGCAGCCAAACGTTTATTATGGTTTGTTCTATTTAAGTTGACCTTGAAAAAAGCAGATTTAGTAATTTAATAGAGACACGCCGTCGTATAACAAATATTATAAACATTGAAATATTACTAGTTGTCAATAATAGACGACAGCGATACAACTAAAATCATATTCGATACAAAATTATTGTCATAAGCGTTCAAACGACGCAGATTTTCCCGCAAAGCTGACTCGCTTGTAAGCGGAAACAACTCATTATCTATTTTTCTAGACATAATTACTTGGTAAGAACAACAAATATGTTTACTTAACTGTCTACTTTAATGCTCATTATATTTATTCGGTGGACTTAGTTCTAACAGAGTCATGACAATGTTGTAAAAATTGGATATTTTGATTTAATTCCTTGTCGTTTCGTACCCAAAATGTTTCGCGTTCGTTAGTGTCAACGCATTTGTTGAGGACTGGTGTACTTATTGAAATAATGCTGTTCTTTTCTTTTACGAACAAATTTTATAAATGTAGGAAAACAGTTTTTTGTTAGACAGTTTTAATTCTTGTTTCGAAAATTTGTGTTATTCTTCGCCAAATTTTGCAACCAGTCTGACTCACCACATCTTGAGAATGTCTACATTAACCTTGATGTAAATGGTTACTTTGTGTGCTTTATTTATGGATTTGATAATATTATATAATATAATAATTTTTGAGAAGGTGGTCTTGTTCTTGAAACTATATATAAATCATATCTTGGCCTTTCTCATTTGAAGTCATGTCAGCACTTGAATCTTCCTTTACATTTATGAGGTAGATACAGTTGTTAAATCTTTATTTCATATCAGAGAAATCTTATTTTTACATGGATTGAATCTGAAAGGTTATGTTTTGATTTCCAGCAGTTAGAAACAAAAATGAGCAATGAAGAAGAAGCTATGGAGTTATCTGGGGAATCGAACCTTGTGTCAAACTTACATAATTTCAGGTATTGCTTTTGTTTTATTCTTCACTATAAATTGTATTTTGACCCTTAAATTTAGGTTTATATTTCAGTAGGAAATAACCATTAAGAGCTTAATGCTAGATTATTAAGTGGAACCTTGTTATTTGCCATACAACTTGTTACAGTTTTTCCTTTTACATGTTCCTCTTTTCTTCCGGCTTTGTCAGATATGTCTTAAAGTTTGAAATTGTTGTACCCTAGTAGACTATTAGAATTGTCTTACCATGACTAACACTACAGTGACAGAGTTTCTATTATTTCTAGTTTTGACGTGTCCTGGTCACAGAAGGATATAAGCCCTGCACCACAAAGACGTCCCTTTCAAGTTCTGTCTCCTGCTAGATTCAATGTGTCCACTCCAAAATCTCAGCACAACTGGAAGTCCCTCACTTTAAAAGAGAAACTTATCTCCCCAGTAGCTCACCCCAAAGTTAAGGTATTTGATTATAAATATTTATGCTATTCTCTGCATTAATTAGGTGAGACATTAGTTGGTTATAATTCTTTTATTTAAAATTCTTTGAAGTTGACACGAGCATTAATTACCTAACAAATTCACGAATGTTAGTTGCAGTCATACTTCTTCATCTGTGTTTTGCTTCTCCTTTATTATCAGTTATAATATTTCATATCACAAAATTAACACTGGGTTTAGCTTTTAACTTCGTAATGTAATTAAATAATTATACATGCATCTTGAGCTGCCACCTTCCATCTGTATACAGCAACAGGATGATATTGATCAGTGAGCACTGTGGAAATATTAATCGTCCCAAATCATTTTATTAAAAAAAAAAAAACACTGGAAAATCTATAGAAATACAATGGGAAAATCCTTAAGAAGCAGACTGAAATTTGGATTTTAGACAGGTCTGTCTAGTTTGTTTGGATGCTGAAACGTGTCTGAAGCTTATAATTTTAAGTGGAGAGACCTTAACCACTTTACTGCATAGGCCCAAACTACAGTGAAGCATAGTTACAGTGAACCTGAATACTGTAAAGAATCAGATACAAAAGTACCTTGGAATTACTTTCCACTATGATCTTTCTTTAAGTCAATTTAGTGGATTTAATGATGTAAAGAAGTGATTATTCAGACTCATGGAATTCACTATAACAGTGTTGTATTGTATTTGCACATTTTTATCTATGTATCATTTATGTTTAGTTGTCTCAGAAAACTGTTGCTACATATCATGATAAGCCAATAGAAAGAAGGCAAAGTTTCTCACCTATGGAGCTTGACCATTCAGATCAACAGTTTGGTAAGATATTTTTTCACATGTTCTTGTATGATGAATTGAAGCATTTGTGATGGAAGAATTCTTTTGATAGAAATGTTTACTCTCTTTTACATCAAAAAAATGGTACTGTACTTTTCACATCGCTGTATTAGTCTTAAAAAGTTAAAAGTGTGTTCTTTCCATGCTTTTTTAGTATGAAAATAAAGGTGGTACAGGAGTTTCATTAAAACTTTGAGTAAGAGGCAAATAATAGGTAGTAAGAGGCTCAGGTGCTGTAATACACTAGTGAGCCATTATGTGTCTAGTTTCAGGCTACACATTTTCTACAAATTGTAACCAGCCTAGGAAGTGTTAGAGCTGGTCTTTTTGGCTGGTACCAATTATTAATGAGAACCCTGCTGGAGAATATTGATATATACAAAAGTATAACACAAACTAGCTTAAATACTAGGATTTAATTTGTGTATTAACTAATATTCCATGCGAATTAGTATCTGTGTGAAATTTTTTACTAGTATTTTTAGCATGATTTGATCTTGGCTTATACAAATTTTTAATCTCACAAACCTATTGGTTGAGCTGGCAGCACATCATTCTGTACTGAAACTCTGGACAAGTCTGAGTTTGTTCATTTGTTTCCTAAGTATTTTTTAAAAGGAAGTAAAATTGTACCAAATTATTTTAATAAATTCTTGCTTTTCTTTACCAGATTATGAAGAGTCCAAATCAATGTTTAAGAAACGACACAGTGACTTTGGTGTGTCATATTCAAACAACAACAACAACAACAAACCTAAAATCATTCCCAAGATGCAACAGATTGAAGAAGGTAACTCTTCAAGGAGGAGGAAAATAGATCTTTCTGTATCAAATGATTCAACTCTTGAGGATTCCGTTTTCTCTAGAGATGGCCATTTGAAGAGCAGACATTCCAATAAAAAAAGTAACCGTAGAGATTTAAATGAACTAGCTGATAGGAGGAGGCTAAGTGGGGCTGACAGTATGTCACAATCATCTTGTGTAGTTTTGTTGTTTGTTCTAGTTGTGTGTTTTGGTATTATGGGATATATATATTTCCAAATGAGCTGGTGCAATGTGTTTGATGTTGATACTGTGAAGTTAGGGCACAAGCTTGAAGACAATGTATTTGGTCAGCATATTGCCGTTAAGACTGTGGTCGAAGTTCTTGAAGAATTTGAAAAAAATATTCGTAACAATGATAGAAAAAGGAACCTGGTACTTTCATTCCATGGCTGGACGGGTATTGGTAAAAACTATGTTAGTCGATTTATCGCAGAAGCATTCTACAATGCTAAAGTATCACTCTACCTTGGCCCTCTTCATTTGATAGATAGATACAATAGTGATGTGGAAACTGGAACAATGCCAATCACCAGGTGGATTTTAGGAAATATTACAAAATGTGGTGTGAATGTCATTATAATTGATGAGATTGACAAAGCAGAAAAACACCATCTTGATGGAGTCCAGTCTGCTGTCGAAGCTCTAAACAAGAAATCTATGATGAAATCAAATTCCGTGCTTAAAACATCCCCTATTACTGTGTTCATACTCTTAAGCAATTCCAGAGCTAGTCAGATAAATCATTTCCTATTTTCTCAAATGTTAGTTGAAAGGGAAAGAGATTTGATACGTAAGAGTGAGTTTGATTATATTTTTGAAGATGGTAAATCTGAATGGTATGATAGTATGAAAGCTAAAGGTCTAATAGATGTCTTTGTACCATTCTTACCTCTTGCTGAAGGCCATGTAAAACAATGTATTGAAAGAAATTTTGTGAAAAAGGGACGTAATCCTAGTGATAGTCTTATTCTTTCTGTCATGGAAGAGTTATCCTTTGTTGATATGGGAGGAAAGAGTGGTCAGATATCACTCACTGGTTGTAAACGTGTTGAAGATAAAGTGAATTTGCATCTTGATGATTGAAATGAGATCTAGTTGTAAAAACTTTCTTTTTGATTTCTGGATCTTTGAACTAAAATATGCCTTTCCTATATACTGCATACCTAAGCCAATTTCCTAGTCTATAGCAATGTGACGTCCAAGCCCTGTGGTATGATTGTTTCTCTAACAAGATTTAAGAATGTATAGAAATGTGTATATTTCTCCCTTAAACTATTGATTTAAATGATTATTTCAGTGTGAGTTTAATGTTTTAATAGTGAATAAATATCCTGTCAATTCAGTCTGAGGTTGAATGAATTGGTATATTATAGTCTCAGGCCAGGAAGAAATTAGTCCTGTTTACGTTACCTAACTGACTTAATTCCTTGGACCGACCTTAACATTTCAAAAAAATGCAAAAAAATGTGGCGCAAAAAGCCAGAAGTATGAAAACTTTATGTATGAATGGTTCTAGAAAATCAAAATGACATGTTCACTAATCACCATGAAGATTGCCGCCAGTGAACATGTCCAAAAAGGTAACTTCTTCTTGTCAGTACAAGTTGGTGTATCCAGTACGACTAAACAGTGTGAATCATTCATGGTTAATGCCTTATTCACACAAAAGAAATGTTAAGAAAAAATATAGAAATATTTTTCAACCTAGCTATATACATTAATTTTTTCCATCAAGTAACTGTAAACATGACCTTTTATCCTGCCTTATTTTTGTATATCTCTTAGCTTTCTTTTTTTCAGTCCATTAATTGTACAGTATTTACCCAGGTTGTGTTTGATGTATATACATGTACAAGAAGGTGTTGGTGTTCTGCCAAAAAAAACAACACAAGTTTCTACTTTAAAAAATTTAGTAGTTCAGCAAAAATTTTTTTATCAAATGCAGTCAAACCTGTGTTTGCAGTCACCTTGGAATAAAGGCCAACCTATGAATAAATGTCATTGATCTGTCATTGATTATTTAGAATGAGCTGACCTCCGAATAAAGACCATCTGTCAATAAAGGCCTCTTTGTCTTTCCCAAGGGTGGCCTTTGTTCACAGGTTTGATTGTTTGTCTTTTGAAAATTGGAGAAACAGTTCATTTGAAAATGAAAATATCAGCAAGATAAAATTGACCAAGATACAAAAGAGTTTAGGGTTGGCAGAAAAAAAGGATCAGTGGGGTTAGTGGACTCCAGGACCTTTTTATTTTACACCTTATGCTTATTATATCACATATATTTATGGATATGATATTGTAGTGTTGAAGAATATGTGATGTATTCCTGACAATCAAACTTCAAACATGATTTAAATGTGATTGTTTTTGAGCTTTGGGATTGAAGTTTATACTAATCAAAACTTCTAACTTCCCCCTATAGTATAGTTTTAAATAACCCTAGCATTGATGGAATTTAGAAAGAAACATAACTTACCTTAATTCATCCATCCCTTCCAAAAAGCCTGGAACCATTACAGATTTTTGCAATATCTTTACACAAAGATACCGGATCTATGTCAAGTTATGTGTGTAAAATTTTAGCTCTCAACTATTCCTGTTCTAAAAAAATAAACAAAAGGATGTTAAAAAATTTGTTGCATGTGTAGATTGAAATTTTGGTTGTCTTTGCTCAAACTTCTTTTCATGATGAACTTTTTTAGTGGAATATACTTAGTAATACCTGAGACCATTATACTCTTGTCTGTATAATGGTCTCTGGTAATACTAGTACATTTTTGTATTTGATTTTTGTTTTTTAAGTCACTAATTGGATGAACAATTTGTAAAAGAATTAATCTTGGAGAAATTTAAACTGGCAAATTGAGCATGAAATCTTGATTTTACCATGTTCTGTGAAACTTGTGAACAAAGGCCATCAATGGAAGAGAGGAATCATGGCCTGTATATACAGTTGGTATTTAACCTTAGGTTCATTTGGTCCATTATATCTTAATGTATGTTAGAGTGTGACCGACGATGTCTATGTGGCCTGTATTCAAATGGGGCCTTAACTCAAGTTTGTCTGCATTTTCTCTTTTTGTTCAGTTCAAATATTAACGGTGTATGTATTGATATATAACAACCCACCTTGGGATCAGCCTGTGATAAAATGATCATGTTGCAGTGTAAGTTGTATTCAGTCATGATTTATTTTCTTAAATGGTGTATTGTCGTGATTAAGAAGCAGTTAAATTGTTTATGGTTGGCGTCTGAGACTAATCTATAGATTACAGTTTCTGATTGGTTGTTTATGAGTGCTGTATTAAGATTCTCCAATGATATTATTAAATTATAGTGATGTCTTAAAACTTGATTTGATTACCTGCACTCCGATTGTTTTGTTATATTTTCAGCAGGTGTAATATCTGTCAGTTTTGTATTTCAATTTTCATTTTAGAAATATTAAATTTTGCATACATTTGCAAAATTGTGTATATACGTATTTGATAATTTTAAGCTCTCCCAAACCTATTAGTATGACCTTTAATGTATTTGTAATGTATATGTTCATTATTATTCCTTTATTCCATGGGGGCCTTTGTGGTCCAGTGGTTATGGCCTTGGACTAGAAATCACTAGCCCCTCAATGCTGTGAGTTTGAATCCCACCCAGGACAAAATCATGGAGCTGTCCAGTTAGGTTATGGAAGATTGATGGCTCTACCCAGGCATTCACCTTGGGTTGTCCTCCGCCATTAAAGCTGAAAAAGTCACCAAATGGCCCTGTCTATTGCTGTAATGTTAAGCTCAAGAGAAATCCTTTATTCAATGACGATTTGGTTGCCTAATTATTAAATGTCAGAATTAATTTTGTATGATAAAAGAAGAGTCTATGATTGTTTTCTGAAAGACCTATATCAGTGATATCTAATTATCTATTATTTATAAGCGTCAAAAATATACATTTTATATTGAGTAAAATTCCACTGCATAGCATTAACTGGTGACTGTGCTAGCTATGAAATGTTTAAATATGTATGTATACATTTTGTATATGGATATCAGCATATCACCTGACATGTTTTCCTTATGTTTCATCAAACATGCATTCGCCCAGAATTTTTTCCTGACTTGGCATACATCATAACTCAGTTTGCCAATAGTGTTAAGGTATATGACAGTATTTTAATTTGATTTGATGAGTTCCTAATTTGGTGACAGCTGAAAAAGGCATAAAATGGAACATGGTTATTTTGAAATTGGATATTGTAAAATATTGGATGAATTGAGGTATTTATTTTCCCCCTGGCTTTCATTTATATCAATTTATTGGATGTCGTGAATTATGGATGCAATGAAGTAATTATTCTGGTCCTGGGGAATTCCCTATTAATGTGTTTTGCTGTACTTGAATAATGATTTAAATGTTATGTACATGCGTCTCATTTCAATGGATGGTTATTTTTAAGTTGGCAGATAAAAGAATTACATTTTTCCTTATGTCACATTCTGTACTGTCACTATATTAAGGGTGTTAAGATGGGGCTTTTCTCATTTGGTATCTGAATGTGATACTTGTACTTGTTCCAAGTCTTTCATACATTTACTTTACTGTGTGTATATAATGTAATATTGCCTGTCTCAACATCAGTTGCTTCAAAAGACTGTCAGACTTCAGACCTGTGGCAAGTATATTGATAAGTTCTGCTAAAATTTAGAGATTACTGGCCCTCCTATGCAGTAATGCGATTGAAAACTCCAATTTACATGCATTAATTTTTTTGTCATTAAGAATGTTTGCAACATTTTTTGTAACTTTGTAACGAACGAAGTTTTTTTTTATGTATTTATGCTTTCTCAATGCCTTTAAATGATATGTTTTGTTGCTCAACTACTGCTTGCGCCATTCTCAAAGCTAATTTATAACATCTCATATTATTACTGTAAGTATATCCCCAAGTTGTCTCCCTTTACACACCTTTTTTCCCACTGCATTTTAGTGCATTATTTGACTCTATGTCTTTCAAGAAAAATGTTATGTTGTATATTGTAGCATGTTTTTTTCTGAAATAAAATAATTGAAATTAGAATATTGTGTATTGTTCGATTGGATTTCCATGAACTGAACAAATATGGTGCATGTAGTATTATCATCATTTGTGCTGGACGAAATTTCAGGTACTAGTATTATAATGCACAAATAATGACTGCACTAACATTCTTATGTTCTAGTGATATTTAAGACATTTGTTTTTCAATTAAATTCTGTTTGTGAAGTCAAACTCACGTGAAAATTTATCTTTTAGTGATTGTTTGAAAATTCATGCAAGCAAAATTAAATGATACCCACATGTATTCAGCATACATATTGTCTTATTGAATGTAATTAATGTGATTACATATTCGATATATTGGCATAGTCGTTATCAAATAGATGGTTATTTTTTCTTTTATGTTATAGCTCATTAATTGTACTGAAAGAAGAATGATGGTTTCATATTCTGTATTTCAAAGAAAATTTAACGCATTTTACTAAGCTTCCATTCTGGTATCTTTATTTTGGTCCAACAAATACATTTTTTGGGTAAGGAAAAAACAGCACATGAAATACAGCAATATCATGGTACACACAGGTACTTGACACAGAACAAAATTTTAGCTTCATGTCATCAGATATAAGTAGCCTATATATGGAGCTAAAATTTGGTTTTGTGTCAAGTACCTGTGAGGTACATATTTATTAATAGGAACAAATAGTCTCATATTGATGTTGTATCAGTATGGTTAAAGCTGATAAAGAATATGATTGTTAGACGTTTAAAACATTTTATAAGAAAAACCTGATGGACATTATGTTGTCCCAAACATTTTTTGCTATTTGTTTTGGAGAAAACCTAGAGGATATAATTTTATAAAAACACAAATATGTATTACATATGTATTGCAAAAAAGACTATTTTACACAAGTACAATTCTGTGGGCAATTAATTCTTCACAATCATCCTTCATTCACAAATGTCAAAAGTGATAACACTATGTGTACATGTACCGCCAGTTTGAAAACTCAAAATGAAGATGGTTTGGCATATAAAAGTTGCAGTTATTTATAATCCTATACTTTTAGTCACATTTATATAACGTAAAATATGTTTCAAAATACTTCATCAGCAAATCAAGTGAATTCAAGCTTGTCAACAGTTTTGTTTTGTTGTGTTTACTTGATGCTGGCATAAAAACGTTTTATGAATGCTTTCAATGTCTTTGCAGCCTCGATATTGTGATTGCATTTATATATACCACTATGCTGCTCGTAACCCATATCAATGAATATAACTTCCTTATAACTCCCTATTTTTTTCCTTGATGGAATGGCTGGCAGGTTGGTTTCTGATCCTGTGTGAATTATTATAACCACATGTTCAAAAGGCCCTGAAATAGATACATACAATACTTCATTGATATACATGAACATAAAAATGAAAAAAAGTGAATCTAATCAAAAGAATGTTCAAATAGTCATTCACTTGCTGTATTATCGTGAAGTGTAGAGAAGTTGACAAGAGGCGTCCGTGGTCTAGTAATTTTCGTTAACCACTAGCCCCCCAACACAGTGAGTTCGAATTCTATATAAGAGGAAGTTGACCAGCTAAATAAAAGAATTCCATGGTCGCCAAATGTCTCGGGCTGTAGATGTGACGACAAATCTCATTGAAAAAAGAGACATTAACAAAATTTGTGAAGTCCCAATAACCACGTCTCCATCACGATTTCTTCTCAACACGACCTAACCATAACACAATAATCATGAGTTGAATGAGACATAACAATGCATGGAAATTGATTTAGGATGGATAATCTACTTAATAATATGTTGTCCATAAAAAATGATCAAGATAAAAATGATGAAAAGCACACAGGTCGTTCAGTTAAACCACTGATTAGCGAACAAGGGGTGGCAAGATTGTTAAGAAGTTTGAAAATTGTTGTATCAGGTATATCTGAAACGTGCACTCTGTTTAAATACATATTGTAATACATTATAAGACTGGAACCATGGACATCGTACGATATACGAGATTAACTTCGTGAATTTATCAAATAGTTTAAGATCTTGGGCAATGTAGTTCAGGCCTGTCCAAACTAGACAGTCATTATATATTTCAAGACCGTAACAAAGGAAGCTTACGCTCTATTGTTTCCAAAGCCAGCTCAACATCCGGTAGAAGACGACTTGAATTTGGACAGACGACAATCAGCGGTATTTGTTTGTCGAATGGATCATTCTTCCCAATAATCGTGCAATCATAGTCTTCCACAATGTTTGCCATTGCAGATATAAACATCTTTGTGGTATGTGTCAAAGTTGGATTCATGATTTGGACTTTTTTTGCTGATGTAAGGAAAAATAATATCATGAATAATTTTATTCATGTACTTATACTATTAATTTAATTGAAACAATAATCTAGAACTATTTACAAAAAAAACGAAAAAAAATATTAACTTGAACATGGAACAATAAAACGATCACAACACAGTAATTCGTAACTAACTGATGTCTTACAACAAAATCGTTCGGAAGTGAAGATTTAGTTACCAGAGTATATTGAAATTTGCCAGTATTGCAATTTTCAAAATAAGAATGTAGAAACAAAAAATGCACGTTAATATATTTATTGTTTTTCTTCTGCATGAGTTGCCAAAACTGTATGTTTTACCACACGTAGGGCTTTACCGGCTTCTGGGGGCATCGCCGCACTCCAAAGGGAAGGGCAATCGCCCCCTCAAATGCCACTCCGACTATCAATCGACATTGACAGCTATGACACGTTGTTTAACTTCACAATTGCCCGAAGAAAATATTTTGTTCACCTACAAAATGATGAAATAGGAGACACGGGCCTTCAAAATTCCGAATCATGTGTGTATTTAATTGAAAACATTTTATAAGGCTATTTATGTAACTAACGTTTCTTCGTTAATGAAAACGACGGAAACGACCATCCGGACTTCTTGTCTGGGGATTGTTCTCTCTTTTGTATGTTGTCTTGGGCCGGGACTGTGCTCACTGTACTCTGGTTATTTCTTGCTTGTACTTTGATAGTTAAGCACTGAAACAAATATTGTTCATGCATTTATTAGTACATTGTACATCATTTGCTCAAATCGGTCGGCCACCGGGCCAGTCAACCCGAGAGGCAAAGATTGAAATTGCAATCTTTTCGTGATAACCAGTAGATAAAAGTCTATCAATGTCTCCATAATCAACACAGTGCCTGTTTTCAAAAGTACTTATGTTATCAAATAAGTAGCAAATTTCAAGTTTTAACATTTATTAAGTATAATGGTTGAGTACGTAATGGTAAGTCTAGGCTTCAATCAGTATTTACCAATGTGTCACGTGATATATAAAAGCATATTTCTAATACATCTACTCACCGAAGTGTTAGCGCGTAGGCTTTCTATGATACCGCCCATGGTTTCTCCCATCTGTTTACACGTATCTTTGTCAGGGCCGTCAAGTAAACTCTCCTTAATAATAATAATAATTCTTTGTTATTATTAAGTAGATATTTTTAGGGAATTCGGAGAAGATGAATTTGTAGATTTTGGACGTATTTTGATCAGGATATTGTTCCAGAATTTTGAAGATATAAATGAGAAAGATTTCTTATGTAACCAGTATCATGTTTAGGCGTTATTTAGTTAATGTCTGCAATTGAACGTAAATTATATGCACTGTTTTCAGAAAATATTAAGCGTCCAAAAATGCAGAGAACAAAAATTATGCTGTGATTTGAAAATTAACTATGCCTAGTGATATTGACATCTGTTTTTAGATGTTAACCTTTTTAGGAAAATTAATAACTCGGAGGAAGTTTTATTTTGTGCACACATTATTTCTCACTACACGTTATTGCAACTTAAAAATAGTATTATAATATATTTCTCTCAAAGCCCAAATTCACTGATTATAATGTGTATGCATAATAGAATAATATTTTCGTGTCGTCAGATAGACACGGTGCTATCCTTTTCAAAAAAATATTTTAGAATTGATATTTGAACAAAGTTTACTAAATGAAGTGTCCCAGGACAAAGTATTACCAATCCAAATAACAAGTGCTTTATGCATATTCGCGTTCTGTAAAAATGTATTATTTAAAGTTAATTTTATGTCTAAATGACTTTGTTGGTCATGTTTATAGGCAGAACAAAATACCATACATTTCGATTTAGCCGGATGTAGTTGAATATTATATTAACAAAGCCAATGGTTAATATCGTTCGAATTTGTCGGAAGTTGGACCTCCAATCGTGTAATGACATGATCTGGGGCATAAAGTGTGGAGTCATCGGCGTATAAATCGATGTTACTTCCCGATAGTTCAAGCAGTATATCATTTATGTAAAAAAGAAACAAAATACGTTCCAGAATAAACCCATGCGGAACACCAGATGTAACGTTAAGTTCGATTTACATAAAGTTATTGTACTTAACTGTGTTAAATAGGCAAACTGGCCACCTTACCGAACTGAAAACAACGAGTAGAATTCAATACAATATAAACCCTGAAAACCGCATGGCCAAAAGTTCGATTTCCGAAAATTCCGGTTTTGAGAGAACTATTGACTCTATACAGAAAAAAATGGGACTTGAAGTCATCCGATTTTCAGAGAATTTTATTTTCAGGAAGACTGGTTTTCAGGGATTATTCTGTACAAACAAGCAGTGCCTCTTAAACCAGTCTCTATCCACAGTTGTCGTTCGTTATTTCTCATTTACATGATGGATAACAAACGACAACTCTGGGTAGAGATTGCCCTTCAACAAGAAGTAAGTAAGAATTCAATGGTTCGTTACCAGCCGGACAACTTTCAACATTTCCAATGCATCATATAACAGACGCCCGCTCAATTCTACTAGACGTAGCTTGTACGATTTAACAATATCGTCCAAGAAAAGACAAGGTAGCTTAAAACAAATACCAATTCCTTTTCAAATGAATAAGCATGATACATTTTGTGTCTAGTGAACCCAACTTCTATGAAAATAGTACTTGATTTCGGCTCATTTTGTAATCTAATCAACTTTAAAGTTATCCATCCCGTTAAAACACCTTACACTGCAAACATTATTCCTAATTTCATGTAGTACGAAATCCTTCAAAAGTGCCTAGCCCTCAATTTGTTTTGCCAATATACGCAAATTGTTTTGCTGAGTATGATATAAAAAGGCCTTAAATTTATAAACTCGAGACACAATTGTCAAATGGGCAGCGGTTTATTTACATACAATTCTAAGACAACTTCGTGTTCTTTTCTTGTCCATGCTTTATGAACTGATGAGACACAGGTAAATGTGTATCAGTTTTATACAAAGTGATGTTTTGTCTGATTATTAATTCCACTTCAACTGGATTACCTTAATAGATGTTAATTTCACCAAATCCTCCTGTATTGTAACACATGTATTGACACTTGCTTCGTCTGCTTGACTCATTGTGAATCTGAAAAATCATCAAATCGCTGAGAGTACATGCTCGTTGGCCGAATCGATGTTTAAAAATGTTAATGGCCAGTTTTGAAAAAAAATACTTCGTCATCAATATTGACTTATCACAAGTCGACGTTAAGTTTTGTCAAATAGATCCTTATACATGACAAAAAATTGTTCGTTCTTTGATCCAAGTAAAGTACGTGAGTGTTTGTTTACAGCAGACGATGTTTTATTCTAGATTAGTCAGACAGTCGTACGCATTTGCCGAACTCTGATACCTCTACGTATAACTAACAAACATATAAAATCAACATATCTACAACTACTTGTGAACAGACTGTGACAATGAGAACAACGACATCTGTCAAACACATGGACAGTCAGCTGATTGAAGAAGAGATACATGTACATCGGTATGTTTTCCCATCAACATTGTCTACAATCACCTTAATTGATAAGAGTGAAATTCGGAGATAGAATCAACAGTCAGTACTTTATTGAAAATATACCCCGAATGATTATTAATAGCAATATGTATATAAAATTAGGTAAATAGATAAACTAAAACGCTAGAAAATAAATTGACGATAATTATGAAATTGATGATGATGATATAAGTGTTTGCAAGATGGAGAGAGAGAGG
Source organism: Lutraria rhynchaena (assembly GCA_008271625.1). Taxonomy (NCBI): domain Eukaryota; kingdom Metazoa; phylum Mollusca; class Bivalvia; order Venerida; family Mactridae; genus Lutraria; species Lutraria rhynchaena. The sequence continues at coordinate 160,164 of VIBL01000281.1, forward strand.
GGAAAGAACGTGACGTAATTATTTTGCATTAATGTGTAATTTTTAACATCGCTCAGCTGCCCTGCCCGACACAAACAAAAAAGATACTAATTTTACATTTAAAATTATTGACGATAATCTTATAATAAACAGTTGCAACTATATAAATATTTATGTTGTACATTATAGATTTAATGAAATAATTTGAAAAATGTGTTACCTCAATCCAACGTCCAGATAGCGTTACTATTAAACATTCACATAATAGTCGCAGTTATACGCGCTGTGAGACACGTATGTCTTTCGCCGCTCGGACTTCTCAATTCGTGTAGTTTCAGTTTCACGTACGTGTTGTTTATAAATAGCAAACTCCCAGTCACTGCACTCGTGCTAAAGCATCTGGATCCAGCTATCATCTTATGAGTTTCAGTTTCGGTCACGTGATATCGCAGCCAGACGCTAAGTTGCAAACTAGATCTAAAATTAGCTGATCGTCTGTCTTATCAAACTATCATACTTGTTACTAGTACTTGCAGTTAGCAGAGATAACGCTCGCGTTTTGGATGTGAGCATCTACTATAAATACTTGCATTGATCAAATGAATGAACACGTACAGCGATATTTTTATCTGCCACGTAAGTTTCGGTTCCGCACCGAATCCAGAAAATGGACTGACCTGCAGTAAGCCATATAAATTGCGCGCTCCGGACTATCACCACAGTAGTTTGAGCGAGGATTTGACGAAGGACCAACAATGGGGGGTAGCCGTAAGTTGAAAAGTTTCTTTATTGTTTGCTTTCATCTTCATCTCGTTTTCTTATTGAGACTTTTTGACATGATTGCGTATTACCTTATTTTTCTTGCGCTTGTATATTTTGAAATGATAAATAGTATTGAAATAATAACAGACAGTTAGTCATTGTTGTAAATAAAATAATATTTCTTTTTGTTTTCTGTATTTCGATTCTAGATTGTGGATTTGAATAATGTTAAATTTGTCAATATTTAGCGTTGTTTAGATTTGAATCCTTTACACAGGTATTTATCTGAGCGCGGAGTTTATTTTTTTTATTAACCTTTTAGTGTAGCCAACTTTTTTCTCTTTTTTGGAGATAAATGCATCACTGGTTATTGTACAGATAGCAAGAAATATTTAATAGACCATGTTGGAATTTCCGCGTACAATGCGTGATCTAGTACGAATCATACGTTTCTGAACTTATTATTTGGAAGTAATAACTAAGCAACATTTACATAACTGAAGATTATTTTCTTATATATAGAATCTTCACCTCCTCCTCCGCCGAAACTTTTAACAGATTACCCGTGGCGAAAATTCCACTCTTCCGGGACGGCTGTAAGTACATTAGAATTAGATTTTTAAGCAGCAGCTCCGTTACTCAGTCATTACTAATCTTTCTTGTCTATATAAAGGGCAGCATCAGTGATCGACAATCTGTTGGTAGATACAAAGCATTGAAACTTTGCAACCATCATATACTGCCGTGCACGTACTTAATTTTCGTAAAAGCTGGAAAGACAATGAGTATTCAGAAATTTGGATATATATTAAACTTCCAAACACACAACATAATTTTTAACACTCGTTCGTTAGGCACTTACAGGCGATGATATATACATTGTATATACAGTATAATTTTATATAGAGAGTGGTATTATCACTCAGTTCGCCTCGGAGTTTTTATGACCAAATCCGTGTCAAGCAATCGCTTTAGTGTGGCCTAACATAGGATTAATATCACTACCTGTATCACTACCCATATGAACTATCCAACATATAATACATCACTATGACAGTCGTATTTTAATTTTTGTTTCAGTTAGAGAATAGTATTGTTGAAGACATAAAGAGGCTGAGACCCGAAGCGAAGCCCGGGATTTTAATTGTTGGACCTGTTGGTGCAGGAAAGTCGAGTTTTATCAATTCTTGTCTATCTGTCGGAGTCGGTAGAAAAAAGGCATTGGCTAAAACTGGAAGTGCAGAAACAAGTTATACCCTTCAAGTATATATACTATTTTTTATATGTTCAGTTCAAATATTTTAATAGACTGTTCTTCGAAATCGAGCGAAATCTAAAATGGTGGACAAGATTATCGATCCCTGCGGTCTAGTTTCTTATTGGGATATGGGACGGTCTAATTTTACAGTTTTACAAAAAAATGGAACATTTGTATTTTCTATTTAAATCGCAAAATGGCAAAGTATAACACTAATGCAGAATATATTAAAGTGTATTAAAAGAACAAATAATGAATTTTAGCATATCTGTGAACATGATGTTTTCCTTCATAGGAAAGTGTTTGAAATAAAATGAGGAAGTATACATAGAGAGTCCCTTCTTATTTCAATGCAACAAAAGTATATTTGTAATTTTGGACAACACGAAAGAGCTCTTACAAATAAAAACAATATATCTTTTTAAGAAGGAGGATTGTTCTTTACCATTTGCTTGCACACGGAAATTACCTTCAATAGTTTTTAGTTTATTGCAGTTCCATGCAAGTTTTTTTATACAATAGGTAATCGGTCGGTCTCCAGTGACACGAAAGTTGGATATTGTTAATGTATTGAGTATTGGATGCTTTTACGTATTCATTAAACCTGTGTTTGCGGCCCCCTCCGAGTAAAGACCACCCAGTGAATAAAGGCCATTCTTTGAAAACCCAATACTAACCCGAATAAAGGTCATCTGTCAATAAATCCCACACTTTGTCTTTCCTAAGGGTGGCCTTTGTTCACAGGTTTGACTGTATATGTATGTTTTAAATATTCAGTTTAGGCGCTACACAGATTCTGAGTTACTGAAAAACTATCGTCTTATGGACTGTATGGGAATAGAACCAAAATATGGACAAGGGTTTCATCCAAACGACATCTTCTTCTTGCTACAAGGACATGTTAAGAGAAACTACAAGGTATGTAAAATTATGTATCAATGTAATACTTTGATAAAACATTGTTACAGTATAAACGTACAAACAAGCTATACAAAATCTTTACGGTTAAAATAATTCTTTTAGTTGAACATCAATAATCAACACTTGATCTACTTGGGTAACAACCAATGCTAGTTGGTGTTCCCTCCAGAAAGCAACGACCTCCAAATATACATTTTGATGCATTATCTTGAGGTGGACGTCAAATATACGTTTGATGCATTATCTTAAGGCACATTGTCTCAGATATAAATTGGTTTAACCGATGCTCACTGGTAGTCAATGATTACTAAACTGCTTATGTGTTACATCAACAGTTGGTAGACTATTCTTCCATTTTTAAATTTTCCTTTACAGTTCGACCCTAACAAACCAATGACCAAAGAGAGTGAGTTCTATGAAAGCAATCCCAAGTTCGACGATAAAGCACATTGTGTTGTGTTCGTTGTCGATGCAAAGGCTATGTATGATGGCATTCCATCGGAGTATATCGATAAAATACGATGGCTTCAAACCCAAATCAAGGAAGCTGGTAAGTACTATACATTTTACGATGATAGAATGATTTCCTAATAGAATCTTGCACATAAAGAAGCTTTGTTAGCATATAACATTTTATAGTCACACCACAGTGATCTATCAATGTTTATGATAATCTGGCTGTCTCCTAATAGAGCATTTCTTGTCTACTTTTTGCTAGTCACACCACAGTGATCTATCAATGTAAGTTGTAATATCATAGGAAAAGTACTGAGCATTCTTTCTGTTTCAGCATATACTTTGCGTAGCTTAAATAAATTTCAGTTTTAGATTTTATAATCAAAAATTAAATGACATAAATAAACAGAGAAAAAGAAGCAAAGGCGAGATTACCAATGAGTAGATACCTTTAATATTGATTGAATAGTTATTAGCACTATTTTTTATTCTAATACTTGTTTTGTACTTCGTATGATTACTCACAGTCTGTTTGTTTGTCCAGAATCTGCAGTACTAATGTTGCTATTGTTTGTAGTGTTTTATATGAGAATGATAAACTTTGGTAATCAACTCGTCCCAGTGTTATTCAGTTACAGAAAATAAATACTTGGACAAACATGGGAGAAGGAAGAGAATAATAATGTGGGTAAAAATACTTGAACTTGGAAATTAAAGCGTTAACTAAAATTGAAACAGTTGCAAACACGATATGTGTAATAAAAAGAAAATCATACGTGGTAATACTTCGTATTTTCAATGTACTATATTTCGTATTTTCAATGTACTATATATTATTGACAGATGTTCCACGTGTGTTGATACTGACCAAAGCTGACTTGCTTTGCGAGAAAGTTGAAAGTAATCCATCGAACCTGTTTAGTAGTGTGAAGGTGCAAAAAGCTGTCAAAGCAGCCAGTGAAGTGTTTGCCATCGAACAAGCTTCTATCCATCCTTTGATTAACTATGAAGTCGATTATGAATTGACAACAGATAGGAATATTCCTATCTTACTTGCTTTACGTCAGATTCTACAGTATGCCACTGACAGAGTGGAGTACGTGCTTTGTGAAGACGATTAGAGATTGTAGAATTATCTTTTTCTGACACTACATTTTCATAAACATTTTAAGTCACTGACATGTTTTTTCTGATCGAATATAAAAATACGGTACATTATTGTGTAGAAAAAGTAGAACACGAACATGATTTCAACGTTGATGTGGACGTGGCAATACTTATTTTAGAAAACACATTACGATACCGCGTCGTGTACTTTGTATCTCAATTTTGATAACATCAGGTGCGGGTTTCACAAAACATCTCAATAATAATATGTCTAGACTTAAATATTAAATGTATTTTAGGTATAAAATAGACATCCATAAAGAAGCTGTTATGTAAACCTGATGGACACAGTTGCGCAAAAAAATTGGAAACGATTCAATTTTACTGGAAATTGACATATTTAATGAGAGTTTTTTTATTTGATGCTTTGTTCAGGAGGGACCAGAGCTATGATTATGATTGCTTTGGTGGATTTGGCTATTATTGAGGTCATACAATTTATTAGTTTTTTTATTTATTTTCTCGTGGAACATACGTTAATATTATGATAGGTTTATCACACGCAAAGAAGAAAACTGCTACAACATTACAAATCTGATACTGAATCTGATATCTGAAAATTTATATCCAAGTTGTCTTTAATCATCGCAGCTAAGCTATTACACGATTGAATAGTATACACATAGATGTGAGGTAAGTGAATTTTATATGGTGTTCACGACAATGATACATGATCAACGACAATGATACATGATCCGTACATTTCTGAAATCCATTTTAACTCAACTCAGTAAAAATGATATTCGAGTAATCTGTGGATGTCGATAACAGCAATTGTGGTTCAATATTGGATGTCTATTTGATATCGTGGCCGTCTTCAACTCTCATGCATATTGTTTTATTTGCGTGTTACGTTACTTGTCTGTTTTCTTTATATATTCATGAATAAACAAGTGTTTTTACGTTGCGTTCATTCTGTGTGTCCTGGAAAACAAAAGGTACAGGCAGTGACAGTGAGACTTGTGTAAGATTTAGAAAATTTATGGACTGAGTTGAACGAGGCTGTGTAAACTCGTGTTTAACCTTCTTAAGTAAACCCTTGTCTACAAAATAATAATTTTGTGTATATGTACATTAATTTCACACAGGAACAATTGAGACAGTTACTCCATATGCAAAAATACACTTAATAAAGCTTCTAACATTCATCTCTTAGAATTCTCAATAAATGTTCATATTTCAATTGAAATGGTTGAGTTATTTATATACGTATGCATTGGTGTGTATCCTGCATAGGCATGCATCCGAAAAATGATGTTAGTTCTTGATCTTAGACCTTTTTGGTAATACTGTCCAGAGTCTGCGCACACTTGTGCGCAGAACACTCAAAAATGATGAAAAGGTTGGGTACCTACATTGGGGATAATATAAAAGAAGTGCGCTCGCCGCCCAGGGCAGTTAGAGTTGGCATTCGACGCTAACCTTTTCCAGTGAATTCTATCAAACTATGTCGGCTGTTTACTAGCGTTAACTTTTAATAATATCTTTGCCTGGACTTACGATCAGTGATAGATATATTTCGTTTAATTTAAATTTAAAATCAGTGTCTTATTTAGTTGGTAACCTTGTTTTACGTTTTATTTTTGGACGATTAAATATCTGTAATATGGACAAGTGGAGTGGTTTTTGTATAATCACATTCGTCTTTCCTGCTGGACTTGAGCGTGTTTGATCGTAGAACAATAAACTAGGCATACGTACGGTCGGTAAAATCCCAACACCCCAATTGGGAAAACCGAACTATGTATACTAGTCATTATATAGAGCTCACTCAGCTTTATATTTTCAGCGAGATTTTCAAGTTACATGTTTTTGCGTTGCAAAGGCATATAAAAGACTAAGTTACCAATACTCAGTGTTCAGTTCACTGACATTCACGTGGTAGATTTCAACACTTGTCAGAACTTAGTCATATCTTCCGGAATTTAATGGATACTTTATTTCAATTTCATCCGTTTTTTTTTCTAAACTTTTAAACCAGTTAATTAGATTGTCCGTGACTAGGTCATTACTGTTTTCATTTAGATATATGCGAGGTTATCAGTGACCGAGAATGTATGGTGGCATACTTCTGCTACCAGAAAACCACCTAATTATCACATTAGTTATGAGGTTAACGCGTTTCGTAACTAGTTAGTATTTTAATTCAAAATAGTATTATAACTGGACAAAAATGCACGATAGCGTCAAAAATTGCCACTAGATCTACTTGCATCCTGCTACCAGAAAACCACCTAATTATCACATTAGTTATGAGGTTAACGCGTTTCGTAACTAGTTAGTATTTTAATTCAAAATAGTATTATAACTGGACAAAAATGCACGATAGCGTCAAAAATTGCCACTAGATCTACTTGCATCCTGCTACCAGAAAACCACCTAATTATCACATTAGTTATGAGGTTAACGCGTTTCGTAACTAGTTAGTATTTTAATTCAAAATAGTATTATAACTGGACAAAAATGCACGATAGCGTCAAAAATTGCCACTAGATCTACTTGCATCATAATATATAAGTGCTAAGTGGGCTAATATAATACTTATCATGATAGCAAGACAATTAACTGATAATTATCTAGTTAACGCGTTTTTGCAACGGCACGATTCGTTTTGGGGCAGCTATTTACGAGAAAAAGCATTAAGAGCCAGTTGTACCTAGACTGGATGTAGATAGAAAATGATAAACCAAAACAAGTGTTTTTTTGGAAATGCTAGGAATCGCCGTTCAGTCAATTGTAAGAGCTAAGAATAGGATATTGAATAAAGACTACTTCCTAGAGATTTCATTTGTTGTTGAGAGTTTGCATCACATTCTTTACTTACGAGGATATTAAACTGGTTGCCGTTGACTCTGTTTGTACAGAGACAACGTTCCGTTGGTGCACAGCAACTTGGAACAAGTTAAAGGCGATAAACTGCCCCAATAGAGCATATGTAAAACACATAACTAAAATATCGAAGTATCGCATTCAAAGGAAACAAAGGATTACGCGATTAATTAAACTAGCATTCATATCTAATATTCATCAAATATAATCCCCCTTTTTGTAGAAATAGACTCGATTCTGAACAATAAAAGCTAATGTTTTTGAGTGAAGAATATTCGAAATATTGTTTACCCCTCTCAGGGTCTTTCTATTTTAGTGACCCTGTCCCGCAGGAGCCTACAAACTGGTTTCGAGCTTCATACATTAAAAAAGGTATGTCAATTATACAAACAGATAACCCGACAAAAACATAGCAGATGATGTGCCCCGTAGGAGACCCTTTTGAGTTTTTTATCCGCCATGTTTTGATCATTCTCCTTTCTGATTGGCTTAGAGCAGGCGGTGTAAGGGAAGAAATGGTCAAATCTGGTAAACTGTATATGTCGCCATCCATGAACGGCGACAATCAGTCGATAAAGGTTAAAAAAATCTCGAACAATGCAAAACAGCGATGTTTAAATAATCCAACCAAATTTGAAATAGACAAAAACTTCACTGGGAAATGGAAGGAAGGTAGACGAATCGTCGAGTTTTCAGTTTTACTACATAATCTAAAGTTTGTCAAGCGTGTGGGCTTATTACTTATTACTGGTCTCACCACAATGATTTATCAATGCAACTCTTAATCCAAGCATTTAACTTTCTTTTGATTACATAATTTCAAAGGAGACTATCACTTCTTAACGACAACATATGCGGATATACGCTTTAGCATTATGCTCATGTCGAATTGCATTTTATTCATGACCTTAACTTAGCATGAATCGACGGGGTGTAATGGAGCCGTATTTCAAATTTGTAATACTTAGGACCAGTACAGAGTATTTTTACGGTTTGAGCATATACCATGTTTGGTTCATCATCTAAACAGATTTAAGTTTTACATTTTATACGCAATAAAATTAAATGAAATAAATAAATAGAAAAATAGAGCATGTTACCAGAGAGTAAATACATTTGGTCTTCATTAGACAGTTAAAGCACTATTTTTATTCAAATACTTTTTTCACAGTCTGTTTGCTAGTCCAGAATCTGCAATACATACATTTGAAAGTTTAGGCCATTAAAAAATACTTGCTCTGTGTCTGAAATTAGCTGGAATATGCAATGGTCGCTAATGTTGCCATTGTTTGTGATGTTTTATATTTGAATGACTCATTTTCGTAATCAACTCGTCCCAGTGTTATTCAGTTACAAAAAATAAATACATGTACAAACATGGGAGGAGGAAGAAAAGGGGGTACGAAATAATTGAACGTGGAAATCAAAGCTTCGCTAAAAGAGAAATAGTTTCAAACACGAAATTATAAGGATCTGTCGGAAGCGGGTCTGGGTATTCCTTAGTTTGTCAGTCTCGGATACGGATTTACTTACTATTTGGCTGAATTAATACATGGAACTTCTAACTAAGAGTATGTACTGCGTACGGCCGAAATTCGATTTTCAACAGCGGACATTTTTCAAGTTTAGCCCTTGTTATCTTCGGATCGATTGTGGGACAATCGAACCAAAAATAGAGAAACCGCATGACTGAACTCGGTCATTCTTTGACTGTTTCCTGCTATAGTTTTGATTTTCAGTTTCGGTCACGTGATATCGCTGCAATCATTGAAATGTATTATATATTGATGATATATTAGTTGGCAGTACATGCATGTGACTGAAAATAAATTTTAAACCGAAGAGAGATACGAATCGATATTTGCAGGTAAGATTTTAGTTGTGATGATAGAAATAATGTATTTCTCAGTTTCACCTTCTGGAGCTGAATTAATTTGTATTTTGGATTTAAACATTGTCCGAATATTTAGGCACTTGGGACGTCGATTTGGACACCATTTACGGCCTATTTATATCGAATATCGAAATATTTGAGGACGAAGGCCGTGGTACACGATTTCTAAAAATTATACGGGGGTTCATGACGAACCCAAAATTATTCAGTTCAAATTTTATGCATATGCGACGAATATCCGTAATTATCACTCATAAACAGCCAAAACTGTCCGGAATTAGGCAGTGAACAAGTAGAAATTATATAACTGAGCCAAATACAATATAGTTGCATTGTTATAATTGTAATAATGTGGATTATAGTAAGTTCGGGTAAGGCTTTAATAAGTTGAAAGATAACCACAGGAGGTACTACGAAAACTGCTATGTTTCTAAAAATGTGATTGTTTAATGGTAAAGATTAAGCATATAATTTCCAAGATACCCTTCAAGACATAGCTTGATGACAAATAAATGTATTGTGCAGTACACTTTTTCACTTTTTTGTCATTCTTTAGTCAGAATGTGTCCTTGGACTAAATATAGAATAAAAGGTAGCTGTTATAAATAGCTGTTTAATTGTTTTGCTCGAATGGGTGAACTCGAAACAATGATATTTACGTCGCCACGCAAGTTTCGGTTCGGTGTCGAAAATAGAAAATTGACTGACCTGCTGTGATCCGTATATTGTTATCACCTGACTATTAGTGTGTCAATAATTAGTTTAATTATATGATTAATTATTTCTAAATTCATTATTTCAGTAGTAAGAAGTATATACTGTTGTACATATAACATATAATAAATTCTGAACTTTCAATACATATTTCAAAAGTTAAGCCATTGTTATTTAAATCTGCCAACATTTACAATTGATTGTGTAGTTTTGTTAATGTCTGCTCTGTTTATATTGATCTAAAGTGTGTTACCAAGTTATATTAGTAATTGTGCAGAGCTGATGCTCACCCAGCTGTATATTTTTAGTGAGATTTTCATGTTACATATTCTTACTTTGAAAAAAAAACTTATAAGAAACAGAGTTGCCAGTAACCAGTGCTCAGTTTTCTAGCATTCACTAGATAGATTTTAACCTTTATGAGAACTTTGCCGCGTCTTCATAAACATAGGGGATACTTTTATTTCAATTTCATCGTTTTTTAAATTGGTAAAAAGATAAATCTGTTATTAAAATTAATTTCATCAAATCTAGGTTTTTATTTACAAAATAACTCTTTTAGCGCACATTTATAATGAAACAGATATAAATCAAATGAATCCTTGCTAAGCATTTGTCAGTTCTTTAAACTGAATCTTGGATATAAGTTTTGCCTGTTACATGTAACACAGTAATTTGAGCTAGGATTTGACAATGGAGGAACAATAGGGATAGACCTAGGCTCAAACTAGTTTACATAGTTTGTCTGTACAGTTATTTCGTTATCTCATACCTGTATTATACCTGTTCCCTTTTATTGGATTTTTACTTCGCGGGAGTGTCAGTTGCTTGGGGAATTTGAATTCGCCGGTTGTTATTTTTTGCATATCTTATTTCATTTCAATGTTTCTAATGTCTTTCGTTCTAATGCCCTAACCATATGTATTATGTAAAATATTTTGATCCAGAGCAAAACAATAATTCAGGAATGTTCTATTCACGTGTGATTGACCAAAATAGTCGCATTCACTTCGCTCCATTATATTGATTCATCGACCTTCCAAATATTTGTTTGTAAGCAGACCTTTCATTATCATTAAATCATAAAGGCGAAGCGTAGTAAAATAGACGACGAGTCGACAATATATTTTTTTTGTTAATTATACGTCGTTAGAACATTCCTGGATTATTCTTTGGCTCTTAATTAGTACATTTTAGTTGTATTTATGATTAGCATGCCCTTTCATTCATGTCCCTGGTGTTTTAACGCGTATTTAGTATGGGTAATTCACCTTGATTTGGTGTTCCGAGCTCGCGTTCAACTAAACAAAATTAACAAGTTTTCGATGGAAAAGATTATTTTATATTTTATTGTTTGAATCATTCGTTATGCATAGTATAATGTATGGGCTGTCTGTGGACACCAGTTATTTGAAATTAGAGCAAATTTTGATAAAGTTACCTAGTGTTAAACAACTTGGTGCGGAAGTTGTCGCTGAAGGAGTCGTAACTCTTGTTCGTGGTTGTACATTCGTGATAGATGTTTATGGTCCGTGTGGCCATTTTAGGCCTCAACATACCATTATTTACAATCCCCCAATTCATCCAGACCCATTTTCGGGATGAGATATCTAAGTTAAATTTTTAGACCGCATTGTTATAATATCATGTTCAGTTGGTTAACAGACTTAATTCAATCAGAGTTAGTTCCCTTAGTATACGTTGTATTACAATGAAATCCTATATCCAGAGTACTATGCTATTTGACCATCAAACGGTTAACTTCAAATGAATAACGATCTAAATCACTAACTTAACTTGCGCTACTGATATTATCTATAAGTGTATTATACATACAAGTATGTCACAAAAGTGACAACTCAGCACGAATCAAATGATGAAAAACGAATATTTGCAAGTGCGATAGATTTAATTAAGTTACAATAAATACATAAGGTAATAAAGACAAGACAACTCACATGTTCTTATTGTATTTTACTAACCAGGTAGTCAATAAAAGCCACGAACAAAACACGAATAGATACATAATAAATACAATTCATCAAGCCCGGGGGGATTCAAACTCACAGCGTTGAGAGTCGAGTAATTACCAGTCAGAGACATTAACATCTCAACCACAGTCAAACGAGGAACTGCACAATTCGTTATTGGGGCAGCTATTTACGAGAAAAAGCGGCAAGAGCAAATTATATCTAGACTGGGTGTAGATAGAAAATGATTCATAGAAAAAACACGACACTCTTGCCATCCCCAAAACTCACTGACCCATAACTCATCCAACACGAGGAGACACACAAAAAATGGAGGACAAAACCCAAAGTCTCCCGGAGGTGTAGGGTACCGCCTTTTCACGGTCAGTAGCAAAGTCATAAGGATTCAAAATAGATTTCTGGGCCCATCCTCATACTTACCCCGGCGAAACAAACAAAAATAATGCATAAACAGATAAAGAGGTAGATTTACCGTCAGTTTTACGTTTAAGTAACGAGTGTCTATTATTGTTTTGATCATAGGAACTGGAAGCAGTAAAAAAGAAGAGGATCAAGTTTAACTGTAGGTAGTAAGAAATTAAAAGATTTAGTTTTCTTATGTAGCTGAATAGAGCATGCAGTATGAAATGGAAGAGGTTTAATAGACGTATTTTGACTTGCGACGTCACGATAAGATTTTATAAAGGAAATGCCAACTAGTGTTGCAACATCGGTTCAAAATCATAATCGATTATCGGTTTGGATCGGTTGCAACATCCGATGCGATTTTCCGATTATATGATCGGTTCTAGTGTAGTAGTGTTACATAAGTAGACCACTAGTGTTTAATTCTATTTATGCACCCTTTGGTTCTTAGTCATCCTCTGCTTTTTGCTAGTTGGCATTGTAAAATATAAGCATGAGCGTGGTGAATGGAAAGTGTTATCAATATGAACCATTAACAAGGCTCTATTAACATCAAATGACTTGGGGCGGTCAAATATTTGTTTTTCGTCTCGATCGACGATCCGCCATCTTTTTTTTAAACAACGCGAGTGATTTCCCTGGAATGTGTGTTCAGTTTGAGGCATCAGTAGTTAGTTACGGCGCCTAAATGAGATAGACCGATAATCGATTAAGAAAAACTGCAATCGATTATCAGAATCGGCAGACGTTTTCACGCCGCTAATCGATAGTATCCGATTATCGTTTCATCACTAATGCCAACTTCATAGCCAACTACAATATAAGGGTAACATTATTAAGCAGCCAAAGCTACGGCTTGTTTAAACTAGTTTAATGGTACCAGCATCGCACTTACTCCGGGGGACACAAAAATACACAAATAATTAATAGATAGATACAAAATTGAAGACAGTACAATCTATAACTAACATACATCTCGTCCTCCTTAGCTTATAATAAAACCAACAAAATATTTTTATATATATAAGTGGCATCGTGTATCAAGCTATGACGTCATATGATTGGAAAGATTACAAATCATAATTTTAATGGCGTTTTCTCATTCAGCGCTCATTTAGCGCTCTGCGGCTTTACTAACGCCGGGAAATAAAGAAAGGATAGAAAACCCAGAACCCATAGAAACCACCATTGAGTCGTTTAAGAAACTTTAGGTCGTGTAACGATGGCGCCTACTTTTTATTTTGATTCCTTACAATTTGTGCGATCCAAATTAAAGCACACTTGTAAACATGTACTCAGATTTCAATTTCCCGAGATTCTGTTTTACTGTTGTATTGGAAGAATGAGCATGAATATTATTGTACCACCAACTAGTCAATAATACAAGGAATTAAAACTTCAATCCACCAGTATAAACTTGACACGAGCACCAATTTACATTCAAGTGTGGGTGATTGTAACAGGAACGATAACTCTGGATAGAGATTAATAAAATCCGTTCTAAAAACGGGTTTGATTTAACCGGTGTCGTAGTTAAAACTATATCGTTTAATTTATGAAATACACAAGTTGCCGGTTGCTGAGAATTATTTTCCTGCTTATCAGTCGCCCGCCTGGTAAATGTTTATTTGATGAAAATTGAAATTGGGGTTCTTAACGAACATACTGTACATCCTTTGGTCGTGTGACACTTTTGTGTTGGGGCCCCATCTAGTACCATTTAACTTAAGTCGAAGGTAGCCCATCTGTATACAGTTAAGTAGTTTGCTCACCAAATTGCAGAGTCAGTACAGCTAGTATTGGAGATTTCTCAATACTTTGCTTTCTTTTTCAGTTTGTTCACTATGTCTGCTCTAAGTGTGGTTGATCCTACATCCTATTCAAATGCAGATAAGGTGATCGTTACCAACATAGATCTTGTCCTTACGATAGATTTCCCATCCCATACATTACAAGGACATGTCAGTCTGTCATTGGACAAGCTTGTAGAAGGAACTGATACTGTGGTAACTTATTTTTTATTAAAAATATCAATTTATATAGGGATATAGACCCAAGTGTTTTGTTTTAAATGCTCTTCAAATATGTCCCTAAAAAAACACCAGCCCAGTAAAATACATTTGTGAACGTTGTAAACATATTTAAAGTAAAACTTCACATAGCAACCACTTAAGTATTATGACCACCTTGTTATGTCTACCACTTATTTTTCAGGCTGGCTTCCAATAACTTCCCTATAATTCAACTTGATAATGAGATCACCTTATCATCACAACCAATTTTTTGTCCCTAAGGTGGTCTTATTATCAAAGTTTTACTATGCAGCAAATTCTGGATATTAAGACCATCTTCTGGTATATTTTTTGTCAAAATTGTAATGAAAAAGAAATACAGATAGATGGTTTGAATGTGGTTGTTATAATGAAGTGGTCTTACTACAGTTATGGTCACTGAGGTACCATTGTATTACCTAATCACTTTATTAATGTTAAGATGAAATTGCATAGCTTGTCTCAAAATGATTTATAATCCACTGATTACCTGAGCCACGTGACTTGACGCAATTTTTTCTAAATTAAAGGATTTCCATAATGGTTTCCCACGGGAACAAATTAATTTTGCAATTTGAATCTAAGTTTGGAATTGTGTTTCAGATTTTAGACACACAAGATTTGACTATATCTGAAGTACTAGACAAGCAAACTGGGCAAACACTTAGTTACAGTCTAGGGGAGAAAGTTGGTGCATTTGGGTCCAAATTAGAGATAAAATTACCGACATCATCGCACAAAAGGTGATATTATCTACATATCGGCCTATCAGCTTATCTTAGCATAAAATGTTTATAGAATGTAAAAAGGGATAGAGAGGCCTTTTTGGTAGAGTGGTTATGGTCTCTGACCAGTAATCACTAGCCCTTCACAACTAATAAGTTCGAGTCCCACTCAGGACAGGATAAATTTCTTATCTGAGGAAGCTGTCCAGCTTGCTTACTGAAGGTCTGTGGTTCTACCCATCTGGGGGGTCTGCCACCACTGTTAAAGCTGGAAAGTTGACAAACGACCCAGGCTGTTGGTGTGATGTTAAACCTAAGTGAAAAAAGGGATTGACTGTAAACGCCAAATATGTGAAGGATCCACCCTCATACTAACATCATACCCATACCATAAATTCAACCATAAAATAAACACATGCCAAAGAATATAGAACCTGAAAACTTACAAAAAATTCAAAGCACTAACCGGAAGATTATTGTGCATGGAATAATTTTTTTCAACTTGAAATGTACATTCTCATGCATAAGCGCCATTATGCTTGATTTAATTGTGTACTATGAAAAATGTAACTATTTAAGCAATTAAGCAATTATATTAAGCAATATATTTTGGAAAAAGGAGTTGTAACTTGAACTAATTGAAGACTTTGTCTACCTCAGGCTTATTTTGGGGTATCAGTCAGTTTACAGATGATTTGGGGACATTATTGAAATCAAATATCTGGTTGTTCAGTCAATCCTTTAAACAACTTGTCCACATGATCTTCTTGGCCGATATCAATGAAACATCCACTGTTCCATTAGTGATTAGCTCTCAAAAATATAACTTTGTTTCTTTTCATACTTTGAGAAGTGTCCGCAAGAATTGATAATGCATGAATCTTCTTACCTTCCTTCATTTCTTTTTTTTATTTGATTACAAATAACTATAATACTGAACAATGCAAAAATGTTCATTTTGTTTTTTTTCCTTGCTTTCCTAGTTTTCCTGCACCTACCTTGTTCTCTGTAACAAACTGCCAATTACTCCATATGAATGATTGGCGGTGAAGAACAAATGTACTTTGTTGCAATTTCTCCAACCATATCATCACGGAGACCGTATGCCACTAACAGGATTCAAACTCAGACACCGGATGGAGGTAAACCTAATGCTCTACCCATGGAGCTGAACAAACAGATTGGCTGGTGATATTTTGGCACATTAGGTCCACTAGTGTAGCATTCTCAGGTTCCATATTTTTCTGTGTAAATCAATTTCAGCTGTGAAATCACCATCAAGTATAGAACGTCACCATCATGTTCTGCTCTTCAATGGTTGAAACCTGAGCAAACAGCAGGAAAAAGGCAACCGTACATGTTCAGTCAATGTCAGGTAACTCTGACTTATTTGCTAAGCTTTTTGTTCACATAATTTTATTTGTAGCTGATGTTTACAATGATTTGTTATTTTCATTTTTATCAATCAAAAATTGTCAGCTTTTGTCTATCTGTCTTATCTATATGCATTATTTGATTGTATTACCGGCCATTTTCTGCATAATGTATGTTTTTTATTATTATGTTAATAAATTGCTGCTCGTGTCTCAATTTCTGTATAAATGTACCAATATTTGGTTAATTTTGACTCAATTTAAGCTCTGTAATATGAAGTTGTAATGACTGTTGCTCTTAATGTATCGTTATTTTTTGTTAATTAATTATAGGCTATCCACTGTCGCAGTTTAATACCTTGCCAAGACACACCACATGTGAAGTGTCCATATACAGCCAAGGTAAAGTACTGATGATATTTTAGATGTTATTTTTATTAAGTCTAGATGACAGTGGTATAAAACTTCTTTTTTTGTGTATTTGCTTATAAAAGCAAGTCAATTTTAACTGATCATCACAAACATTTGTAATGTATCATAATTAATCTGACTTTAATACATGCGCTTTTAATGTTAATTAACTACTTAATTCACATAATACTGTTTGAAACCCTTTATTTTGCTGCTGTAATTCTGCTGATTATCTTCAGATTACTGCTCTAAATGAAATCAAAGTGCTTATGAGTGCTTTGTTGTGTGGTTCAAAACCCAACCCAACAAATGCTACTCAGACAGATTACTACTTTGAGCAGAAAACGCCAATGCCAAGTTATCTCATTGCAATAGTAGCTGGAGACATTGTTTCAAGGTTTAGTATCATGTTTTTTTTCATTTGTTCATCAGAAATTGTAAATTTGATTTTATGTTATCATAATTCACCGTTGTAAGGATCTAATTTGTTAAACATTTAAATCTGATACTTTTTTACCATATGTTACATTTGTCAGTCAAATCATCTGGACATTTTCTGCTGTGATGGAAAAATAAAATTTCAAACAAAATAAAGAAGTTCTTCAATTATATTGGCTTACTCACCAGAATACTTAAGTTCTGCAGTAAAAACTTCAATGTGAAGACCACATTAAGACCGAAAATAAGCTGTCTTGATATTAATGCGGTCTCAATATTTTGTTGAAATTTAGACGACACTGAAATAAAACAACTAAAAAAAGTGGTCATTATAATGAGATGGTCTTATTGATATGGTCGCTATATGCCAATAAGTTGTTTCTAGTGATGTTCTATGAGTATGGATCTTTGTATGATTTTTATTGGAAATTTTTGTTTGTATGAATAGAGATATTGGACCCAGGAGTAAAGTATGGTCTGAGTTGGAATTAGTTGAAAAAGCTGAATTTGAATTCAGTGAGGTAATTATTTTTATACAACTTTTATTTCAACATTTTTGGGACTCTGAAATTTTTTGACTTATATGGCTCAACAAGTTTTTTCAAGCTACTCATTCTCTAGGACAACCAGCTAAGAATTTTAGCTAGTTCTACAGCAAACTCATCCTGAGTCAATTTCTACTCATAATTACCATCAGACAAGTGGATTTGTCAAGCCCTGGCTTATCCAGATGATGTATTATGCAATTTACTTCTACATATGTTGCAATAAATAAAAGTAATTCCACCATTTTTGCATTAGAAATGTCACACATCAGTATTTATACAGATGTTATAGACATTTTTAACACTGAATAAGGATTATTGCCCTCCACACACCATATACTGGACAGTTTGCAAGAGTACTCAGTAGGTCTTTATTCTTAGGTTTGATAAATACATCATGTGAAGGGAAGCAGGTTTAAGAGTGACCAATGTTTACAAGATGGCTCTTATTCACAGTTGACTGTTTACTTAGGTTTGTCTGCGGATGTAAAATCTTTATGCTCTTGACAGCTATTTTTGCTTTTTATTTTGAATATGATACATGTCTATGATGGATACATTGTTTAACTTTCAGACTGAGAGTATGTTACAGACAGCTGAGAAGTTACTTGGACCTTATGTATGGGGACATTATGACTTGCTCGTGTTACCACCATCATTTCCATATGGTGGTATGGAAAATCCATGTCTAACATTTGTCACTCCTACCCTACTAGTGAGTACCATGGACTTGCTTTATCATATCTTATAGAATACTGTTCACATGTTGTACTAAGTGCAATATATTTATTGAAAATAACGCATGATGCTGAACACTTTCACTTTACAATTTCATCATGAAATATTTACAATGGACTCTCACTGATATTTCTAGGCTGGTGACCGTTCCTTGGCTGATGTTGTTGCGCACGAGATCTCACACAGTTGGACTGGTAACCTTGTTACAAATGGCACTTTTGAGCATTTTTGGTAAGATATTAAACTTGAATGAAGTAACAGATCTCTTGATTGTTGGGTGTTATTTGGCTTCTTTAACTGATAACTGTATATCTAAGAGTTCAACTTATATTAACAATTAAAGTGATTAGTCAGTATGAGATGTTACCATAAAATATTGATATATATATAAAGACCAACTTTAGAACCCAAAATAAGCAATCCTTATATTGAGGTGGTTTCTTTATTACAATGGAATATAGATGAAATGTTGATAATCTGTCTGAAAAATAAGTGATCATTATGATGTGGTCTTAATACTGAGGTGGTTGCTATGTGAGCTTTACTGTATCAATAATTGTATGATGCATTTTTCAGCATTGTAGTTAAGCCAGAAAAAAACCTGTCTGATTACCTGGTTGACCCTATTTTTGTGCCAACCCTTAACATTCCAATTACATAGTTAAGCTTTCTGGAATTTTCCAGAAACTCTGGCTTTTCCAGGTATAGACCCTACTGGTTTTTAATGATTCCGCAACACCAAGGTTAAGATCACAGTTTTTTTCCAACTTTCACCCATGTAATCACAGTCCAAAAAATTGCAACCAGTTGGGAATGAATCATGCCCAAAAGTTAGAGAACTATGCTTAGAGAAAAAAATACAGAAATTCAGCGACCTACCTACCCTTTTTTTTGTCAAGTTTGTGACTATTTTTTTCTGGCTTAATGTAATGATTGTGTGTTTCATGTGGACCTATTGTCTTTGGTATTTCTTGTGTTAGGTATATGACTGTTGTATCATTACCTTATTTAGGTTGAATGAAGGTAATACAATGTTTGTTGAGAGAAAGATTGCTGGAGCATTGGCCAAATCTGAACAATTACGCCAGTTCAAATCTTTGTGTGGTTGGAATACCCTTGTTGAAACAGTAAGTGGTACATGGCCTTTACGATTGTCACATTCAGGTTGACTATGTATGTACTAAGTAAACCATGGACTTATGGTAGTACCAGTTTCCATGTAATCACATATGCATTTCAAAAAGACTATTGCTGTGGGACTTCTTTTTTAAGACTACCTTTGGGACTCCAAAAAAGGTGGTTTTAATATTGAGATGGCCACAATTGGGGGTTTTACTGTATATTCTATAATACAGACATATACCTAACGTCAAGGGTAGACAGTTGGTCTACTATAACACATACTGCCATGTCTTACCAGCATTTGTCTGACTGATTTTATCATTAGGCTCAATGAAGGCAATACAAAGTTTGTGGAAAGAAAAATTGTAGCAAGTTTAAAAGGTGGGGAGACATTACGTGAGTTTCTTGCATACAAAGGTTGGACTATTTTATCAGAAACAGTAAGTCAATTCTAATCAATATTCTTTGAATATTGAAAGTAACCAAAAATAGATATTATGACGTGATAAAACTGTCATTAAATTGGATTGAATTTGAGGCCATGATATGATGGGAATTACATTGTAACCACACGATTATCATCCTTTTTTTCACTGGAGTTGGGTCATATGGCTACTGTAAAGTTTTAAATGTAGAGGAAGGCCCTAGGCTTACACCTAGATAGAACCAACAATCTTCTGTAAACTTGCTGGTCAGCATCCTCACATGTGAAATTTGGTCCTAGATGGGATTTGAACTCAAGGTGGCGAGTGATTACAAGTGAAAGACCATAACCACTTGACTATGGAGACCCCTGATCATGTGTTAATATTTTGTCATTTCATCATCTTTGAGTCATGAGTTAATGTTCAACACATTGTCGTTATATCTGTCTGGCTATTTGTATATTTTTTGTTGAAAACATGGGAAGGTACGCATTTGCCATACTTGGCTTTAAGAAACCATTTTTGTCAGACAATATAGAATATGTACAGCAGAATATATTCCTCAATTGTCATTTCTAGGACTAACTGAACAGTAGATTTTTACCAATTTAAATCAGAATTCTGGAGATGTTTAGACACCACCTTCACTGAAATATAAGGATAATGATTATTATTATACTACAATAAAAACTCCACAATGAGTCCACTTTAAAAAAAATTGGTCGTAATAATGAGAGGGCTTATTATCAAGTTGAATTTAGGGACTATTGAAAGATGGACAGAAAATATGTGGTCATTATAACAAGGTGGTCATAATATTGTGGATGTCGCTATTTGAGGTTTTACTGTTGAAGTATTCTTATGTTATTCTGTAATACACCATATGATAAAATTACAGGTTGAAGTGTTAAGTAAAGATCAACCAGAGTATACAAAACTGGTTCTTGACCTTAAAGGAGTTGACCCTGATGATTCATTCTCATCCATTCCATACGAGAAAGGACATGCCTTCTTGTTTTACCTAGAATCCCTTCTTGGTGGACCAGGTAATGTCGCATTTATATGTCTGTATCAAAATTATTCTGCCTTGAACTAAAGCTATTGTAACTTCATTAACAGGAGTGGTCTTATTGTCGTGCAAAATGTCTTGTTTCTTGTCCTTCCACTCTGTCTAATCATATTAAGACCATTTACAGTCAAACCTGTATCTTTAGCCACCACTGATTAAAGGCCACTATGTGAATGAAGGCCTTTCTTTGGAAACTGTCATCAATATTTCAGAACAACTGATCTCAGAATGAAGGCCATCTGTCAATTAAGCCCACATTTTGTCTATCTCTAGGATGTTGTACTAATTTCTAGATTCCATCCATGTCTGCCCCTCAAAATTGGACTTGAAATCTGCGTTGAAATTTCAATTATTATCCAAGTAGAAGAAGCCAAGTACAAAAATTACTTGTCATGTATTAAACCTTCATGTTTAAGTATGAATTAAGACACATGTTGAATTTAAAAGATATTTTCTTATGTTGTTAATAAGCCTTATTGATTATCATTCTTATGACAATGACAAATACACTTGCCATCTGTTTATGTCAGTTATGCATTCTATGAATCAGTTTGAAATAAATAATTGTTAATCAGGCGTAAATCTTAGTGCTATATTGCAATTTTCATAACAGTGTTGCCGATATATGTAAAAAAAAAATGAAAGAAAAAAATCCCTGCAGTAAAAAATGCAGTATTTTTTGGGCATGTGACCGGGAACAAACCTTTTTTTTGTTTAGGCCTAAATGATTTCCTTTTTAGCGTAATCTAATAAATGTAGATGTTATTTACAGCCAACTTTGATCCATTCATGAAGGCTTACATAGAGAAATTCAAGTATAAATCTATCAATACTGATGATTGGAAGAATTTCTTATTGTCATACTTTAGTGAACAGGTATATCAAATTTTGTAATTTCAAGAAGTTTCTAATCTGTGAAATCAAGTACCCACAAATTAGCTTGTTAGTGAAATTAAAAAAATATATCTGAAAATACATCTATCAAAAATTTAATGCAATACCAGAACAAAAAAAGCCTGAGTTAATTTTCAGTATGGAAATTTCAGTTATTATGTTCATTGCTGTACAAAACTTGTCTGTACTTGTTCATTTTTTGTTCATCACATACTGGTACTTTCAATCTAAGTTTATGAATCTTGTCATGATACATTACATCTATGTAGCGAGCTCTAAATCTTCATGGAAAAAAATTGAAGAAATTTTATTGCATATGAGGGCCAGTGATTCTCTAAATTTTACCAGACCCAGGGATTTCCCTGATGCAGGTTTCTTGTGTCCCTGACGCTGTATTCCGTCGAGGGACTTGCATTAAGAGTGACCACTGCATCCTCGGGACCCATACCGCCTCCGAATTCCCCCTTGGCATTGTCTGTGTTTGACCCCCAAAAATCCCAAGGGACCCATAGAATGTTTGAGAAGGGAGTCCCAGAGACCCTTGGGTGAAAAATCTTAGGGAAAACCCTGCAGACCTCATCAAAAGTCTTTCATATTGATTTCAAGTACCATCTAATGCATTCAGACCATAAAAATTCCAGGCAGCTGCTGGTGTTTTTGATGTTGTAGACTGGGATGGATGGTTATTTGGTGTTGGAATGCCTCCAGTCAAACCTAAGTATGTCTGTTTTATATGTATAGTTCATTGTACTTCTGTTACAAAACTTAATAAGCTAAATAGTATCATGCTTTCTACCCTTAATAATGATGTCAAATGATTTCCCATTTCTATGTACAAGATGTTAGTGACAAGTCACTGTAATAGTGTTTTAATTCTGATCTAAAAAAGTAAGAAAAAAAATGCTCTTGTTAAATTTCAAAGGTGCCTTTGATTACATGGATGATTTGTAAATGTGGTATACCAAAATAAATAACATAATTATCTACTACTCTAGGTATGATACAACTTTGGCTCAAGTTTGTGAAGATCTTGCCATAAAATGGATGGATTGCAGTGATGATCAACTGGCTGGATTCATGTACTCTGATATTGAAGGCTTCCTCTCTGTTCAAGTGGAACAATTTCTGGCTTCCTTCTTAAAACATGTAATATATAAATTGTTATCATTGTACATCATGCTATATGATTATCATTGTACTTCATGTTATATGTTTAATTATCATTGTACATCATGTTATATATTTGATTATCATTGTACTTCATGCTGTATGATTATCATTGTACTTCATGTTATATGTATGATTATCATTGTGCATCATGTTATATATTTGATTATCATTGTACTTCATGCTGTATGATTATCATTGTACATCATGTTATATATTTGATTATTATTGTACTTCATGCTATATGATTATCATTGTACTTCATGTTATATGTATGATTATCATTGTACATCATGTTATATATTTGATTATCATTGTACTTCATGCTGTATGATTCTCATTGTACATCATGCTGTATATTTGATTATCATTGTACATCATGTTATATATTTGATTATCAATGTACATCATGCTGTATGTATAATTATCATTGTATATCATGCTATCTATATAATTATCATTTCATATCATGCTATATGTGTTATTATTATTGTATATCATTCTGTATACTTTCATTGTTACGTTTTGTCAGTTTTTAGTTGAGTCAATTCAAAACATGCGTTTCACTTCTTAAATGTGATGGATGGAAACTAGCTTGTTTGTTTGTATCATTTTCTCTGATTATTATTGCATTTCTTTGTAATTTCTAGGATGCACTGTCTCAAGCAAAAATAGAAAAAATGGGTGAATGTTACCAGTTCAATACGGTCCAGAATGCTGAAATCAAATTCAGGTAAATAGTGTCCCCTATTCTAAATACAATGAAGTAGGTTTTGTATATATTGGAAGTCTGCCATAATAATCCAATCATATATATATATTGTTAAGCTATTTTTAATACATTGTAAATACATTTTTTAAAAGATGTCTTAAAATATCCCTTAAATTAATTATATCAATTTGTTCATAAGCTAAATTGCAAAGTTAAAGACCGCTAAATATGGCTGTTTTAAATATTTGATGGTGTGACTGATGATTGACAGTGAAATCAACGGTTTCTCAATGTTTTACAGGTGGTTACGGGTGTGTATCAAGGCTCGCTATGAGTCAATCATTCCTACAGCTCTACAGTTTGTGACTGACATTGGAAGAATGAAGTTCGTTGTTCCTATTTACAGGTTAGAATTCTCATACAATAGTTGATGACTCTCTTAAGTACATTCAAATATAACTTTTCCAGGCCCTTATATACATGGAAAATAAAATTATGCTACATGTACTGATGGTTCTTATTTAAGTACATTCAGATAAAATAATTGAACTTGGATGACTTACTGAGTTTGAGAACTTTTTCTCTAAATGTTCTATATTTTTATCTGTGAAAATAAAAATGTCTACTAAAATTTACAGTCTTAAATGTTCAAGTTTTATTTTTCAGATTTACATACATTCAGAGTTTTATTTTTCAGATTTACATACATTCAGAGTTTTATTTTTCAGATTTACATTCAGAGTTTTAAAATGTACAAGCTCGCTTTAATTTCATCAAAACTTTTACAAAAGACTTCGTTTTTGGAAACAAAATTAATTTTTGATGAAAATTTTCACTTCTTTATCATAAATGACTGAATTATGGCCAATTTTCACTGCTTTTAGGAAGTTTTTAATGTAAATTTATTTACAGTAAAGCCTCAGAGTAAAATCTCACTTACCAAATATCTCAATTATACAACCACTTCAATATAGCAATCACCTATTTTTAGCTTGCCTGTTTCGAAGATGAAGTCGAGCTATTATGATCACTGTGTCATCATTGTCATGCAAAAAATTCAATGTAACCCATTACTCAAATCCTTTTAAAGATATCAATACGACACTTGGAATACATGTACTTGATTATCATGACGAGGCACAGTTGCAAGACAAGAGCATTATTCTAAAAGTTGTAATTTTTAACTTAAAATTTTGGTTGAAATTATACTTTATTAAGTTCAAATACAAAATCTCAAGTGTGGCCCAATTGCCGACGTAAAACAGGAGTTGGCACTGCTCTGTGGAGCTCTAGTTTGTTTTATATTTGAATCCAATAATGAGACAATTTAAGATCTATTTATTTGGTCCAAGAGGTGGTTTTCATATTGAAGTTTTATTGTATGTAACTGGTGACTATCATGTTACATTTTACACTTTTTCACCGGTTTGTTTACTCGTGTACATTTCAGAGACTTGAACAATTGGGATTTGAGCCGGGCTCAAGCTGTTGAAACCTTTAAATCGAATAAGGAACAAATGCATGGTACCACTGTGCAAGCCGTTGAAAAGGTGTTGAATCAGAAAGGTTAAGATAAAATTGTAAAGTGCCATCACACTGTGTAACATAAAGACTTTATATATTTAGGAACTTTTTTAATGACCAAGTTCAACTCTGCTGCATTATGAAAATTGTTGAAGGTTTAATACAAATATTTTTATACATTTCTTTGTTAGGCGGTAATGGGAAATTTATGGTTGTGTGTACTTAAAATGTTCACAATTACAATGCTATTTTTTGTGTCAGTCTGTGTACCCCGGTAATGATGGATAATTCGTTGTTTGATGTATGCATAAAGCACATTATCATAAAACATTTTACACAAACTTTTCTTCAATGGGGTTTAACGTAGGACCAACAGGCAGTGTCCTTTGGTGACTTTTCCAACTTTTACAGTATAGGAAAACACTAATACTGACATACACATTTGTGTCACATGGTATATACTAGAAAGAGCAATACGATGTTGTATGAACAAACCAGAAAGTATAGAGGTATGCAAGTGCTTGTTTTGTGTTTTTCCGTATTTTGATATAAGTTTGTGTGTAAGTTTTGTATTGTACTTTATGCATATGTCAAATGAAGAATTACAGTCAAACCTGTGATTGCGGCCACCTCTGAATAAAGGCCATCCTGTCAATAAAGGCTATTCTTTGAGAAACCATCATTGATTATATAGAACTAATTGACCTCCAAATAAAGTCTACCTGTCCACAAAGACCACATTTTGTCTCTCCCAAGGGTGCCTTTGTTCACAGGTTTGACTGTATCTTATCTGTCTATGTTACATATACCCAGTGATTTGTTTTGTAGGCAATATTCCAGATTTTACTCCCATTTATACAAGCAATATACCGTAATGTTGATCATGAATAGTTACAGATCTTAAATGTTCCTACTTAAATAGGACTGTGATAACACAACCATTTAAGAGGAAGAAAATATCACACAAAACTAGCAAAAAACATTGTTTTTATCAGATTAAGGCTTCATCTTGTGTGTAACAATGCAGAAAGGAGGTAACTCTCAGGAAGGAAGAAAAATAACTACTCTGTTTAAAATTTACCTGTATCAAATATTACAATAGATAATGGCTGGAATTACTGGCCAACTTTAAGTTCAAGTATTTAAAGTCCTTATTGAGAAAGTTGAATGTATTCTATGCAAGTTGTTTTAACACGATTTTGAGAAAAATTGAATTACAGGAGTACTTTCATAAATAGACCCGAATTGTTGTGATTTCTTCATCAATTGATTACTTCAATCTTTTCCCTATAGCGATCTGTATTTGTTTAATATGGTATTCTAATCAGAGCATTTGTTAAGGAATAATTATTTGCTTTTTTATTACACGGTTTTAGTGCTAGAATCTTAGGTTAGAAAATGATGGTCTCAAACTAACCTTTTCTATGATAATTAATTATTTTGTCTAAAATAAAGATCTCTTAATTTATTGTAATCTTTGTGTTTTATTTTCAAATTTGTATAAAATACATGTTATTTGAATATAATCTCAGCATCTTCTTCAGTATAAGCAGGTTCTGGTGCATCGTTCCACATATCTTGTGTTACTGTTTCCAATGATGTGAAATAATGTATACTTGTATCATTAAATACATCTTCATAATCTGCAGGAACTTTCAATGGTTCCTCTTTAGTAAAAGGTTGGAGCTGAAATTGAAACATCAGATAAAGACAGTCAAGTAAAGTCAGTAAAGACAGCGTTAGATTTATGTCTTGCAATAAAAAATGGTCAGGTAAGATTTGGAGAATTACTGGCCTTCATGTCATAAATTAATCTAAATTTTTAGCACAAATTCAAGTCAATATAATTATACAGTGGGTTAGTAATATTGAGCTTAGGCTATTAACGTTATAAGTTTTACTTTATTATGAAATAATGTGAAATTTACAAACCTTCATAACATACTGTGCAGTTTTCTCCAATATTCGTGAAGGTGTGCTGAAAGTGTGAATAATTTTTTTTATGTATGTTCTTTATCTCAAATGCCTCTCAGAAAAATTCAGTTACTGCCCTTGAAATACAAAATATATTAGCTATGTCAAAGGGCAAATTTTGATAAGGATTATCCGATGAAACCAAGATATTAATGCTGAAACAACATAATGACCATTTCATTTCAATGAACACTTAAACTTAAATGAACAGATGTAAACCAATAGACTAATCCAGGACTTCATACTTTTCTGTTTTAAAATAAAGACAACATTCTCATTATTAAAAACTTAGTGATGCTTACATTCATCTATACCATCTCAGTATTCAGACCTATTTATCTCATCCCAAAGATGGTCATTAATACCAAGATTTTATTGCTTTTGACAGTTCACTATCAACATTCCCTAGTTCAGATTAATGTTGTAGTTTTTGCATGTATGATACAACATACACTCCATGCTGATAAAGAAATCTGTACAGCTCTTTTGACAATAAATTGTAGAAATTAGAAATACATAGATAATAAACAATGTCTTGTAATGTAACAAGGTGGAATATTATCAACAACAAGATTATACGAGGATAAAATAAAAGACAAATATCAAAAGACTTATTTCACCAACCTTTCAATCATCCGAGAGAAACTGTTCCCAATAATGATCACAGTTTTCAATTGCTTTCCCCAGTTACTCCACAATACATTGTTATACAAAGCTTTACCACAGTGTGGCATATAAAATATAGTCAATGTATCTGCTTGAATGCGTCTTTTTCCTTCCTAAAATAATAATAATAATTTACTCACAATGCAATATAATAAGTTGTTTTATACTTCATTTCATAAAACAAGCATACCTACATATGAGAACCAAGTACAGTAGAACATGGTTATAGTGAATTCCCACGGACCTGAATAATTATTTCATATCCATAAAGTGGAATTAAAGAATGGCATGCTTTGGAGAAAATAAATATTTCAATGATGAGTAGATAAGTTCTGAAAGACTGCACCTTTCCAATGCTTTCATAGAGGAATACTAATTCAGTTCTTCACAGTGGAGGAAATTTTTGTCACAGCCTGCTATGATATTTTCAAAGCCTGAATATGATAAGAAAGCATTCTAATAAGAGAAAATCCTACCAGCAAATCATGATGCATCAACATTTTCTTCAACGAAGCATTTGAGGAGAATGGGCTTACCCTTTTCATACCCCCTCAGATTTCTAATGGGCTTACCCTTTTCAACCCCCTCAGATTTCTAATGGGCTTACCCTTTTCATACCCTAAGATTTTTCAACTAATTTACATATTTCATAAAAAATGACCTCCCATTTAATCTGTGTAATGGCGGCAAATGTCATAATATCACAAAATAGCCAATAAACTAATAAATAAAATGTATCTACATGAAATAAATTCTAACTAAATGTACCTGATTATGGTGAAGAACATTAAAATCTAGCTGGTGTAATATATTGCACTCTTCTTCTGTAAACTTAGGGTCATATATCTCACATGGTACAGCGGTACTCATCTACAATGTTTGGGTACAAATAATGGCAAACATTTTTAATGCATTAGTGGCTATTTCAATACAATAGATTAAACAGTTGTAAGACTACAGCTTGAACATAGCAGGTAAGGCTTATCAGCATGTATATAAATTATCATTGTAACAGTATGTTTGGCATAGAATTAGATCCACAACAGTAATATTTGGTAGGAGTCAAATGATATCTGCTATTTACCAGTTATAAAAAAGATTATTTTAAAGAATATTTACAGTCGGACTTAAAGATGAACTGGAAGTAGATAAGACCCATATGTGGGTTAAAATTTAGATAATTGGTTTCAATATTTCATGACAAATAATTATTATAAACCCCTAATTGTTTGAAATGGTCATGCTGACAAATACCAACAAAAATACTGAATAACAATATTTACATATACATCAACTTTAATATTACTAATCCTTGACTTTGTATAAGGAAGGTCGTTTTGAAATATGTTCTTGTTGGGCACGATCCAATAAAGAAAGGAAATTTATACAAAAAAAATTTTTACAAACAGCATAAATGCAAAATAAAGCTAAATTACCGAAACATCTTCTCTCAATGCTACAAGTAATCCCAGCTGGTACCTGGCAATATAAGAATCAGCAATGTTTCCTAGGCCATAGCATACCAAATCTATGTAACAATTACAGTCTGAAAATATAGCAAGTAAAAAATAAAATGCTTCATGTACAAGTCAGCAGTAACAAAAGAAGTATGGACACCGTTTAACTGACCATAAGTTGGAATGAGATGTTCAGAAATAGAAATAAGATTTAAAGAATTATTGATATTCTGATGTATTTATATAAGACACAATAGGAAAAATAACCAATTTCAACTGGTCAGTAAAACCTCAATATTAGGACAACACAGACTCACAAAAAATGCGTTAATATTGAGGTGGTCTCATTCAGTCAAGAGGAAATGGGGAGGAGATATTGAGAAAGTAGTTTTGGTGAATCTTCTTAGCATCACCAAAATAATGGATTCTGATATATATGTAATCAAATTATGCTTATTTGGAAAAAAAATTCTTACCCAAGTTTTGCATGTCATCTAATACCTTTTTTAAACAATCTGCAAATGAAGTAATTCAAGGTTACATATTTAAAACAATTCAAATGAAATTATCATGAGAAACATTTGCTTCATTGAACTAACTGGGACTGATATACACATATGCAATGGTCCAAGGTGTTACTGATAAATGATACAAGTGGAATTTTCAATTTAGCTGCCTACTCTAATTTACTCTAATTGTAATAAGGCTGTTTGGTACTGCAAGACACATTTTTGACTGGGTTCAATATAAAATAACACAACCATATTGCAGAATACCTAAAGCTATCTAATTGTTCATTCCACTTAAACAGCACCAAGTTATATAATATATGGACATTAAATTACAGGACCATTTCCATATCTAACATTGTTTTTACAGTTTCAGCAAATAAATCATTATCCATTAAGTTTATATTGCATGTGTTATATTGTACATGTTACTCAAAGAGAACATTCAAATCTTACCTAAAGTGTCTTTGTAAAATTCAGTAACACTGATATCACATCTGAAATGAATAATTACGAGACAACGAAATGAAATATTTATGTTGCAAACGACAATTATTAACAGCTGCACTTTGAAGTATAATAAACAAAAATACGAGAAAATGTTTATATGGACTATTATCCGGACATTGTGTAACTAGATTCAGCACTAATTAAATCTTAAGCCCCAAGTTCAATTTCCATAAGTTGGCATAACTTTTACAACTTGAATCACCATTTCGTATCTTTTAAAGTAATCAATCAGTAACGGTTCGAAGTGTACCAAGTCCGAGTGAAATGAGTTGAAAGACCGCAGGGTCGTAAAATCAAACCTGAAATCATATAAAAACGATTGAGTAATATATAAAACAAACCGTATTTCTAGTACTCTATTGACACATAAAGACTTCGCTTCAGGACGTTGACGTCTTTTTTTGTGCTTTGACTTCTTCACCGGCGTGAACGTATCCATTCCGGTAACTGTCTTTTAGTATCAACTACTGCTGGTACTCGATTTCATTCACATGCGTCTATAGATACGGGAGCAAAATCTAACCAACTTCCTTTTTCCGGTCTAAACAGAAATTCAGGTTGGAATATTTACCATTACACTAAATCTGCATGATCTGTGTTGTTATCCCGTTTCATCTTTGTTTGCAAAGTCTGTAAATGATCAACAGCTTTTACATTATTAATCCGTCCGTTTATTTTTAAATCTGTAAGATTCTGATTAACACAATTTGGAGTTCGGGGAACTCAACTGGCACTATCCTAAATTTGATTCAACTGATGTTTAGTGTTAAGTTTGACATGTAGAAAATTGCCCAATCTTTGTCACGGCTATACAAAAACCCAGTCCCTAGATTGCTGTCAGCCTAATTGGTGTCCATATCATGTTACGCTTCATGTGTATTCGGAATCGTATTCTCTTAAACTTGGCAACAATCATTGATAATGCTGTTTAAGCTGGATATAGTTGTACATAAAACAAGGTGGAAACTTAGAGGTGAGGCTGGGTTGCATTACCTGAAGCACAAACTATTACGGCGATATGTAGTGAGTCAGTACGAAGTTACTTGGTGTAGTAGAACTGGATTAGTAAACTGATATTAATCCAACTAAATTTTGTTTCGTGACATTTACAATTGAAATTCTTTGCATTACTAAGAAATGTTTTTTTTTGTGAATTTCAGAATGGCCAAGTCAAAGAATCACACTAATCATAACCAAAGTAAGTGAACACTAAAATAGACTTTCTCACTTAGTAAAGTTTAATGTATATAGACAATCTAATTTCATTAGCTGTGTTCCCACACTTGTAAAATCTTGAGTAAATTGGGCATTAAAATTGGAAATTACGCTGCACATTTTGATCTTGGGCAAGATCATGTGTTGGAATATGTTTAGAGATGAATCGCCGATTTTCTGCAAAAACCCATCACAAAACAAAAATTGACGTGCTGATTGGTGCGTTGTTGTGACATATGAGACAAAACAGGCTGGTTTCATTAATTCTAGAAAGCGATTATGTTTTAATGTTTAAAATTGATGACATCTTGATGAGTTATGTGTATTTCTTTCAAGTTTAAGATTTCTAGAGAGAAAACATGTTAACTTTCTTGTATAAAATATTAAAAAAACATTGAAATCTCAACACTTTGTCTGAACAACAGTGCATCTTGTGCTATCGAGTTTCAGGTTTAAAGATAAGGAACCATTGACCCCTAAATAAAGGTTTGATTTGTATGTGTATATGTATGTTTTTTTTTAAATGTTCATACTTCTCTTACCACCAGATTCCAGACCTAGGTGGAAACTTACCACCAGTTTCAGGAGTGGGAACACTGATTAGTAACCATTATTTTTGTGAATAATTGATAATAGTTTTAAAGATCATTACTTATGTTGTTGTATTAATTGCAGATAAGAAACACCACAGAAATGGAATTAAAAGACCGAAGAGACAAAGGTACCCAGATAACAAAGGGGTAAGTTTTACTGCTGTTTAGGTAAATAGTTATTACTTATTTTGTCCAATGCATGTATTTGTTTATTATATATGAACAGTATATTTCTATGTTTTTTTGGGGAAATCATCAAGAACAGACCAGCCAAATGTATTCTTCGACACCCCCCCCCCCCCAAAAGAAAAATCTAAATTTAAGCTATGTTTTTTTCTGTGATTTTGAAAATGGTTCATTATTTGGTGTTAAATTCTATTAACCTGAGTATTTTTGCTGCCTTTTTTCCAAAAAAATGAATGCTTAGTTACTTCCCATGGTACTGATTTTCACATTAGTTGTTTTCATGGACACCACCAAAATGGTGCCCCACACTGAAATGGTATGGTCTATCAATTCTTTCCTGATTTTTTTGCAACATAATTCTGAAACCAAAAAATAGTGGCCTGAGGATTTTTTACACAAACTTTGAAGTTGTGATTAAGGAAAAAATGGCTTAATTCATTTGGTAATTTAATTGTACATTTGTGGTTGCAAACCCTTTGTCTACTGGGAGGAAAATGTACATAATGTTTACCCCTTGAAATAATTTTAACTGATTTCAGAATGGTGTCAGGTATGTTGCCATATGTTTAATTTAGCTCGGTTTTATTTATATTACAGGTGGATCCTAAGTTCTTGAGAAACATGAGATTTGCCAAGAAACACAACAAGAAGGTTGCTGCCCCCAACTAAATATTTGGCTACATCCATCATTTGGATCCAGCTTCCACTACTTTGTACATAAACATGGCAGGGGAATAAATGATGGATAAAGAAAATTCTTGTTATATTTACTGTTTTAGGGTGTGTCAAAAATACTCAGACCAAACAACTCCCTTACTAAGGTTTTACATAATGCCAAGCGTATTTAGTAATTTGCTGATGTTTATGTAAGGTTTTGATTTAATTTTTTTTTCCTTTTACGATTAACAAAGGCAATCTGGAGCATTGTAGTATTAATAATGGTTATAAAATGCTAGTTGTGTGTTGCATGATTGAAATATGGTTCAACCGATATTAATATAAAATATCTAATGAAATAAAGGGAATGTAATGAAAATATTATGAAGTCCTGACAATTATTTATGACTATTAATTACTTTTAATAACTCGTGAGTCACACCTCTGAAAAATTTGATGCAGCTATTTCTGTTGCAATGATTCAAGATGAGAAATTCTAGTAAAAACAAGCACGGTTCTTTACATTAAAAATGAAGGACAGTATGATAATTTTTTTAACTTTTCAGCAAATATGTTCAAACTGAACAACAACAACAACAAAAATGGCACAATTTTTTTCTAAAGTTTAATTGAATAAAACAGTATGAAAACATATTTGACAGGAGTAATAACAAGATAACATAACTGTTGGGAGTTAGGGCCATTTTTAGTTACACCAGTATCAATGTTGTACTTGCACAGTTCTTAATGACTGAGAATAACAATATAATGAAAACAAAATATCAAAATGTGCCTCATTTTCTTTGTTCAAACAAATACGAAATATTTGCACTGAAACACCGACAATTCACCGATATATGTATTTTTCATATTTTTAAACCAATGTAGGAATACATTGATATACAGGAGTGCAGAGATCTTACTGGTATTTGAATGTCTATTATCAATGCATTTGTAAACTATATTAAATATATTTATTACTACTGGTAACAAATATTTTGTATAAAGATAACAAATATTAAAATGAAAATGAGAACTGAAGATGTTCTGTAATGGATGACAGTTGATGACATTGAATGAACATCAACTACAGTTGGCTAACTTCATCTTCTCAACTGAAAAAATATATAATTGTAAAAATGTCAATTGGAATTTGAAAAATTTCATAATCTGAATGGACTGTATGTATTTAACTTCTAAGAACTTACTGGGACCGTAGTCCAGTGGTTAGTGCGTTGGACTTGTAACCCATAGGTCCTGGTTAGAATCCTGGTGAAGGAAGGTCATATCCTTTTGTGAAAATTTCACAAATATGTTGATTTTCCTCCATAAGTGGAGAAGTTGCCAGCTCCTTGTGGAAGGGTAAGTTAATAATGGTTAGTATACAGTCCAGGAAAACTGGTTAAGTGAACCAGTTGCCGTATATAACTGAAAAATTGTTGAAAAACGGCGTTAAACCCCAGTGACAATAAATTGTATAAAAAAAAGAACTTACAAACTTGAATGCTTGTCTAAAAAATTAATAGACAACATACACACTTCCATATATACATAAACAGGAATTATTGAATCACAACAACCACAAAGATGTATCAGATTTGAATTTGAGCTGAGAATCAAGACCCATTTATATTAAATCATCAGGGTCATTGACTTTCAATCCGTTGGCCGTTCTATTTTACCGATCTAATTGTACCAAGTAATTATCATAACTAATAATGTCACAGACTACCTGCTTTTGTACAAAGGGGTAAAATCTAAAAGCAGACAGAAAATGAAGTTCTAGTCATTTTAAGGTATAAAACCAGAAAGGCAAATTATTTTTTGTTTTATAATCAAAATAATTAATAGGTTCCCATTTTTATCTGTTACAAGTATGGGCAATTGGTCATTAAATAATTCATGCAATGCACACTGCTTTAATTCTTGCACAGTCCCACCTGTCCATACTTTATCAACTGGTGGACTATAACTTATTTCTTAATTACAGTATGATAAACAAGAGTAGGACAAAAAGAATAAATGACCATTAGTCAAAAAAAGCATCATACTTAAATTGGGAGGAGCGAGACCTCTCCCACAAGGCACTCCTGGCTTTACACCATTCTTCATTAAGTCTTCTAAGATTCCACCTCGGCCTCGACCAACTGAAATTTCAAATTTAATACAGTACACAGCAACAAAGTTTATTACCAGAAAGCACTACATTTGTACACGCAGGAAACACGTCATATAACAGTGTTTATATGTGAATGACCAATTACAGTAACAATTTGGTCATAGTTATCTGGCCAAAAAAGGGTTGTTCCTGGTTACCCGACCGACCCATCTTTTACCTGCCAACTTGTAACTCGTAACGGTACCAAAATCTAAGTGCTATATTGTAATTTTCACAACAGTGTTGCTGATACATGTAAAAAAAAACATCCCTAAAAAAAATCCCTGCCTACCGACCCATATTTTTTTGGGTAAGTAATTGGAAACATACCTTTTTTTGTTTAGGCCTCTACAGATTTTCATAAGACGCATTGTGACCACCTAAATATTACTATCATCTAATTATAACAACCATTCATATATGGACTAATTTCAGTACTTCAACTATTTTTCAATTCAACGATGAGACCACCTCAATTTTAGGACAGCTTTTGTTTGTAAAGGTTGTCGTAATATCAAGATTTTACTGTATTTAGGATCAAGCTGAAATTTCTAGGAGGAAATCCTTGAAGACGTGATAACTAAACAGGATCTCATTGATGCATAATACAGCAGTTAATTGATAAGGATGTCATTACCAGGTGGATATGTTTCTTCGGTGTTTGTGGTAGTTGAGTTCCCTGGGGCAGGAATTTGAGATCTCTGTGGTGGGGTATAACATTGCTCAAGTTGGTATTGTGACTGCTGAGTGAAATTTCCATTTGTTGTTGTTGGCATTACAGTTGTGGGTTGTCCAGGACGGCGTAAAGGTGGCATATCATCATCATCCGTGACAGGTAAACTTTGTGGTGAAGCCAGTGGCACTCTGTTGGTCAAACCTCGACCAATACCGCCAGATGGTTGTAGACTAGACATAGTAGGTGGTTGCTTGAAAATAAAACAATTTTTGGTAATTATATCTCAAAAACGTGTTTCTTTAAAAAAATTCTTTCACTAGATTTTAGTTTGGCAGCAACTTTTCAATTTTAACAGTGAAAGAAGACCCCCCCCAGGTGTACACTTGCATAGAACCACTGACCTTCAGTCAACTAGCTCGAAAGCTTCCCTTCATGAGAAATTTGTCTTGTTCCTGGTGGAATTCAAATTCACAGAAGTGAGGGAGCTTGTGATTACCTGTCAGAGACTTTGAACACTCGACCACAGAGACCCCTGTAAAATCATATGCTTGTAATATCACACATAAAAAAAATAATTATTCACCTGCCACATTGGAGCACTGTGAGCCTCCGATTGACTGGTAAAACTCCCTCTACCAGCAGGGTGTTGGTTTAGACTCATATCTGAAATATCAGATAAGTTGATTCACATGGCAATAATTCAATATTTATCCATAAAATAATTAAATGAGTTATCCTGTCAGTCATAAAGTAAACATTCAAAATTAGTATAAGCACCAAAAGTGACTGATAGTTGCTTCATCTTACTTATCTAATTTACAGACACTTACTATTGACAGTTTCGCCATTTATCGAATGGCTTCCTCAGAACTGTCTGAGTAAATGTCTGACTAATAAATTGGATATGTAAGATGAATTAGCTATCTATACTTGTCTAACTATCCTGATGAACCTGTTCAATGACCAAAAGTGTACTGTTTTCAAGAAGAGTTGAAATCTTACAAAGTAAGAAGTTGCTTCGATTTCACATCTGCCATTACACAGTGCCAACCAATTATATCTTGTAAACCTACCGGGGTATGTTAAAAAGCCGTGTGAAATAATTCAGCAATACAGTGAAATCTCAATACCAGGACAACCTAAGAGGTGGTCTCATTATCAAATGGAAATATTGAGGAAACAATGAAAACCAGTTAAAGAAATTAGTGGCCTTCATTAATGAGGTGCCATAATATTGAGGTAGTCATTAATTGAAGTTTTACCAGGCTTAGGTTTAAATGACTTCCTCCCCCATTAAGAGTGAGTAACCTTTCTTCTAAAATAAAGTACTGATCCAGATTTCCAAGAGCTTTCATTATGATCTATGTTTGGCAAAGGGTAACTCCTCATGAAATATTGCATATAAGCATACAAAAGAAAAAATAATGTAAGTACTGGACTGCTACAACAGTAACAGAACTAGAGCTCCACCAACGCTTGTCTGTTTTAATCATTCTAACTAACAAGTAATTTTGACCAAAGGGGAATAATTCCAAAAATATTGCTTTCAGAATGATGCCCCTTGTCTTGTGACTGCGCCTTGTCTTGATAATCAAGTATTCCAAATTTTGTGTAGAGTAATGGGCTAAATTAAAGTTTTTGCACAACGATGATGACGATGCAGCAATAATAATAGCTTGACTTTTTCTTTTGAGATTTATGACATATACAATAACACTAAACATGAAAACATTTTACAACGGAAAGGGAGTTCTTTATAAAAAATGTTTTACCTTGCAAACTAAAAATTCCTCTGCCACCAGGCATGGGTGGATAGTCATTTGTGTATATATCAGTCATTAGCATGCTAGCTCTACCCATAGGCACACTACCTCTACCCATTGAAGCATTAACACCACCCATGGATGCATAGGCCCCGCGTGAAGAAGCACTGGCCCCGCCTGTAGCTCCTCCCCAACTTGGTGCAGTCTGTGACAGAGAAGGGCCAGAATATGGGGGCACTGTAATGTGTAATCAATATTTATAAGAATAAAAAGTCATATAATATAAGGCCATCTTTTATAAATTCTTGGTTTACAGCTACACAACCATTTTGTTCAAAAATCCCCGACACCAAAATTGTTTTCAGCATTCTTGACAGAAATATTTTGTTCCTTATGCCTGCTTTTCATTTTCAGTACAAGCATAAAAATGTAACAAAAAAGGCCTACCTATCTACCTTATGTTCTAAGTTTGGGTTGCCTAAACATAAACCAATAATTTTTTAATGATGGCCTCCCTAGCTGTTGATAAAACCAAACAGAAACCAAAGAATCAAAATACTGTCAAACCCATTTTAACAACCACCTATGAATCAAGCCTACTCTTTCGAGCGTATTTATTAATACAAAAACTTCTGAATCATTTTCATTTTCCTCTCTTGATATGATTGCCTTTGTTAACAGATTGAATGTATAATTCTACATGTCACATGTATACAATAAAACATGAAAATCTAAGGCCACTAGGTGGAACAATGGCATAAATCTTTAAACAGAAATAAACAGGTAAAAAATTCATGAGCACAACTTACCAACAGGTTTAGGTCTACGTAACTCTGTATAATCTTCCTGACTTGGGGGTTTGGCCTAAAAGACAGAAAGAAAATCTCAAAGTTTTATACATGTTTTAGTTATATACTAATGGGCAGTTTTCTTGAATTATATACCAGAACTAACCTTGTTCTCCATATGTAACTGCCAACTTCCTCACATGATCAATGTCTTAAAGTGGTAATATACAGTAAAATACTAGAAATTCTGTCATAAATATGATTAAAGGAACTGGCCTCCAGCTAAATTGTATTTATACGCATAGGTTAATTTTAACCAGCGGGTTAAATTGGAGTTATGTTAGAGAATAAAGTTAACCATACAGTAAAGATTGGGAAAAAATAATCAAGTTTTTGAGTACTTGACCAAAAAAAACGAGGAAAGTAGTTCGCAAAATTGTTCTTATCTAATTTTTTTTCTTAACATATGGGTATCTTATATCCTTTTGAGGTATGATTTGTTCAAAAATCAGGGTAAGACATTTACTTTTTTTCACTAGACCAGTGGACCAAGAGTTAACCTAGAATCTACTAGACTTGACTTGATTTCAACTAGACCAAATTTTTCATGGTTAAATACAGAAAACCAGAACGCCTAATAATATCATTCATACATAATGATTATGTCAGTACCTCATGAGTATGCAAATGAAGAACAGCTGAATATAAACTGATAAAAATAAAGATTTGAGCTGTCAGGATGTTTTCTTGGACTCTTGAATTTTTTTTACTAATTTTTTTTCTTGGAATCCAAAAGGTATTTGTCTCTGACTAGTAATCACTAGTCCCTAACCACTGAGTTTGAATCCCACTGGGGCTAAATTTCACATTCGAGGAAGCTGTCCATCAAGCTTACGAAAGGTTGGTAGTTCTTCCCAGTTGTACAACTGAGGTCTTCCTCTGCCATTAAAAGCTGGAAAATTGCCAAATGACCCTCTCTGTTGGTATGACGTTAAATTACACAATATTTTTGTACCTTCTGTGATTTCGGTTTCTGGAAGTAATCACTTTTCTGTGGTAGACGAGACTCTTGGTTGGGACATACAGGCATACTGGAGGGAGATAACACAGTGACAGACCCTGTATCTTCTGTGGGGGGTAAATGACTGGGTGTTAATTCCACATCAAAAAACTCATGCACAGTGTCGGAGATTGCGTATCTGAAACATAAAACAATTACATGCATTGTAAATGAAGATTCAACTTAAAAAATGCTAGTTTCATTCATTTTGGACTAAATTCAGTCTTCGGACTGAAATTAATTTTCAATAAAAAGTGAAAATTAGATTTGGACTATTACATAACAAATTCCAAAACATTTAAAATGCTGACTAATACTGCACTACCAACAGTTTACAAATGTGAATTCACAGGACAATTACTCAATGGTAAGAATAATGTTTGACAATATTTACAATTAACAGAGATCAGTCAATAACAACAATAAAAAGTAGTTATATACATTGACACTTATATTGATCCTTGGTACTAGTTGTTAGTGTATATCTAATCTAATTTATCCAGAAAAAGTCATATCCAATTAAATAAATTGGGGTTGATGGGCCAAAAAACTTCTCAAACAAGTTATTCTAAACACCTTTTGTGAGAATACAAGGAACAATTCATCCCTTGTTATATTTGTCCTTTGGAGAAACTATAAAAATAGGGTCAGTCAGATAACCTGAAAAACTTTTTCGCCTCATGGGATTAAAAAGAAAATCAGATTTGACACAATACAGTCAAACCTGTGAAGGAAGGCCATCCTTGGGAAAGACAAAATGTGGCCATTATAGACAGACGGTCTTTATTCGGAGGTAAGTTTGTTCTAAATAATTAGTGATGGTTTTCAAAGCATGGCCTTTATTCACAGGGTGAAATGAAATAATTTTTTCAAACGTACGCATATCTGTTTACGACGCCTAAGGCACAATCCTTCACTTCCAATTCTTCATGATACGGGCACCTGTCAAACAAACAAACATGCTTAAAATACTTTAAGCATTTTTCATTTCCCTTATTCCACAAAAGTACTGTTCAAATACGAAAAAATGTCTAAGCATTTGTATTCACACACTGGTTAAAAGTGAAAACAGGTTTATAGGGGGCCATTTTGAGGGCCGATATTCAGTTGCATTCCCACTGGCAAAAAATATGCTTTTTCCCCAATTGCAAAGCGAAAATTCCAAATTCAAATGAGAAAAAAAAATTTCATCATTTTTACAATGTGTTTGGGCTTGAAAGTAGCAAGTGTGGATAATACAAGAGAGACAATTGCTGATTGCATATTCTTAGACTGTTACACTACTCTGGCATTATTTTTATACACTGAGTGTGACTTTTCCCCAATTTTGTCCAAAATGTTGCGAAAATTTCCAATTCTGTGAGTTGGGTCATGTTCCCAAAATAGTGAAAAAATCCTGGAAAAATATCAGTTGTCATGTTTCATTTAATTTTCAAACTAAGAACAGATAATGTATTCTGTGGAAAAAGTTTATAGTGAATTACTTCATAATATCCATATTTCACTACATCCACCCCAATGTAATCAAGAAGGGTGTGTCTGGGAAAAAT
Source organism: Lutraria rhynchaena (assembly GCA_008271625.1). NCBI lineage: Eukaryota > Metazoa > Mollusca > Bivalvia > Venerida > Mactridae > Lutraria > Lutraria rhynchaena. Next base: position 201,496 of record VIBL01000281.1, read on the forward strand.
AAATGTTTTACTGTATCCAATTCTTCACTCTATTAATAAACACAGAAATTCAACCCTATGCCACAACATAAATGCAAACTCCAACCACATAATGCCAATAAACCACGTTTTCAACAGTTTAGTAAGTTTGACAGCAATAGGTCAAACTAATGTTATAGAACAGAAACAATTTTTCTCTGTATGCAAATTCTCCACATTCATTATCAGGTGTTCTTTCACTGGGTTTAATGTCATTTTTCAACAATTTTTCAGTTATGTATGGCAGCCAGTTCATCAAACCAGTTTTCCTGGACTGCACTTTAACCAGTACTAATTTACTCTTCCACAAGGAACTTCTCCACATATGGAGGAAAACTGACATTTTTTTCAAAACTAAATACCAACAGATTGTACCTTGTTTTAGGATGATAATCCCAATCATAAGAAGTGAGTCTGTCTATACACGAGGATTTAGACACCTGTCTACCTATGTGAGCCAACATCTCTTGAAACAAACTCTCTACTTCATACACTTTTTGGAAATAATTAGGTTCTCCCATACATGCTCGGCCATGGATCCAATTTAAGCAGTATTCAACAGCTTCATAATTATTTGTGGCTCCCTAAACAAAAGAATAATGTATATAAATAAATAATAATGTATATGAATGAGGGCTGTGAGTTGGGTTACTCATACTAACTCAGCTTTTCAGTTGACTGATTTCATAAATGAATTCAGACAGGCCATTCCTCTTAGCCTGAGCTGGACAAGGCTTAAAAATATCTTGCCATCATTAACAGTCTAAATAGTTGGACTATGAATTGGTCCTGACTTTGCAATAAAAATATTTATGAATAAGACATGACTCTAAATACCAGCATAAAACATAGCATAACTTACAAGGCAATATAAAGGTGGGTATTCAGGTTTCTCTCCATTTGGATTGACAAAATTCTTCAACTGTATCCATAAACCCATGTAATTTGAGTCAGCAAGATCAAAGCCTTCAACTGGAATTTTATGTGTATCTGCACCTAAAACAAACAAACAAAAATTCTTCTATAATTTATCATACAATGTTTAACAAAATTCTTCTATAATTTATCATACAATGTTTAACTTCTTATGAGGTTCCATATAACTTTTCATCCACTTGTGGACGTAAGTTAAAGCTACTATTCCTTGTTTCAAATATAATATGCACAAATATAGCACATGCTGAACACAAGCATCAAAAAAATCTGCTGTTTGCAGCAATATACTTTTAATAACCTGTGAATAGCAACCATTCTTAAATCACATAATTACTGATAAAATAAAACAAATTAACCTTTCAATAAAGGTTACCAATTAAACTCTTAATAAAGGTCACAAATTAATCACTAAATAAAGGTCACAAATTAAACTCTTAATAAAGGTCACTAATTAACCTCTTAACAAAGGTCACAAATTAACCTCTGAATAAAGGTCACAAATTAACCTCTGAATAAAAGTTATCTGTGCCTAACAGTCATTTGTTTTCTTTCCCTTTCAAGGCCTTCGTACACAAGTTTTGTAGATTGTATGTTTTACTTACTGTTTTGAACACACGTGAATCTGTACCCAGTAGGAATTTGTCCTGAAATAAAATAATACCATTGAACTATAGCTTTTGCAAAAGAGTATCAAAGCAACATTTTTTTCAATTAATTGTTAATCGAAGCATACAAACTGAAGCCTGCTTCATAGCTAAAATAGAAAAGTTCAAACTTTCAGTGATCATTAAAATGATATGATCTTCATATGGAGATGGTCACTGACTTGGGTTATACTGTACTTGTATTGAACATGAACAAATCATACAATTTTATCAAGAGGCCACATGACTGAACTGAGCATGATAAGCCGTATCTAACTGAACAAATAACCATAGCTTAAAGTTAACGCAAAGTTAACCCTTTACCTCATAATACCGCATTTCCCCGCATCTGGAGCAAACGACTTTTGAAAACATAGTGGCAAAGGAAGCCATTGCTAGCAAAGGGCATTAGCTTCTTTTGCAACAATGTTTTCCAGAAAGAAATAACCCAGTTTTCTGAAATCAATTGATCAAGAGTATATTTTCTTTGAATTTGGAAGAGTTCTAAATATGATTATGAGGCAAAGGGTTAACATGCTCGGAAAACCAGCGCCAGTATTGACATGAAAAAAAATTAGATAAATACCTGGTTCAATGAATCTGTGCAGTTGTTTAATGATTCCTTTTTCAATACTGTACTCAATGGCTGCTATCTCAGCTGGTAAGTATTCATTATCATCAGTTTTACACAAACACTGGAAATTGATGAAATGAAAAGTTTCCTTCTTCAAGTCTAGAAATAAAGCAGTAAAAAATAGAAATAATCACATTTTATGAATGATTCATTGTAAGATAAATGCTATATATGTTTCAAACATGCAATGACTTCACAAGAAGTAGGTTATAAGAAGAATCTGGTAATAATCAAAGTATTAACATAATTAATAATCAATAAATTAACTGACCTATTCAATTATAAATAAATCAAAACTGATCCATGTTCCTTAAGATTTGAGTATGTATTTGAGATTTCAGAGTTATAAAAGATTTTATGTACCCAAGGTTACAATGAAACACATTCAGACATTACAATTGCTCTAAGAAAGTAGATTAACACTTAACTTCAAAAGAAATAAGAACGTTTTGGTTTTTACAGCATTTCATTAATATACCAATGGGCAGTTAATCAGGCCAGTTTCCCTGGATTCTGTACCAATACTAGTTGTGTTTTTCCAAAAGTCAATAGCAAACTTTTCCACATGAAGCAGTGGAGATAATTGACCTTAAACTTAATAACCTCAACCAAAAGATACAGAGAAAATGTGCCTACCTGGGGTTCAAACTCACATTCCTGAGGTCTGTGGCTTTAACACTTTACATATTGAGTTAAGTAAGCAGGTTTCAAACACAAAACTGATTATTTGGCATTCATAAATTTGAAGAAGAAAATAAAATTAATTGAATGGGAAAATAAGTATGGCAAAAAAATTATCCAATGACAGTTTACCTTTTCCAGGGGGCCAATTTTTTACAATGTCCTTTTTTTCAGCCATTCGTCTTCTCTCATACTCTGTGTACTTGTCTTTTCTGGCCTGTTGAAATTAAATGTAGTACTTATATGAAATCATAACCACTTTTGCTTACTTGCTACAATATAGGTTACAAAATATTAGAAATTGAATGTTCTATCTTTATCATACTCACATCATACATTTTTGCATCTTAAGTACTTAATTTTGATTATATAGCTTGTAAGGTTTTCTGTCAAGAAAAAATTAACACAAAGTGACAACTCAGCTTTTGTATTACCAAACAGACCACATGGTAAGGTACCATGTGTATGAAAGAGTACCACTAAGGCCCCTATAATGAATTACGAAAACCCTCTACAGAGCAAAATCTGACTTTGACAGTGACTTGGACAATTCAGCAGGGGGTGCTGCTGACTTGAGATACAAATGCATGTAAGGTTCAAATGGCTGCTTAAAACTGAAGTCAATTTTTTCATGGAGTTCATTTAGCCAAATGTATTTTCTTTTTTCTCAGGGTTTATGTCACATGAACAGCCAGGGTCATTTGGAAACTATCCAGCTTTAATGGCAATCCCTGGCATACCAGCTGGAAAGCTTCCTCACGAGTGAATTTTGTACAGTCCCAAGTAGGATTTGAACTCATAGCAGTGAGGGGCAAGTGATTACTAGTCAGAGACCAAATCAACCATTCAACCATGAACATAATACATGTTCATAAATGACAATAAAAATATATTGACAAAAGAATATTTTTACAGATATTATATTTCCAATATTGTCCACTCTATAACTATCGCCAGCATGACCCCGGAGTCTCGCCTTCTCCCTCCTTGCCATGTTTTCATAACGTTCTTTATCTTTCTGTGATAGTTGCTAAAATACAAATCATAAAATTATGTCAAGACTTATTTTTGAGTGAAGTAATACAGTCAACTTTTCACTTTAGTCTAATTCTGGAAATCAGAACAGTCAAGGACTAAAAACGATAGTACAAACAAATTTGCTCTTTTTTGCATTAGGAACTAGAAATATGCTAACAGGCCCTTGTTTGCTGAATAGAGCCCATAGAGTAAAATAACAATTTTATGACAACTAATTAATTTCAAATGCTTGACCCTCATCAAATTCACAAATTACTGGTAAGACATGTCCACTGCTGAATTAATTTATTTATAAACCACTATAGCCAAGTCAAGGTTGTTCCCAACAGTGAGAAGGTAAATACAGCTAGACCAGTTATTGCTCTTAACATGATAAGGGTTAGGTCAAAAACAGTCAGAGAAAATACCTTGTTCTAACAAACAACTGTATGTACACTACTATGTATCACTAAAGTGGTTTCCCACTTTTTATATTGGGTTTGTAAGAAAGTTTTATTTCTGAAACATCTGAATATTTTCGATTTAGTGAGTATTTTCACATATTAAATTGTGCAAGTTTCTTTTCATGTACAGCGAAACCTTACGTCGTGACCATCTCAATATTAAGATCACCTCATTATAACAAGCTCTTGTTTCCAAGCCAGTTTTCTCCATTATTCAACTTGTTAATCAGACCACCTCATTATAACAAGCTCTTCTTTCCAAGCCAGTTTTCTCCATTATTCAACTTGTTAATCAGACCATCCCAATGTAAAGATCAATTTCCTTGGTCCTAATGGCAGCCTCAACATTGAGATTTTACTGTATAATGTATTTAAATAGTCACATTTCTTTTTGCATTTTGTAGCTTTCTTGCTAAGTTCATTGGCTCTCATGGAAGATTGGGGAAGCCTGTATGTGCAGCTTCTTCAACTTAAGTCTTTATTACATTCATGGGGAGTGAACCTTCAACAAATCACACTCATTAAATTAAGTCCTTCTTTTTGTAAGAAGAATTTTACTGCGTATAAGATGCAGTTGTGGATAAGACGCAGCCTCATCTTTTTTTAAAAATCTGAGGAAAAATATGTATTCTTGTGGATAAGATGCACCCAAATATGTTGAAATCCGGGTCCGAAATCTGAACTGACATCGATTTATTAGGTGCCACACATACAAGATTTAATGCTATAATATGTACCTTAGTATATATATACATACTTATATAAACATGTGAATTACAACTTGCTCAAAATGTTATACAAGTTGACATGTTACCGTTCATGTCAATTATTTCACACCTTCATTGCCCCCCACCGGAGACATATTGTCTACGAGCTGTCTACTCCAAGTTACCATAGAAACACAATATTAAAATCACTTATTAAATGCATGTTACAGAAATATATTTATACAAATTATTCAGTGAACATTAATTATCTTAATTGAATTCACTTTATTAACCCTATTTATATTATATTTATTGCTTAAATCAAAATTAAATACACATGTCTGCATTGTTAATGACACTTAGACCGGCTGCACTGCCAAAAACAGCCATGGATCAAGAATGTTTTGAAACTTTACGTACATTCGGATGATACGTTTTCGTCTCCAGGAAAACATGTTGTTTTGTTATGGTGTATAAGATGCACCCCTCCAACTTTTTTTATATTTTTAGGGGAAAAAATGTGCTTCTTATACACAGTCAAATACGGTAGATCTCATCAAAGAAGTACAATATGTGTTAAAGGCATATGTAGTCATATACAGTAAAAACTAGATATTGAGACTATCTTCGGGACCCGAAAAATCAGTCGCAATGATTACATGGCCTCTTTTCCAAGCCTGGAAAGGGGCCTTAGCATTTCATTTGGAAAATTCAAATGTGATTTTCAGCCAAATCGGGAAAGGTAGACAGACTTACAAGATACAGGGAAATTCTTATTTCAACATATTGGGAATTTCAGCATTGTATTTTGGGGAAATTCTTTCACCAAATTAGGAAAAAAAGAGACTGGGAAGCCACCGAATATTGGTCTCTATTATAGAAGGAAAAAAAGGCCATGAATTAGGTGGTATCATGAAGTTGAATTGGAAGCCAGTCCGAAATAACAAAGTGGTCATAATACTGATATTTGCCACTGATAAAGGTTTTACTGTATTTAAATTATTCAAATATCTTCTTAACTTACCTTCCATCTTGGATGAGCAACAACAACAACATCAGCCATTCCATTTGGGAATTGTCTGCCTTCTCTTCTTAACTGTGGTTCAATATCTTTCATGAAGAAATAGAATCCATTCTTCGCTGGTTTTTTCGGCATTTTGATCAGCAAGTCTGAATAAAGTTAACAACAGGGTGTCCCTAAGCAAATGATTTCAAATCATTAGGCAATAAAATTCCAACCTGTCGGAATCTGTACATTTGCCTCCTGGACATTTGTCCCCATGGAACAATTGCCCAAAATAATTGAAAAATTGACATTACAATTGATGTATTGGGACCTTTCTGATAACATTAAGTTCTTTTTGGTCAAGCTATATTGGTGCACCAAGGTGAAAAACATAAAAAAAATGCTTATAATGGAATTTCTCAAAACAAATTTGCAGGCATGCATGTATTCCTCTTCTAATTCTTAATATACCACATAATCTTTGATTTAATGGACCCTTTGGATCATGTTAAGCCCTTTCAACCAAATGGCTCTCTTACATATTATATAATATACATACGTACAGTCAGTCAGGCAGTAGCGGATTGCTAACAAAAGTTTCACTGCGTACGCCATTGATAGAGCGTGTGAATTATTGAAATACATACCGATTAAAAGCAAATTTTGTAGCCCTTTCGATGGTGTAAATTAAATTTTTCTACTCCTTCATCTTCATGGTTTAAATGCCGAATTTCGTAAGCCACTCATTACGGCAGTAGCGGATTGATTCAGGCAGTATTGGATTACACACTGTGACACGGTGTGTCAGAGGTCAAACGTCAAAAGGGGGCATCTCAAAGCCGGTTAAGTTACCACTAAGTCATTGATAAGCTACTAACTCAATGTTAGTACCATTGAACACCAATCTTTGGAAGGCAATGTATCATCGCTTTCCTATGTCATCATTTCTATCTGCATGGGCCCAAGAACAACAAATACATGTACATACGCATATCAAATAGTTCATAGACGCTCAATTAAAGCAAGCAAAAATATTCTAGTTTGTATAAGGAAATAAATTGAAACAAAAATCTGAAAAACTTTAATCAGAATAATCAATATTTCGAAAAAATATCATTATTCTGACGTTTCACTTCACTTGTGTTACCACCCACGTGAACCTGTTTCTCAGGGGCGGTATTCTCCAAAACATCTCAAAGATTATAAATATTCCCAATTTAATTGATCTATATCTATCCTGCCATATTGGCTCACTGCCTTATCATGTGTAATGGACATGAGTGGACCATTTTAGGAAATTTCTAACTCTAGGATGTTTCGTGAATACCACCCCTGATCTTCAGAACTGCTGGTCTAGTCGGCTGCTTGGGATGCAGATAAATTTGATAGTGTGATTGTGTATATACAGATTACAATTTTATTTGACATTTTGTTTGAGTCCATTGCCTGGTCTGTAAGGCTTGAACAGTCCAACTTGCGGCTTTGCTTCAGATCCTTGTCACAATTGGTAGCGAATATTGTAATCTAATCAGACCAAGACATATCATCCATCCCCTGATTGAAGTATTAACTACATTGCATCGGATTGTCACAAGTCATAATGCTTAGTTGATGATGTAATAAATGCATGACTTGTACATTTTTCACGATTTCAAAATACACTGAATGTATTAATTGAAATAGAAAAGAACATGGCGATGGAGAGAAAATGAGTATGCACTCAATCATCTCAATGCGAGATGGCATTACAATCCATTTGCGGACAGGTTAGGACATGATCATATGCAATCAGGCATGTAAATCTAAGTTTAACATCTTAATTACACAGAAATGCGTTTTCCACTCATTTACATTAAAACTCACCCATTCCTAGAGTGATGTGTGGTTTTGACACAGTCCCCCAATTGTCAATCTCACCGACCTCGCATTTTTCACTTAAATCAGGCAGATTAATGAATAATATGCAAGATAATTGGGTTGGACGATAGGGTGGGATATTTATACGCAATATGGTACCAAATTGAGGGTAATTTGAATGTTAAGTTTGACGATATTGGCATTTCAGTTTTAATGACACATTATTGCGCGTATAAAAACATAAACATCCGGTGACCTCATTTGGAACTACACAGTTTTGTAGACTTACCCAGAATCACATCATTTTCAAATATACGTGAATGGAACCAGGTTGATGACTGCATATTTCTTTTATTAATATATCATTAATGGACCAGGCATGTTTTAAAAGACCAAGCATGTAATCCGTTACTGCCCGAAATCCACTACTGCCTGACTGACTGTACATATTAACACAATCAAACCAATGATAAGCATAAGGCCAGAAACAAATAGTCATATTTCTGGTTACTTGACACAAAAAATAGAACCCTTTGCTATTCATTAGGCTCGAGGAATGGTCAATCGCTTCCTACCAACCCTATTTTTACTGAGCATGTAACCAGAAACAAACATCTTAAACTATAGCTAAATCAAAATCCGCAAATCGAACTTGAGCTCTTTTATAGCATATAAAATAAAGTCATGAGCAAGTTATTTTCCATTTTCAAACAAAATCAATCTACAAAAAATCAAAATCACATTCTTAACAATTCAGTCAAATAATCATATTTTGCTTTTAGACTAGCGAACTATAATGGACGAAATGTTTCTATCTGAATTGGATACACTTGTAACATAATACATTTAACGAAATGACATGAAATGTAAACACACAGTCCAACAACGGTGGATACAATTAAGTACACGCGTATAAGATTAAAGTCAGCACGTTTTAATTTAACCTTATAAAACAACAGCAGCACAAACACATTTACTCACATTCTCGTTCGCGGAAAAAATATTTGTTATTATGAGGTTTGGTTAAATTCCACCAAGCTCGTATGAAGATAAACAGGTCCCCGTTCTATGTTGCAGTGCACCAAAGTCAACGGGTACCAGTCAAGTATGAAGACCGATCTGACCGTCGTGCATTAAACTGGTTCCCGTAGACTCTGGTTGTCCAGGACCATGGAACAGTGACCAGTTTAGGGGTCCGCCAGTTTTGTCGTGCATCTGATCACAGAATCAATGGGTACAGCACTACGCGGTCATCTTCGGGCTATAAATATTAGTATGCATTTATTTTGAGTTTTGTTGATTATAAATGTTAGAAATTATAATTTAATTATCAACTTACCAAAAATTAAGCACGTATACTATCACATTGGCAGCGAATTTAAGTCATGGATACCATTTAATTGGTTAAATTTTTGATAATACTAATGATTTACTAGTAGTCCCTAATTACACATTCTTCGTTATTGTACATCTCCAACATTGACTTGACTTTACTACAATGTACAGTTCCTGGTTAAAACAAAAAATATATATGCCAATATGTGAAGGAAAATAATATAGTTTGAATTTAGAATAAATCAATTGTTGTGGTGTTCACCAACTACTGGAAATAAACACGTTTTGGCTTGTAAAATATGAGATAAAGATAAAAAGATAATGCATGTGATAGTCTCAGGTAAAAACTGTTTTACAAAAGTAAAAAAAATAAACACAATGAATACCTACTACAAAACGCGTAATTCAATTTAAGCAGCACACAAATAATAATTTTCATGATATTTACGAAGTTGAGAATCAATTTAAGCTTACTCTAGCGTATGTAATATGTAACTTGAAAATAGAATAAAAAATCTGTAAATAGAATAAACCCCTTACAGTACTTTGATTTGTGTTTACTGATAATTGTTCTAATCCAGTATTTTATACATTTAATTCTTTGTGCTGTTATTGACTTTACACTTTTGCCTTGCTATGTTCCACCTTTTTAAATCCCGTTTTGTCGATGTTTGGACATCGTATCTTGTGTTTACTTACATACCTGATTTACTGAACTTTAAACATTCTTCACATTATGTTATATGTACAAGGAAGTTTATGTCATACGTATGTACCAGGATGTATTGTGCCTTATTGGATATTTAATGTTTGAATTATTTTCATGCTGTTCAGTTTAAAGACGGTATCACGAATTCCAATGACCGAATGAACCGGTAATGTTATGAATTATTTGTAGATTTGGATTTAAATAGAAACTTGGTATCAAAGTACTATTATTCGGATATTATATATTCGGATGAATGTATTACACAGCATACATGACGCGTTAATGATGTGGTTACGATGTGAAGATATGTGATATAAGATATGATGTTTGATATGATATGAGATATGATATGATATTATGTTTGAAATGATACTATATGATGTATTATACGGTATAAGATATGTATATGATATAAGATATGATATGATGTATGATATGATGTATGATATATGATATGATGTATGATATATGATATGATGTATGATATATGTATAATATGATTTATGATATGATGTATGATATATGGTATGATATATGGTATGACATATGATATGATATATGATATGATGTATGATATGATATGATGTATGATATGATGTATGATATATGATGTATGATATTATATATGATATGATATATGATGTATGATATATGGTATGATATATGATGTATGATATGAAATATGATATGATATATAATGTATGGTATGATATATGATATGATATATGATATGATATATGATGTACGATATGATGTATGATGTATGATATGATATATGATGTGATATATGATGTATGATATGAAATATGATATGATATATAATGTATGATATGATGTATGATATAATATGATGTATGATATATGATATGATGTATGATATATGATATGCTGTATGATATATGATGTATGATATATGATCAGTCTCTCTGCAACCAGACATCCAGACATGTGGATGTGTTTTCTCTAGGGACAGGTACTTTATCCTTGATATTTTGCGTTGCTAGTGCGGGCCTTATTTATTAATAACTATTGAAATACAACAATATAATATAATATATGATATGTATATACATGGTACATGATATGATATCAGATATGATGTATGATATGATGTATTATAGTTGAAAATGAAGAATAAGTTAAGGCCTAAACACAAAAAAAGTTTGTTTCCGGATATATGCCCAAAAAATATGTGTTGGTATGTGGGGATTTTTTTTCATTTTTTAAATTTTTTTTTACATGTATCAGCAACACTGTATGGGAATATGTGCACTGTAATATTAATGAGTTGTGAAAATTACTATACAGCAATAAGATTTGAATGCTGTAAAAACTCATGAGTTGGCAGGTAAAATATTGGGTCAGTCGGGTAACAAGAAACAAACTTTTTGTTAGGCCTAAGTAATTTTCTCATTTTTATTCAGTATATATTTATTGTTCTTTTAAATGCTTACATGCACTTATAAGTTAATGCTTTGTTTTTGAATGATTCTTTCAGGGATTTTTCCACATTGTTGTAAAATTTTTGACTGAAATTGGAAAAAATACATTGTTTTGCACTGAAATTGGGAATTGTTTACACTTATGTAGACAGCAGTTTGTGTGTTCATTTACTAAATTAGTTCACAAATATGTATTAAAAGCATGAAAATTGGTTATTTAACAGTTTTAAAGAAAAACTTCTCTACTTCCCTTTACATTGTAAATTAGATGTTAAAACTTACACAAACTATTCTCAACTGTTTTGAACCTGCTACATTTAAATTTGTATTTTGAAGAAGCATTTACATAATTTCTTGTCTATGTAAATTTTGCAGAAATCCAGTTTTTGTTCTGAATGATATTTATTGAATGTGTTCAGTTTATATTTAACTCAATGGAAGGTCTGAAAGATTTCCAAAGTTTGTAATATGTTACTAATTTTAGTATTTTAAAGAACAGTGAAAAAGATCTGTATATCTAGTGTGTGAAATAAGGGTTTACCCCAAATTTTGAAAAACAAACAAAAATGATTTGATTATGCAGAGACTTAAGATTTTTTTGTATAAATGTTGATCTTTTAAAGGTTTCAGGAAGACTACAAGCAAATAAATTTCAGATTGTGGTCTTGGAAAGTTTCAGTAAAATTTGAAATTTTAAGTTTAATATTTTTCAGCAAAATATGATTGAGAATGAAATATATGAGGAAATGAAAGCAATTTGAACTGAAGTGGTGAAAATATTGGGTACAAAGTGAAATGTCAAAATGGAACTCTTGACTGGGGATGACCTAGCTAAACATGCTAAACTTCTACCTTGCAAGGTGAGTCTTTAGTAAGACCTTGCCAAATGTACCATTTATTATTGTTCTCCTCTTTCTGCCCTGATGTGTACCTTTGTTACCTTTTTAGTGACTAGTTACCGGTAATTACATTTATGCTAGTGAGCGATGCAGGGCCATCATGGCCCTCATGTTTCAGGTCTTATGCTGAATATTGTCATTTCATATTTGTTTTTTACTTAAATGAAAAGAATTGATTTCCATGTAAAAGCATTACTTCATTGTTGCGATGTGCTGTCTTGCAGATGTATTAAAAGTCATTTTTACAATTATTAGTTGTTACCATATTGACTTATTAAATTTGCATTTAAAAGCAGAAATGTGATAGTATATTGGCATCATTACGCTGTTTTCCATTTGATAACAAAACATCAGGTTATTCGTGATTTGGGTCAAATGCTACATCAGCCATGGCATGCAAGTGGGAACTGGGAGACAGTTGCAGAGAACCTTGGTTATGGATACGAGGAAATCAAACACTTTTCTACAATGGCAAGTGTTAAACAAGACATGACCCCTGGTGAACTGATGTTACATGACTGGATACAGCAGACTTGTGGCCGGACTTTTTTCGTACTTAAAAATGCATTAAACAAAGCTGATAGGGCGGACTGTGAGAAATACTTGGAGAAAGAGATTTATAGTAAGAAGATTAAAATTTTGTGATGCTAACCACATAAATGTACTAAAATACTAAACGTCATTGTTAGAAGAATTTACACATTTGATATATCAAGATATGCAAGAAATCTGTGATTAAAGCTTCACCAATTGGTTTTCAATTCTTGACAATAACTTGTTCCATATTCCTTCCACAGGGGGCCAGCATGTTGAAGGGATGGTATATAATGGCGTATCTGCCACACGAACCAAAAACACGTATATCATATATATGTATTTATATATGATATATATATGCATGTTTTTGGTTTGTGTGGCCATTTTAGGCCTAATACGCCATTATACTCCATCCCTTCAATGTGCTAGCCCCCTGTGTATGTATATTTATATGATATACATGTTTTTGGTTTGTGTGGCCATTTTAGGCCTAATACGCCATTATACTCCATCCCTTCAACGTGCTAGCCCCCTATGTATGTATATATATGATATATGTGTTTTTGGTTTGTGTGGCCATTTTACTCCATCCCTTCAATGTGCTAGCCACCTGTAATTCCTTCCATATACTTTCTTGAATTCCTTAATTTAAGCAGTGCTGATTATACAACATGTACTATTTCTATTTGATCAAGGCTGAGTTGAATTAAAGCAGACTTAATTATATATTGTTAAGAAAAGTGATGTTTAGGAAGCTGTGACAAAAAAGTCTGCCACTGTAATTTTAAGTTATGATCTGAGCTTATTTCTTCTTTGCTAAAATGCACCAACATTTAGTTTATGCAACTTCATGATGTACAATGACAAGCATTCTCATTTATATTTCTTCAGATTCGGTTATTTGCACCGAACTAATGGTTTGTGTTAAGTTTGAAGATGGTAGAAATACTTCTCATATGTGTGTAAGGACACGCGCTGATTCAAGTCTGTTAGACAGTCTACGTAACACATTAGATCCACCTATACAAACAAACTATGATGTCCCGGACGTAGGTGTGTCTTGGACGCAAACACTGGCTAAAGAGTTTAAGGTAAAATTTTGTTTTATCTAGGCTTTCATTAGATCAAGGAAGAAAAATTGCAGCTTATTGAATTTTACAAATATTGATCATATAGATGTGCATTGGTGCATGCAGAAGAATTTAAAATTTGGTTGTTACATTTTTTTTATATCATAGGTGTGTTTCACAGGAATTGTAAAGCCCATTACTCTAGATAGAATGACTGGTTATCATATCTGTCCATTTATTTTGTTTCTAAAATGCTTCTGGTCATATTTTTGTTTAGAAAATTTGCTGTGATAAAAAATTTTCCTCCCTTCTGATCAGAGAGCGATCACACTCAAATTCTAATTTCAAATGTATTTTTTTAATTGATCATTACCCTGTCTAGTCCAGAAAATTACTAAATGTGATTCACATGCTAGAGCTTTGCAAAACTTTTACGAATCTGTCCCCAGTAAAATTTTGTTGACACACATTTTAGGGTCGTCAGTTGATGTTATTGAGAAGAAAAGATTGTAATAAAATGGAGCAGGATCCAACTGTTGATTCAAGTTGTATTGACACTGATTTGTTAAGACATGATTTGAGCTCACGCAATGATGATATTCCAACTGGCAGTAGTCCTGTCAATCAGTTTGTTACACAAGCTGGTTCCCAGTTACGGTCCATAACTGGTGCAGAATATCAACGAATGCTGACCAATCATGTTTGCACAGTTCCACAGTTTCATTTTCAACTTTCATCTGGTTCCCTAACCCCTTCTATGAATTCTCATAAAATGGCAAATTCCAGACATGATATTTTAAGTACCACGCGTCATTCAGTTTTGGTGTCCAATGTAACCAGAAATTCTTCGGAAGTAGAACTTTCTGACAATTCTAACATTCAGACACTTGATCAAAATGATTTAAACACATCATCTCCTGAGCAGACACAAACTTTACAGCCACATGCACTGAATATTATGGATACGTCTGGAATGGCTTGTAACAATGAGTCAAAAAGTGGACAATGTAAACGTAAGGCAGTTACATTGCCATCAAAATCTGACATAGCATCGACCTCTGATGCAGTAACAAGAAAATATGTTCGGAACACTTATCTTGAAAACACAAGTATGTCAATTGAAGATAATAGAGTGATGAATACAATAGAACATGGTAGAAATATTCAAAATGAACATATAAGAGCTGATTTGGTTGAACATGATGAATGCAATGATCCAAGTGAGTATCTACAACCTGCTGAAGATGAGAGTGCCAATGATTTTGGAGTGATTGGTGATAATGATGTCTTTAGACATGGCAGAAATCATTCTGAAGATTCAGAGTACAGGGATTTTGAAATGGAAGCCCACAGACTACCTGATCAACTGTTCACAGCATGTTATGATTCTACTTCCATATTGAATACTCACCAAGAAAACATAGAATCCACAGGTTTAGCTATTGCACGTGATGAATCAAGTGATGAAATTGAAGAATTAGATAAAGACATAAATGAATATTTGGTTGCGACCATTACATCTGATATTGGATCTAAAAGTGTAGTGCCTGAAAGTGGAATCAAAATCAATTTTGAAGATTTTGGCTCTGATATAGATTCTACAGAATATCAGTACTCCGGATGGGGAATTGATGATTCAGATGAATCTATTACACATGTGAAACAAGTATTTCAATCTACTGAAGAGCAACCTGGGACTAATGAAAGTCCTACTAACAGTGGGCTGTTAGGAATAAGTGATAGGTTTTGTTCTTTGAAGACTGGTTCTAATTCTGATTTTCGTCCACTTGATGATTGGAGTTCAGGTGGATTTTCAGTGTCTGATTTGAATTCTCATGATAAAAATGAACTGGTAGTTGGCAATGATTCTGGTAAAAATGATGATGATAGCTCATTGATGACAGATAAAATTGACAGAACACAGTTATATCTTGATTTTGATAATTTCTCTCACTGCTCAACTCAAAGAAAGAATTTCAATGCATCATTAGACAATGAAATCAAGATGCAGGACAGTCATGTAGATGCATGTGATAGTTCAGTATCTAATCATGGTAAAAACAAAGATAATTGTATGAGCGCGAACACTGACAGTTCACTGAGGAAATCAGTCTATGAAAGTTTAAATCGAGGTATGTCATGTCCATCTGAATTAGTCTATAACGATTCGCTGCACGTTTCAGAAACATTAGTTATTGCTGAGGTATTCAGTCCTATGACTGATGAATCAAATTTGGAGGATTTTTTAAACTCTGACAAAGAATCTTTGCATTCAAACAGTAGCCTTGACAACAGAGACATTCCATCTGTCAAAAGACACAGTATGCAAACGTGCGTCCAAAATCAGAATTGGAAGAGGAGTAGACTTTTTCATCAGTCATTAGCTGATCATACAAAAAATGTAAGATTCATGCAAGAATTTCAGTCATCTACACATCAATCGGAACTACCCTCTTTACCACCTCGCAGAAATTTACCAGATTTGAGGAGAAACTCTTCAGGGGCTGATGGGTGTAGCACTTCGCCTGGGAAACGAGAACAGCCGCAAGTTGGTCAGGTCGATGTCCCTTGTAAAATTGTGATAGCGGGAAAGTCAACTCGACCACCATTGGATAATCTTCTTGCAAATGATAGATTATTTTAGTACTACAAGAAACAACTACATGGTTACCCAGGGTGGTGTCCACGGGAAACTGAAAATACGGTACATATTTTACTCCAAATTCTGATTGTTTTTCTGAGGTTTAAAGTTGCACCTACAGCCGGGGTCATTTGGTGACACTTTTGCATCAAAGGACAGGTTCCTTGTTTGCGATTTTTTTCTGGTCCTTGATTGGATTTGAACTCACAGCAGTGAAGGCTAGCAGTTACTAGTCATTACCACTTGACCAAGGAGCTACCTTCAAAATTCTGATGCCTCTATCAAATATATTCAGTGAATGTGTATGTATACGTGTACTATGGACTTCACTTTACTGGTAACCTCTTGATGCAATGTACCTCTTTTTGGCTCCCCAAAGATGATCTTTATTGACTGTTTTTCACATTTGGTTTAAAATTAATTGGGCCATACTTAAAAAATTGTTGGTTGCAGTTACCTAGTCGACTAGTTCAAATATCCCGGATACCAAAAAAAAAATGTTTGGCCATTGCAGCTTTTCATTTTTGGTACAGGTATATAATATTAACTAAAAAGGCCTTCTTATCTACCTACTGTTAAACTGAAAAACCAACATTTTTGTAAGGGTGGTCTGATGAAGAAAACCAACATTTTTATAAGGGCGGTCTAATCAAGTGTAGTGCTTAAAATATTTTTTAGTTTGGAAAAGACAATCTTTATGAACTGTGAAACTATTTGTTATGAATGAATTTGAACACACATGCAATTTTTAGTATTTTCATTTCAGATTGAGAAAACTATGAGGGATGCTTTATCCAGTGATGGCTACTACATTTTGTGGTACATGCGTGGACGTAGAAGTCTTTTTCTCAGTGTCACGTATGTATTGTTTTAGCATCAATTTGGTTTCATAGAATGTTTGAATTTAAAAAAATCCAAGTTTTAGGGCGGTTATACTTCTCTACTCACTATTGAATTATGGCCCCTATTTTCTCCAAAAATTGCTTTGATCTTGTCTACTTTAAGTTTAACAAATCCCATCCAATCTCCCCACGATAATTTTGACTGGTGTATTTTGTGACAGTTTGGCGCTTAGGTTTATTTTTGTCAGAACGCCTGTGATTTTCTTTTTCAGCTATCGACATGCTCTCGTTAACTACCAGATTCATACCAAAGTTATCGACAAGGCTATGAAATTTTACATAAGTCAAGGTCATTACTTTGAAGATCTGCATGAATTATTGCGATACTACAGAGATTATGGTGTCAGGGTTGATGTGAGTCATGCTGATAGTTATTCTGGTCGTCATAGTAACAGGATAAGTCTAAGGTGTCCAGTCAAGGTGCAGTATGGGAGAAATCAACCTGTCAGTGTTTAATTCAAGATTTTTAGTGTTTTCTATGAGGCAAGAGAAAGAGTAGTCATGCACATATACAAATATACAAAACAAGGAGTAGGTAGGTTGCAGAACTTGTCTTTTCTAATTTGTTTTCTGAACATACCTTTCATGCTTTGGAGATGAGGTACGAACTGTCCCCAAATATTTTCGTACTTTCAATTTTGGTATTTGAAATTTTAGGGTCAGTGCAAAAAAATATGGTTGGTCAGGTAAATGTTAACATTTTTTTCCTGTCCTAATGATCACCATTGGCTTTCTGCAAAAAATGATGTTTTAATCGTGTGTATCTTTATTCAGAGGTGCAAGTAAATGCTAAATGTTGAAGTTAATAAAGTATTAGTTGTTAGAGTCCAATTGATATGTCTTGGTTTTGACTGTAATTTATTTTTTTGGTTGAGATGTTATAGATATTTTTTTCTATTTATTATATCAGTATACAGGTTTTAGGGCACTGTCTTGTAAATATTGTTATTGAATATTGATTTTGTTATTTTTTAGCTCACCTGAACACGTTGTGCTCGGTGAGCTATAGTCATCTGTCAGTCTACTCCATCATCCGTCTTCCGTCGTCCACACCTGGGGGTTGTTAATGCTCTAATGGTCACACTTTTGAGCGAATCTTCATCAGACCTGGTTCATCAGAATGTTTGTCTCAGTGATATCTTGGACAAGTTTGAACATGGGTCATCTGGGGTCAAAAACTAGGTCACCAGGTCAAATCATAGAAAAACCTTGTTAACGCTCTAGGGGTCACAGTTTTGATTGGATCCTAACCAAACCTTGTCAAAATGATTGTTACAATGATATCTTGGGTAAGTTCTAACATGGGTCATCAGGGGTAAAAAACTAGGTCACCAGGTCAAATCATAGAAAAACCTAGTTAACGCTCTAGGGGTCATGTATTTGTAATTGAAGAGGTAGTTCTAGAAGGATCTATCTCGATTTTGACAAAGTTGAAGATGGACCATTTTTGCACTTACTCTTTCAATTATCAAGTAAATGAGTGTGTTAGTTTTAATATTTCACTATTTCGATGTTTTTCTTAAGCCACAGAGCCTGTGTAACTGTAATTTTATACATTTATTCGATATTTACCAGTAATTGTTCAAGATACTCAATTATTTCAAAGAACTTTGAATTGTGATACTCAATTTATTTTATTCAAGTTTACTGAAAGAATCTCATTTGATTTTTATTTCTTATATTAATCAATCACATATACATGGTTGAATATTTTTCTTCATGTTTTAAACATATTATTGTTTTTATGCCTGCATATAATGGAGACTTTGTTTCAGATGATTTTAAGAAAATGTATTCGTAGAATGCTTGTTGGATTATGTCTGTCTGTCTGTCTGTCTGTCTGTGTATATGTTCACATGTATTCATAGTGTTATATATAAAAATACTACATGTATATATGTACATGTAATTTGTGTCTAAACTGGTTCCTGTTGACTCTGTCTGTGCACTGCAACATGGAAAGGGAACCAGTTTAATTCGTCTGGACTGCAGTAATGTGTTCATGTGACACACTTGTACACTGAAACTCTTATTTTTCATCTTTTGAATTCATCAGGACTTGTTGTTGACAGAATGGCAGGTCATATATTCTGCTACATGTATGTACTTATTATCATGAATTGATATGAATAATATCCTGTTGATATCATAATTAGTTTGTGCAATATTTAAACAACATAAGTAAAACTTCAAATAGCGACCACATCAATATCATGTCCACCTTGTTAAAATGACTTCTTACTTTCCATGACCTGTAATTCAACTTTATTATGAGGCCATCTCATTCTTGTGACCAATTTTTTGAGTCCCGAAGGTGTCTCATTATTGAGTTTTTTTTGTATATTTTTTATACCTGAATTTTAAGGGTATTAAGTCGTCTGCTCACAGGTCTTGGATAATATCTGGAGCTGGGATCTGGCTCACATACTGTATAAATGTTTTCGACTTGTTCAGTAAATGATGAGTGTTTGGGTAATTTATGAACGCTAACAGTGGTTGTTCAGTAAATGATGAGTGTTTGGGTAATTTATGAATGCTAACAGTGGTTGTTCAGTAAATGATGAGTGTTTGGGTAATTTATGAATGCTAACAGTGGTTGTTCAGTAAATGATGAGTGTTTGGGTAATTTATGAATGCTAACAGTGGTTGTTCAGTAAATGATGAGTGTTTGGGTAATTTATAAATGCTAACAGTGGTTGTTCAGTAAATGATGAGTGTTTGGGTAATTTATAAATGCTAACAGTGGTTGTTCAGTAAATGATGAGTGTTTGGGTAATTTATGAACGCTAACAGTGGTTGTTCAGTAAATGATGAGTGTTTGGGTAATTTATAAATGCTAACAGTGGTTGTTCAGTAAATGATGAGTGTTTGGGTAATTTATGAATGCTAACAGTGGTTGTTCAGTAAATGATGAGTGTTTGGGTAATTTATGAATGCTAACAGTGGTTGTTCAGTAAATGATGAGTGTTTGGGTAATTTATAAATGCTAACAGTGGTTGTTCAGTAAATGATGAGTGTTTGGGTAATTTATGAATGCTAACAGTGGTTGTTCAGTAAATGATGAGTGTTTGGGTAATTTATAAATGCTAACAGTGGTTGACTGATGACATTATTTTGACAGTTGGCTTTGATGTAATTCAGTATCAAGTGTCTTCATAAATACAGTGATTTGATCAGTATCAACTGTATTGTTTGAATCAGTTTTTTGATTTCCAGTATCTTTTATTAGGGGCCTTCTAGGTAGAGTAGATATAATCTCTTACTAGTGATTACTGCCCCCCCCCCCATTGCTGTGTGTCTGAATCCCACCAGCAGCTAATTTCACTCTTGAGGAAGCTGTCCAGCTAGCTTACAGAAGGTTGGTGGTTCTACCCAAGTGTATACTTGGGGTCTACCTCCATGGTTAAAGCTGGAAAAGTTGCTAAGTGACCCTGGCTGTTTGTGTGACATTAAACCCTGGTGAATAAAAAATAGATGAAAAAAGTATGTGTTATGATATATTAAGGATAATCAGTAATGGATTGTGTTTTGCAGGTGGGAGGTAGTTATGAATATCGTTCATTATGTATTGGAGGGTATTTTTTGTTTATATTTTAGTAACTCGTTTATAACACTCATTCACAATGAAAATATATGATTTTATCACATTGCTGCTACTGTATAAGATTATGAAAATGTTTGTTTTATGTTTGAAGTGAATAGTGACAGTCAGCTTATTTATGCAATTTTACATCCATTTCAAGCATTTATTTGCATTACAATTTTACATTGCTTTGCAAAATGTTTTGTGTGATATTGTTATATATATTTGCCACTGTTCTGTTTGTAAGGTTGTATTTTTACTTCCTAATACATTGCTTTATACATTGCTTTTTGTGGGTATGAGTGTAAAATGTAATCTTTATGCTTGGAAGAACGTAAAATTGTTGATATACATAATGTTTGGTTTGGCGATATAACTATTGATTAATCTTTAAAGAATGAAACTTAAACCTATAAATGGTTATATGGGTTATACGAGATTATAAAACTGAGTTTAAGGCTGAATTTCCTGATTGTAGCCGTACTACTAGTCAATTTCAAGTTCAATCTTATAAACCACCAATTAAAATGCTGTAATTTTGAAACCATTGTCTGCTTATTAAATTAAAAGCAATTTATCTAATTTGGATAACAAATTCTTCCACCAAAGATTTAGAGGTAGAGTAGATGTTTTTATGCAGATGTTAATGGTAATTGACTGTGCGGTCATTTTTAATGAAAGGTTGACAGTTATGATACTTTTACTATAACTACACTCTTATTTTTGTCTTAATACATATCATAGATGTATATATGTACATTCTTGGTGATAATGGATGTTTTTTTATTCAAGACTTTTATTATGAGATTAATATATCTACAAATTTATTACACATTCCATTACATATCATACATGTATAACTTATGCAGTAACCATGACAACTGTTGATATTTGCACCAGTTTTATTGGTGAAATTTTATTGTATGTGCCTTTGTAGTATTGTAAATTTATATTAAGGTGACTGGTTTGATTGTTAATTACAAGGATATAATCGTATAGAGAAATCATTCAAGGTGTTGGTTTAGTGATAGTTTTTTTCCTCTTCAAAACATTTATATATTATGTTCTTTTGCTGTATCATTTATTCATTTTATCAGAATTGTGAAACAATCAAAAATACAGTAAAACCTCAAATAGCAACCACCTCAATGTTATGGCCACCGTGTTGAAATGGACACTTATTTTCAGACCAGCTTTCAATAACTCCCATGATTTAACTTGCTAATGAGAACTTTTCAATATAACAACGGATTTTTCAGGTCCTGAAGGTGGTCTCATTATCAAGGTTTTACTGTACATAGATTGAATTGTTTGAAAGCCTGCCAACTTGGCTCTATTTGTAGAACCACAGGTTCGTTGGTTCAAACCTTGGATGCGACTTATGTTATGCTTGAAGACATTGTTTCTGTGCCATTTGTCCTCCTTGGCAAATCATTCATGAGGAGAAGTTGGAATTTACTTGAAGAGAACATAGGAAACTTTTGTGAGGGTATAGGAACCATTTTGTGAGGGTATAGAAACCATTTTGTGAGGGTATAGAAACCATTTTGTGAGGGTATTTTGTGAGGGTATAGGAACCATTTTGTGAGGGTATAGGAACCATTTTGTGAGGGTATAGGAACCTGGCTCTGAGGTTGTAAACTTGAGAAGAGTCTCTGAGCTCAAATTCTTAATTCCATTCTGGAAGTATAATGGTTGAAAAGATAGATCTGATTTAATGCTGAAATACATATTCAGGTCAATCACACTGTCAGAATAATGTATCAATAATATCATTATTGTCTGATCATAATTCACTTTGAAACATTAAAAGGCAAGATATGAGATTTGAGCTCGTAGACAAATCTCAAGTTTTGCAACCTTGAACCCAGGAAATCTGGTTAGGTTAACTGCCGTCAGTGTTGAAAACACAGGTGTAAAACCTAATAAAAATTCTTGATTTGTTTTTTATGTCATTGAAGGGACTGTACTCCTGATTGGCTTAAAAATCAAATTAAGTAAAACTTGCTATAAGTCATTCTATAGATATGATTCATTATGTCTCTCATTTAACTTCTATGAACTTTGTACCTTTAAGGCAAATTAGTTATATTATGACTAGTTTCTGGTTATTTTTAACAGTTTTGAGGTGCACTAACTCACTAGTTGTTTTAACAATGGAACAAAATGTCTGTGTTTTCAAAAAACATTTGTGTATATGTGAGAATCTGGTTCTGGTATATATGAATTGTGGCGTAAAAAATTGTTTGTTTCTGGTTACATGCTCATTAAAATAGTGTAGGTAAGTAGGGATTTTTTTTATTATTCTTGAAAGCCGCTGTAGGTAGTTCAGAGGTAACCAGGAGTAAGCATTTTTTTAAACTGTACTAGATTCGTCATTGATTCAGTTTTTGTTCATCAAAGATATTAATACACCAGAAGATCAGTATTGACGATATATGGATGCATTTATGCTTCTAATAATGAATCGACCAATAGTGCTACTTTTTCTATACAGTAGTTTCATTATCAGAACTTTGAAACAAGACAGTCTCTTCAAATAGTCCCAAAACAAAGCTTTTTCTCACTTTGAAATGCAAACATTTACTCCTTAGTTTCTGCCATAATTTTTTTGCCAGAATATTGATATTTTGAAATATTTATGGATAGTTGATCGACCAAAAAATTATCGATGTATCATTATCGTTCAAAATGATGACAACCCTAGTACTAACCCACCTCCTTTACCTATAGTCAGGTGTTGTTATGGTCAAGTAGATAGGACCTTAAAACTATTTTATAGACACAAATTACTCTCAATACTTTGTTTCTGATATTTTCTTCTTTTAGCTAACATATTTCATCCATTTGAAGTCATAATAATGAATACTAATTAATAATTGTGTTAAGTTCCTTAGTTGTTTTTAATTATCAGTTACAGATTAGTATGCATTTTTTGTCATTAACCAATTTCTATACGTAGGTATTACAATGCAATCAACGCATGTACTTATAATTTGTTAATTATAATAAATCATACTTAAGATTATGAAGTGCTAGATTTATTTTCTTTTTCACGGTATCTTTTACAAAAAGAAAGAACAGTTCAATTTTCTGAAGTTCTTAGATGTTGGTAGAGTTACAGTGTTTGCAATACATCACATACTAGTACATGTATTATTGCTGTTAAAAAGAACGTTACAACCAACCTTATACAGGGACTACATATTATATGTAATGTAAAATCATTATTGCTATTGTTATTATTATTATTATATTCTACAATTATAGGGCACTCTTTTCATAAAAGAATAATACAGTAAAAATCCTAAACACCAGACACCTCCCGGACTGGGTCAAAAGTCAGGTTTTCTGAGAATTCCGGTTTTTAGAAAACTATTGAATATAAAAGAGAAAAATGTGGACTCAGTTTCTGAGCGATTTTCAGAGAATTCCGGTTTTTAGGGAGTCCGGTTTTGAGAGTTTTTACTGTACGTTCAAAAGTACTTTACAATAAAATGCACACGCAATGTAGTACATAGAAAAAAGACAACAAAAATAATATAAAACAATGACTGGATAAATTTGGGATGTACATTAGTTAAAACATGATTAAATGCTAAACACAGTTTACTACAAATTAGAACAGGCATTTGTTGATAAAACAAAAAATGAGTTTACAAAAATTGCTACTTTCAATAAAACCTCAAATTCCGACTGCTAAGATTTGCCTTAGTGTCACTAAAAAGTTTAAAACAAAATTTAAAAAGTATGAAAGTTAAACAGTTACATTAAAAATCATTTGTATTGTCACTAACCAAAATGTTTCATAAAGGAAAGCGTTTTTAATGATTCTGAATTGTGAGAGTTCTGAGCTTTACACAGTTTCTGAGATCGTTTACCACAATTTTGGAGCTGCATGTTGGAAACTTCAATCACTATATTTCACAATGTGTGATTTTGGTTTGACTAGTTGGAATTCTGAGATCTTCATTTTCAATCATTTTACATATTACGCACGTAGTTTTGTTTTCCTTGGTGTTCTCAAGTATTAGAACCATTACTAAAATAAAGACTTGTTTGCTTATAAAAAGCGTGATAACCTGATTATTAGACAAATCGCAGTTTGACAGAAAAACGTCCACGAGCCAATCAGAACGTGACTTGAAGAGCGTGGTTTTATAACGGACGTCAATGATTTAATAGTATTTTTATATAAAACTAAAAAAAGTAACGCTGAATGAATCCATAATTATCACCATTTACCTCCAGCACAGCATCTATTAATGTTTGCACACACCTTAATCACCTTTGTAAAGTTTGTAAAAAATAGGAAGATGAATAACACATAGTTACTCAATAACATGTTTTTATAAATTGTTCTCGAGTTCTGATCGTGAATGTTTTTTTCGCCGAAGGTGTTGTAAGATCGATTTGTGTTGGCATATTACAATTTACATCGCGACGGCACTGTTGCTAGGAGAAAAGTATGGGAATGCTCTGCAGTTATTGTTAATGTATAAAAATCGAGTGTGTAGTTATTTCTCTTTTTCGATGGTTTTTTTTTTTGTAAAATATTTGCACTGCTGGTTTAAATTGGATACAATCACAGAAATAACAAAACATCAATTTAAGAAATGATTCTTAAATGTACTTAGAGTTTCATAATTAAACCAAACATTGCAATTTTAACATTATATTGGTCCAAGATTGAATCTTCTTATGAGTCACGGGTTGGATAATTTTATTTTGCAATAAGCTTGACTTAAAAGCTGAAGGAATCTTTAAAAAAGATAAATTTTATGGAATTTGAAGGAATCTTTAAAAAAGATAAATTTTATGGAATTTCATGAAATAAATTGTAGAAATAGGGTTGGTTGTGTGGACCCCAAATGAATTATTATACGGCATGAGACTAGCTTTACAGTCGTTATATATATATGCCCAATGGATAACATGGGTATACAAAATGAATAGTATGTTGACTTGAATGTTATACTTGAATAATAAAGATACTCAAGTGAGTGTCATTCAGAACAACTTAACATTTAACATGATCAAATATATACTAATCCAGTTTGAAAATATTCTCTCAACATCCCACACAGATAAGCTAAGTTCATTTCCGGGTTATCATTATTTATAACAGAATTGCATTTAATACATTCTGCGCTCATCTTTATTAAAGATTTTTCTTGTTTTTTTTTGTTGTTATTTCATTATTTGCATTCGCCACACTAGATTCGAATTATCCTGAATTTTCCATCGTTGTTTGAAGTTTGAGAAATTAAGAATTTCATAATCAGCATTATTTTATCTGATTGGTCAATTAAAATCATTAATGATTAAGGCGTAAAAATTGTTTGTTTCTTGTTACGTTCTCACTAAAATAGGGAGATTTTTTTGTGTGCAAAGGTATGAAAGTGAGACAGTGGATGTAACATTCCTCGGGCCTAATAAAAATAGGGTCGCCGGAAAAAAAAATAGGGTAGGTCGGGTTTGACAGATTTGGGCAACAACGAATTTAAATTTCTTCGGATCGAATCCAGATGGTGAATTTCGAAAATTTCGGATCGGATCCTATTGTAACATTGCTATTTAGAGTCAATTGAATACTTAGTAATTGTATTCGCCGCTTATTTCTAATAACATAAACGTTATTAAACAATCAGTCATACAAACTTCTTGATCTTTAATCCTTGAAATTCGACATTTGTAATTGAAAATAAATAAGCAATCAACAAAATATTAACTAAACATCTGGAGACAGATTTTATCTTTATGCCTATGAATTTAATTGACACGTGAACATTGTTAAAATCATGCAACAAAACAGTCTGGCTGCTTTACTTTTCAATACTACACTCTAATGAAAATAAAAGTGAAGGAATGATAGTTTTAAGTACAGACCGTAGTAACGGACCCGTGATAGTAAAATTGTGATAAATTTTAAGTAAAACACCACATTTTAACCCCAAATAACCTTAAATGAAGAAAAATATGCCACAGAATTCGACCCCATTAAACTGATATGTACAAATACCGCATGTTTCATAAGTAAACACTATAATATATACAGTGTACATTCATGAGCGCGATAAGAAACAAAAAAAAAAAATGAGACTGCACAGTAACAAAAATAGCACTAAATGAAAAATCCATGCTGTATGCATTACTAAAATCAAACTTCAAGCTTAAATGACTGACTAGTATGATTTTTCCTTCAACTGTGTCATAACAGATGTACGTGGTGTATATTAAAACTATCACTTACTTAAGGTTACTTAAGGAATTTTCCAGCTCAGGAAATAAATTCCTCTTCGCCAGACTCAACATTAAATGGTGTTTTCCTAACATTTATTTCGCTTCCGGTTATTTGAGATTTAAAGTCATTATATTTCAGCTCTTGGGTGTCCCAGAATTTATCCAATCTATTTTCAAAAATATTTATATTAGGTTCAGTCAAACGATATATGGTAGAGAATTCCATACTTCGATGACTTTATTACTGAAGAAGTTATATATTTCTTAAGTTTGAATAAGAACATTTTATATGAAGTTGCTTTCAGTTCTTTTTGTTCTCATTCTTTTACTGTATCTTACTTCCATATCCTCACTAAGTGACAAGAAGTTTGTTGTTGATTTGTCATACATTCCATCGACAGCCTTGTATACTTCAATCATGTCTTCACTTATTCGCCTGTATGCTAATGATGGAAGTTCACCTGATGTTTCGGAATAACTTATATTCTTGAAGCCCGGTAATTGTTTGATCGCTCTCCGTTGCACTGATTCAATTTATTTAATATATTTAGTCTTGAAGGGTGCCCACACAGAAATGACAATCTAGATAAACTCTAACAAGAGTCTTGTAAAGAGGTACGAAAGTATCACAGTCCAAGTATTTAAAGGTCCTACGAAGTAGGGTAAAGATCTGGCTGGCGTTGTTTACTTCAGATCTTATATGCTGGGTAAAATTAAGAGAATCGTCGATAGTGGTTGTGTTCGATTTTCCCTTCACTTAATGAGCATTGAAAATACACACATTATGTTGCAAAAGCAAGCCATTAAACCAAGAGAAAATATACTTCAAACACGAGCCCTCTGACTGACAGACGTACCTTGTCCTGCTTGTTTACATAGTATTGAAGGTGGTAACATGATTGAAAACAAACTTATCGACGATTTGAAATATATTCATAGCGTTGATTGTCATCGTGGGTGTATATTTGTATTGTTTCCCCGGAGGTAAGTGTGAAGCTTGGGGGTACCCACCGGGTGACTGTGTTTTGTCCTCCATTTTTGGACAGGTTTTGCGTTTGGGATTTCGGGGAAAAGTAGTATTTCTTTCTGGAAAGTTGGATGTTTTGCGTGTGTTTAAATTGGGATCCTCTTCTTGACTATATTCTTGACAATGACCAAAGTTCAATAATTTTGCTTCTAGCAGCATACAGTATTCAGAACTGCCAAATAATGACTTAACCATGTATGAAACTATAGTCACCCCAAGTCGTGCATGTATTGTGTTAAATGTACTCTTAATGTCTTTACTGTAACTAGTCTTATTTTTTCTCTTTGAGTGAATTTATCATCTAAGACTTGCCGGTTTAACAAGTGTCGATTACTACTTTCCACACATTCTATTGACACGTTCACGCTTATGATTTTCAGGCTGCCAAATACATTTTATATTAACAATAATTATTGTTCTAGAATTTAGCTGTAAGATAAATTCAGGCCAGCGAAATTCATGTACTACTTTACATCACCAGCTTAAAAGCTTATAACGCGCTACACGGGTAGTATTTGGGTACCATTTTTATCAAGTTTTGTGTGTTTTTTGTAAAGAAACAACGTTCTTAAGACAATATTAAAGAGCAACTGTTTGATAAACTTTATTAGGAAAAACAAATAATTACGAAGTCTCGATTTTCCAGTTAGACACCCGTGAACTCTGGATGAAAGACGCTAGACCTTCGATGCAAATTGCAGGATGTTTGCATATGTTTGCATAAGTATTGAAACATCATCATAAAATACTGAATCCGTATGGAAACCACTTTAAATAATGCAACAGGAATAATCATATCTCTCTAACAAAGAACTATCGCTCAAGTATCCATCAAAGCAATAATCAATAACAGTGGAGAAGTGGAGCTTTTCTTCTCTATATTATAATGGAGAGCATTTCTCCAATATAACACATACACGGCTGATACAGGCGGCATATACGGACTTTAGTCTTTCATAGATATTCGCATGCAGATCAACTGCACATTCTTTTTTTTTCGAGAAGGGATTGTGTATCATTCATCACACGAGGCTACATGAGTGATGGAGCGTATGCCTGGATTTGGATGCAACGAACATTATAAAACATATTGTTGATCGTTTTCTGTGATCCATGTTTTCCACGCGTGACTTTAGTAGCTGTTGGGAAAAAGATCTTGTTACCAAAAGGGAAGGATTAATTACAGCTCGTAGGTAGTGGATGTAAATGGACAAACGCATGCTGTTCGTTGGCTAAAGATTTTGTATTAGCGAATACACATGAATTATAAAAACGTGTATTGATTTTACATGGAATTCTCTTAAACAATTTTGATGCTTGATCAATAAATAACTCGTGTTAATGCACAAATAACATTTACAACATAGCATATAATATTTTGAGCCGACTGATTTAAGTTGAATAATGTGTGAAGGACAAAGACTCGGAATAAAAAACTGTGTAGTATTGGTAGTGGACAATGCATGATACATGTGCTTCTACCACAAGATGGGAAGGGAGCTTTTTAATAAAAACTAAGTCTAGGAAAATAAAGTGATAATCAGTGAATATTTCACGTGATAATCGGATAACGTTGCCCGTTATAATCAGTGAACGCTGTACGTGGTAATCAGAGAACGTCAGTCGAGCATAAAAACCAGTAAACATGCGTATGCCGCACTTGTGATGCAGGAGGTAGAGATATCAATTTAAATCTAACTGTTACTATTAATGTGTTAGTATCTCATTCCAGCAAATCAACACGGGTACCACAACAACGTAATTTTGGCCATCAGTATGGGGTGTAGGCCAAGTAGAAGTACTTTAAGCAGAGTTTCGGACAGCACCTGCGAATATAACCGTTGTTATATGAAAGAATTTGACGTGGCTAGACGCAAACAAAAGAAATCATTCAGAAACAACAGGAGACGTATGCCTACATATAACAACTTCTCATCCACCACGAAAGTCTATGATCGATCGTCAGGTACGTCTAAAATAACTGTAAGATTATCCACAGACGGCTCGATGCTCGAAATTGAACAATTTGACATCGAGTATAATTCAGCAGAAACACCGGAAGTTACAGAAGATATTGATGAAGAGCAAGGACTTGTTATGAAATCTGTTTCAGAATTGAAAACACGGCGCACTCGTGGCGACTATAAGCGTAGTGATAGTGCGCCCCAGTTATCCGATTCGTCTGGGTCTAATTGCAGAAGTACTGAAGAAACTAGTTGTGGGTTGGTGGGTTGTTGTATACAGAATTTTACAGACTCCGGGACAATATCTGAGGAATATAAACCAAAGACAGTCAGTACTGTTGAATGTCAAAACGGGGAAGAAGTAGTAGTTGAACACAGTTGTGAAGTGCATCGAGATTGTGAGACAACTAAGAAAATCAGTGATGACAAATGTTTAGATTCTGACTCCTTAGATGACTCGAGTCCACGTAGACATCAGATACAAACAATGAATGATAAAGACGAAAACACGCGTGTAACATCAACTAATAGTGAAAGTGTTTGTCAGAAAACAACCATTCTTGTTAAAAGGTCAAGTCTTGAACAACAAACGAGATATTCGTCTGAGAATGGCATGGAATCTCATTTACATTACACTTGTTCTACATTTAAGCCTGTAGCCGAACATGAAAATATAAATGGCGAAAGTAGACCTCAAGTAATGTATAAAAGAAACAAGAATAACTATTGCAAAGCATGCACATTATACCAAAAAGAATGTTCTGTCGAAATATGTGGTGAAATTTCCAAATCATCAGGTCATACGAATTCTATGACATTAGGCGTGAATGATAAAAACTTTAATAAAACTAAGGCGAATTTGATCAATAACCACGACAGAAGACTAGATAATCAGATGGCTGAAAGTAATCAACTGGGTAAATTTTGCTCTGCCTGTAATAATAGCAAATACAATTCTGAAATTTGTGATTTCTGTTATATTAATGGTGAATGTGGAGGTTGCCAGGACTCATCGTGTCAAAGTTCCCGAACAAGTACCAACGGTAATGGTGACAAGTGTTCTCCATCAAAATTTGGTTCTTCATGTTCCGGTAGATTGAATTTAGACCTGTCTGCTTGTTGTTGTTGTTGCTGTTTTACTAAATACAAAAACAACGGAGAGAGCGGCCAACAATGTTTACTATTTTCTCATTATCGTGATGTTAATCAAGCTACTAATACGGGTGATAATAACGATGGTAATCTATTAACGCAGATTGGAGACCAAAATAACAAAAATGACGAACAGCTACAAGGTGAACGACAGTCTTTAGTTGACCATCATAAAGACATAGCATGTGACAATGAAACGTCACGTTTGCTGAATTGCCTACATCGATCAAATGACTATTTTTTGAATATGGCAGACAGCGATCTTACCTCAATGTACAACAATTTAGAAGATGGCAAAATATTTCAGAAATCATGTTGTGACAATCACTTCGACTTATCTACACACCCTGCAAGTGGCAGTAAAGACAATGTAAGCAATGCTGACTTCGAAGTTAGATGCGACCGTGAATCACTTTCTAAACGCCCATGCGTACCTAATAAAACAGCTACACAGGATTTAGATATTTATAATCATGCGCAATCTTTACAAAAATCAATAATAGTTAGCGATAAGAGGAAGCACGATTGCCAAGAACATTTTAAAATTAGCAAAGGTACTGTGTGCGTTCACGACGTAGCTGAAACAACCAGTGTTGGTAATTTAAAACCAGCTCCCGTGATAACAAATGAGGTGGCCATGACTTCATTTAAAGACGACAATCGATCTTGTACCAACTTACAACTTATTGGAAGATCTGCTAGAGATAGTTGTTGTGACGGTAAGTCGTCAAGTTGTACTCGTTCATAATTTGAACGTTTAATAGGCTTAACTATGTTTACGGCCAATATACCAAAAATAGAGTAGGCAGGTCGTGAATATTTTCTTTTCAATTTTTTTCTATAAATACCTTTCATATTTTGGAGATATGGTTCACCCTCAAATATTTAGGAAAATAAGGTCGATCAAATAACCAGAAACGCGACTATTTTAGGGGTTTTATATGAAAGTTGCACCTAACTGACCATTTCATAATGTCGCCAAGTGCAGTCTACGTTGTAAAGGTGGATTATAACCATTTACTGAATAATTGTAAATGTTATATCGGCCATTCACTCCTTCGTTACAAAGAGATGGTCCAGTGTTTGATAATTTCCTCTATATTCAAACTTGATAGACAAAACTAGGTCCAAATCACTGTCTTCGTATCGTAGATTCACTGATCCGGTATTTTATTATACAGATATCACCATCATCAATAAGGGCGCGATCGCAAATGCTTTGTTGCAATTAGCACCATCCCTTCCGATCTATTAACGCGACAAAATGTTTTCGCGAAATATTATTGAACAACTACGTAAATCATGAAATGTTTCGTGACGTTAGTTAAACATTTTTACAGAAAACATATAGAGAATGTCATTGAACTCCTTCGTACCACATAATGACGAGGTCAAAGTTGAAAAACTCAAACTTTAAGACCACTGAGGTCGTCTTCTCACGAATAGTACTGTATCTGAAGACCTCGAAGTTAAGGTCACAATTTGAACTAAGTCATTCGGCCTTAAAATTGAGAAGGCCTCGGTACTAGTGTCAAGCTGAAATATATAGGAAATAATAAAAAATATTCTGAAAATAAGTGACCGTTAAAATAAAGTGGTCATTGTATAAAGGTTGTCGCTATGTGAGGTATTATTGTATATGAGGCTGTGGAAGAAATAGGGACCTCCGTAGTTCAGTGGTTATAGTCTCTGATTTGTAATCACTAGCCCTTCACTACTGTGGGCTCGAATCCCACCCGAGACCAAATTTCACATGCGAGGATGCTCTCCACTTAGCTTACGGATGCTCGGCGGTTCAACCCAGGTGTAAACCAAGGGGACTTCCTTCACCTTTAAAGCTGGAAAGTTACCAAATAGCCCGGCTGTTTGTGCGACATTAAACCCAGTTACAGCCAAGTGAAAGATTGATTAAACATCCCTGATTCACTGCACTTTTCTTTTTAACCATCCAGTCGGAATTTCCTCTTTAAAATCATCCATTTCTGCGACTAGTCGATTTTTATGCAAGTTTAAATTGGATTATTTTGCGGCGATGACCTCTGTCAGACAAGCTCAGAGTATTTCCTATTTGTTTCATATAGATTTCCAATATTCTAGAGTGGTTTTAGATATGTTAGAGTGCGTACGCCTACACTGAAATTCACCACCAATCATACAAAGTGATTTATTTATACAGTAAAATCACGTACAGCGACCACCTTAATATTAAGACCTTCTCGTTAGAGAAACCACTTGAAAGACTGGTGCTTGATATTTCCTATGTATATTCCAACTTAATAATGACTTGTTGAAAACGGTCTTAATAAGAAGGTGGTATTAATGATATTGTGGTCTTTAATAGAATATTAACGTCAAAGTGACCTCCGAATGAGGTTCTATATTTTGTGGCATTGATAAATATTCTCTTTTAAGGTCATCCTTCAAAAATATGTTGGTTTGCAGTTACATGACCGACTTTACAAAGAAATTCACAACCCAAATTTTTTCTCGATTTTGAGATTTTGTTTTGGCTTTTTTTCTATTTTTTTTCCCAGTAGAAATTACAAGGTTAAAAGCTACAAAATAATGGCTACCTACCTACTCACGTTTAATGTTTGGGTGGCGTAAACACAAACCAACTTTTTTTAAGGATGACCCAAACGATAATCTTACAAATATTGTAAGGGACACTTTTCGTCATTTCGCGTGCCTTGTAGAAATCTAAGCTTACACCAAATTTGCGTCGTTTCGTTTTGTTAAGAAAAAATTCCTTACCGTCTTAGTGGACTAAAAGGTTGTCTACTTAGATAAAACCGGAAAGTCATCTTCATATATATGTCTTGCATTTAAATCTGTAAACTTCCTACGCAGCAAAATAAGTTTTGCATTGATTTCTTATACCATTCACAAAAGCATATGGAAGCTCAGATATAATGATACCGCGGGTTGCTATGATTCCTTTCACGGAACTTATTCATTTGGATATTTCATGTTCACTAAATAACGGTCCTGATATACGTAAGTTTCATATGCTGTAATTATGCATTACAGTATAACCCCGATAATGAGAACAGCATTGGGACCCGAAATATCGGTCGTAATAATGAGGTAGTCTCATTATCAAATTAAATTGTAGAGGAGTGATTGAAAACCGGTCCAAAAATTAGTGGCCGGTATAACAAGGTGGCCGTAATGTTGAGATGGTCGTTAGTTTGATTGTAATTTAAAACATTTCATTATCTATTGTACTAACTACTGTACAACAGTAGGCAATGAAATTCTTCTCAGTCTTGGGTGAATACGGTTCAAATAAAATAAGCAAGCATAATGTTAAAGATGAATGGACTTGGATATCTATTAGTACCATCCAATATCTAGTTCTAATATAGTAACCTTGTATGATACTAACTAACGTTACACCCTACCTGCAGTGTTTACAATGTTTGTGAACAGACATTTAAAGGGATGGTTGTTCTATGACTAATATATTGATTCCACTAAAACTACAATCATAAGTTCGTGCACACCTCATACAAGATCGATACTAACCAAGTAATTTTCAGAGTACACATGTACCATAATTTAGTTTCAAATTAAGTTAGCGCTATTCATTAGGCTGTATACACAAACTTTATGTCAGTTAATATATAAGAAAAATATAGACACACATGCAAACATTTATCAAAATAGTTAACTGCCACAGTGTACTGTTGTTTTTTTATTATTTAAAATGGTTTGCTTCTTTACAAAATTGTGTTGTTAAGATATTGAATTATCATCATATGGGATTATCCCGGAAGCGAGGGTAAACAAACTCAATGTACAGTAAAACCTCGTATTGCGACCAACTCAATATTACGACTACCTAGTTATAACGACCACTTCTTTCCACTAACTCCCACATAATTTACATTGAGAATGAGATCGCCTAATTATTAAGACCTTCAGTATTTCTCGAGGTTTTACTGTACATATTTATGTAAACATGTTCAAATTGTTCGAGCAATTCATACGCATTACTTTGTTTGTAGTTTTGTTCTTTTTTTTATTCTTTTAGTGGCTTTAACAAGCGTTGCATGTTAGTGGCTGCGTTTCCATAGTAACGGTAATGTCAAATTGTTGTTTATGTGTGTTGTATGTATCTCTCACTAATAGCAATAATCATAGTTGTTCTTGAGATGTTCGCACGTGCATATTTTATTGTGATACCCAAATTCACAAGGTCTCGAGTATTTGAAGTGTTAAATATGCAGCAGAACACATTTATAATAGATTCCAGGGGACCCAAATAATTTCTTTATTACTTTACACGTATTTCCTGTATCCATAACAGTGAGATACAGAAGGGCATGTTCGGGGAAAATAATACTTCACTTTATCCGATTCTATATTTATCAGAAGTCATTCTAACCATGTTTTACTGTAATCCAATTTTGTTCAGTCAGTTTGTTCTCAAATCTAATTACATGAAGGCAACTGACGTCAAAACTGCATTTATGGGAAATTTTGAATATTTGATATATGTAAGCGATATTTTGTAAATTGGGCCTTGGATAATGTTTCGCCATTACTGTTCATTGCACGCTCTTTGTAAATTCCACCCTTTACATGGATTCTATTCCTAATAATTCACACGCGACGCAAGATATGAATATTGTAAACTGCATTTTCTATTGGGGCTCATAGCCTGCATAACTATTGGACATTCCGTTTTTTGAAATATTTTTTTTTAAATCTCAGTTAAATTTCACGGATAACGAAAAAATGGATGAAACTTGCAACATTTTTGTCAAGAACTATTTATTGTGTAGTCCCAGTCTGTAAAGAAATGCGGCCTTTATGCATAGTTGGTCCTTATACAGGAGATTCACTAGCCCTATCAATAAGCACAGGAATGAACTTAGACCACATATGTCCGTTATTCACAGGTGGTCTCAATGATCATGTACACAGTACAGTTATACACGTGTGATTGTACTCCCGATTGCGACTGTATTAAGCAATGCTCCAGTCGCAATGTTTCGATTTTGTTGGCTGTTTTCGTTTAAGAAATCCACAGTTTTACTGAAATTTGGAAACAATCCCAAATCGTATTTAATTTGAAAAAAAATCCGAAAAATTGATTTTGTATTATTCCATTTCCTGAAAATTCTCCATGGGATTTCATTCAGTCCTGAAGTCGTTAACTGTGTTGTCTAGCTGAGCAGCATTGGTTTCTTGGCTGCTATTGACGTACGTTCATGGAGATAACTTTAAACTAACATCTTAACATTACAGTAAAACCTCGATCATTAGACCATCCTCTGGATCCAAAAATCGGTCGTTATAATGAGGAGGTCTCATTATCAAGTTGAATTATAGGGAATTATTGAGAAAAAAACTTGCCCGAATTAAGCGGTTGTTATAACAAAGTGGTCGTAATATATAGGTGAGATTTTAGTGTATTATCTAAATGTTTGTTTTTAAAATCCCAGCCAGTGTACATGTAAAACCTCAGTATTAAGACTACCTTCGTGACCAAATTAATCGGTCTTAATAATGAGGTGGTTTCAATATCAAGTTGGGATATAGATGAAATACTATGAATTGCAATAATGAGCGGTCGTCATTTTGAAGTGGTCGCGAAGTGGATTTTTATTGTACTTCTGGGTTTCTTTTATAAGTGTAATGTTTTATTAAAGATGCGCATATTGCGTCATACTTGCGAAACAAGGAGGATGTAATGGCCTTATAAAGAGTTGATCTCTGTTTATTTAGCATACATATATATATGTAAAGCAATAAGAATTAGTTCCTCGGACTCATTTTTATCAGATTCCCAGCACAAATCTCAGTAATGTGTCTTTGCTAAGAAATTAATAGGTAAAATACTAGATAAGATTACATTTTTATACAGTATTCCTAGTGCAAATAAATTAATCACAATATCCAATTACATGCATGAAAAACAAATAGTTTGACCAGGTCAAGAGTAAGAACAAAAAATAGACTTGAGCTATGAGACCGATCTCATGTTTTATAGTCTTGGACTCTGGAATCTGTTGTATTTAAATTATACATGTTAGACCCGATTCATAGACATCATTTTCTAAACGTAAAAGAATTTAATGCAACCGAAAAAGTCATTTATCCTAATTTCCTTCTTTTTCTTTCAATTGCAGACTTTTCTAGTGTTGTCGATAATCATGTTTACGAAGACAGTTGTTGTTGTCACAAACGTTCGTTTGTTGTCGCAACGGAAGAATATCTATTAACCGATTTTTATGAAGATATCGATGAAACATCGATAGGTGATAACGATATACCGGGTAACATCGATCAGAGAAAACAATATCCAGAAACATTTCCTTTTTGTGAGTATGAATCGTTTGTGGTAAGAGATAATGACAATCCTGAAAACGGCGGAGACGGAACGGAATGTATTAAACCATTGGTTGAAGAGAATGTTGAAGAAAGTTTTTCTACTGAAAACAGTGATAGCAGCGATGATGGTGATTTCGATGTTGATTCTAGCGATGAATGTAGGGACGAGTACGTTGATGCACTAGAGACAACATATGTATGAAAAAGTAATGTCAAACCACTAGTCACGTGATTTAATGAAGCTCTTACGTAAATACCTTTATCTGATCTTCTGAAAAGAAATTATTTGCTCTAAATTGACCAATAATCATAAAAGACATTTACCAATTAAATAGAATGGCCATTAATTGGTGCCCCTTTGTTTAACGCCATATCTTTATTCAAATGACATCGATACATCACACGATATATCGGTATATTGTATGTACATGCCTGTACATTAAGTAGATCTGTCATTGATTCGCATTGAGACATATTGCGCCATCGATAGATTGGAAAACATCGACGATACATCGATATATCGGGTAGCAACCTTGCTTATGTAAAATTTTGCTTTATTCCAATATTTCCTATCCTAGGTGTATTCGTTCTTTAGTAGTGATGCCACTCGACCATGCACTTCTTAATCACCATATCTTTTCATCTACAAAGCCAAAGAACTTCCAAACAGATTTTTTGCTAGCTTTGAATTTCTCATTGACAATTTTCCATTCCGCCTCCGCCATCATTACTTGTTGCGTTGTTTAGGCATTTTCTTATGTCAGAACTCAGTGAGCGGAGGTTTTTAATGGTATCAACAGCTCTTGGGATTCTTCATTCAGATCATTATATTTTTGCAATGTATCGATATTTTCGAATGGGTATCGATACTTGATCGACCGGAAAAATCGTTGATGTATCGATATCGTTTCTATCGACGACAGCTCTAATATCTGGACGTATAAAATACTAGTAATTAATGATGTGTTCTTATGCATCCAATTGACGACATTCAGAATTCAAATTACCGACATTAAATCTTATTTGCTTAAAGACAAGTTGTCCGTGACGTCATCAACCATTATATATGATCGGTTGAATAAAGCGGGACAGTTCACCGTGCTTTATCGTAAAATAATGTATGGCTTGATTTCCTAATGTTTTTATTGGCATCGTTGGAGATCGTGAAAGAATTGTTCGCACAAACGAAGAAAAGTATATTTCAAATCGATACGTAAGGATTTATTCATGCGTAGGCACATTTTTTACGGCTTTAATAAGCTGTAAAATCTCATTATCGCGAGGAGTGATCAGAGCAGACTAAATGCTCAAGATGAACATGGTGCTCGTAATAACGAGGTATATATTGGTTGGTTGAAAAGTATACACAACTAAAATCAAATATTGATGGGAAGTTAAAAACTCCTCGAGATAAGTCGGGTGCTCGTGAGATCGATATTCGTATTAGTGAAGTTTTACTGTACTTTAAAAGTCAGTGATGATTTGACTAGAGTTTTATATTGTGAAGTAAACATATTTATAATTTTTCATATCAATAAATTGTTTTTTATAGATTTAGACTGAGCTACAGCATTAAATGTTTACGATAGTTTTGTTGCAATAAAGATCAACTAATTAATCATGTATTTTGTCCATTATTCAAGGATAGAACTTAGACATAATGTCTACATCTGCACAAGCCTATACGTCCAATGAATTTATCACAAATGCTTACACATGCAGATAATCATATACAGTGCAACCACTCCAGAGCGGCCCTCTCTTATAAGTGATCGTTATAACAAGGTGGTCGTAATATTGAGTTGATCGGAATGTGAGGTTTTACTGTATTCCATAATTATAATTTACAAAATTATAAACGATACCCTCAGTCGAAATCCTTGTTAGTATATTAACGAGTATTACATAATTAGATCTACGTACAATATATACAGTTTATAAGCATTCACTTTTAACAAAGAATGTGATATGTACTTTGAATATAAAACAATTAAGAAAAGCTAAACATAATAAGTTTACACATACATTTGTAAATGCTATCTAAATATCTTAAACGATTTGAGACGTTTCCTTGTGCGTCATAATTTATTCGTTTTATTATAACAATTAAAAAACGTATTTTACAATAAAATCTAAAACAATCTACAGCATTATTCATATACACGTCATTAACCCGCTCATCATTAACAAGCTCTTAATACTAAGTACAAGCCGCGGCCGTGGTCCAGTGGTTAGTGTACTGGACATGTAACCTGGAGATCCGGGTTCGAATCCCGGTCGCAGCAAGTCATACCCTTCTATGAAAATTTGACAAAAATGTCGATTTTCCTCCATACGTGGAGAAGTTGCCGGCTTCTTGTGGAAGGGTAATTTAGTACCGGTTATAGGAGAAAGTAGAGACAATCATTAGTATTTGATCAAGATATTAATGTAGAAGTTGCCTCCCTTGCATAAACGAATTCATTCACAGGCTTATACGATAAAGCACTGAACTCGAATACAGCGAATTATCAATTACAGACTAAAGACTGTATCAAATATAACACAATGATTGTATTTTAATGTTGTACTTCAGAATGCGTATATCTATTCAATCAATGTTTTTAAATAGTTGTGATAAGATGCACTGTATATTTTTATATAGGCCTATGTAGATGTGCTTAATACTTTGTTGTTGTAGATGTGTTGATTTGGGCTTGAGAATTTTATCGTAAGTAATTATTCATGTTGTCATCATATGGCAGAATTTCAGTACTTAAATTGTGTGCTACGAATTCATTCAATGTTATATAATGAATTGTTTCTTTTGAAATAAAATAAAATGATCAGATGTTTCGAAAAATAAACTGTGGATTTTTTTTAAAATAATAATTTGAGGGAGACGTACCTGTGTAAACAATTGAGTTCAGTTAAACGATTTAGTTGAAAATATACTGTGATCAGTTTACAGGTAAAAACATTCAGGTAAATGTACTTCGGTCCTAGTGTTAGGTTGTGACCTTTGGGCTATTTTTGCAATCTCTATCCAGAGTTGTCGTTCGTTATACCTCTCATACATTTTTGTTAACGTCTCAGCTTTTTACAAGATTCTTGTAAAACAAGAAATGAAGCTACAAATGGTACAAAAATTACAACTAAGTGAAGCAATTTCTTTCACACAATACAATCGAGTCAAAAGATGTTATAATTTACAAAAAATCATAGAAAATATTTTATTTTCCAAGCGCGCTATTTCCCGACGGAGTGTGTGTGTGACGATTAAAACAGTTGCCACACCTCTTGAGATAATAATCAACACTAAGAAAATAATATTTAAACATTTAGTGTACTCATTTACATACCGAGAACCACGCAAGTCACTAATATCTTATGTCTCCTTTTATCATAATACGAAAACTGGCATTAATTATTTGGAACAAATTAACCACCCGTTAAAGGCCATCAATCAATAAAGGCCACATTTTGTAATTCCAAAGGATGACCTTTGTTCAAGGTTTAACTGTATATGTAAATACATAACAGCTATAAAACGGAAGGTTTTAAATATGTTGCTTTTTTGTGCCTGGCTTGTTAACAACCTATAATTGCCTTTGATATCCAACATCTCTGTTTAAAATGAGAACATCATACTGAATGATTGATTTGTCAATGAATTTATTGGAATGAGTTGAAATAGAAAATTGTTTGTATCCTTCATTGATATAATCAAATAAACTGGAATTCTCTGTGATATCAAACTTTGCGTTTTTCAAGCCGTTGAGTAGACATGTGTCATCGTTACGTTACGTTTGCAGGAGATGATCAATATTTAATACGCGTATAGAACGACTAGTATCAACTATTTTGAGTATAATTTTATTAAGTAAAATTACAGAGGTTGTATTTTAATGATAATCGCTACCAAAACTGAAGTATTCATCATTGTTTTTACTTCAGTGTTTTAGACTTCATGCCCAATGGATAATTTAGAACATTTCAGAGCCTGTCCACGACAATCCTCCCAGTGCTGTATTTGGTTTTAGGCTCAATGGTTCAAAGCTCTGTATGTTACACTTTCCATTTATGTTGTGAAATCATGGGCACTTCAGTCATAGCTTTTAAAGCAGATCAGTTAGCATACCCTGCAACGAACTACAGCGCAACCTCTCCAGAGCGGGCCTCTCTTGAGCATCGACCTCTCCTCAACAACAGCATGATTTTTCCAACTGTACTATTTAACTATAAATTTAACCTTTCTAAAGCAACAACCTCTCAATACTCAGTAACAACATAATGAGGCTTCTTCCAATGGGTGTTGTTTTGAAGAGGTTGCACTTTGTAAGTAAAAATAGTGCATAATATATGGAACAACTGCATAACCCCATGTCAACTATATAACTAACTATAAGCTTCCATATTCAATATTCAGCGATGAATTAATATATAATGCATCTAAACAGACACCCTGGGTTAATAAACAAGTGCATTGAAATAACGAGTGAATAATAAAATAAATAAAACTGTGGACGTGATGTATATATATGCACAAACAGTGAAAAAAGCTCTTGCGACAAAAATATTCGATTTAGTGATCTGATTTGATTCCAGCTGATAAACATCTATATAATACATGTACTGGAATCCTTCATACACAATAAATTGAGTTCTTCTTTTCATCAAGGTATAGCACTTCTAAGACCTGTGTGTGCGCAAATATTCTGCGTAGGTATAAAAAAATATGAAAGCTTGATATGAAATAATATTCATAAGAAACGAAAATTACAGCGACTAATTCATGCATCGCACTTCAACATCTTCCCAGTGGACGCAATCATGTATGGTAGCAAAGGGGCATTCCAGCAAACTCGATTCGGTCCCCAAACATTGAACTTCGTCCATCACAATGGACCCATTATAAAAACTTGGTGTTCGAGGATAATCAACGTCATAGTTAACACCATAGCTGCAAAAAAGAAAATTATACAAAATATTGTAAGCAGTTTAGTGTGACGAATTGAATAGTGTTCATGCTATATAGTACTATCACCCCAGTTCGTCTATTACATAAAGGTCCATACGACTATTGGTCATTTGAGAGTCGACCCAAAGAGAGGGGAAAAGATACAGGAGAAACGGACATATGTATTCTTTTCTAATAGACCTCCGAGGTCTTTATCGTGCCCGTTGTAAAGCGCCAACTCTTATCTTTGATTTTTAAAGAAAATACTGGACTC
The DNA here is from genome assembly GCA_008271625.1 of Lutraria rhynchaena. Taxonomy (NCBI): domain Eukaryota; kingdom Metazoa; phylum Mollusca; class Bivalvia; order Venerida; family Mactridae; genus Lutraria; species Lutraria rhynchaena. The sequence goes on from VIBL01000281.1 coordinate 244,519, forward strand.
AGTAGATGAGTGGCGACACTGAAAAATGTCTTTGAAATATCGAAAGCCAGAGCCGAAATTTGAACCGACGAACTTCCGATTGTCACGCGCGATAGTCAAGCGCGTTACCACTAGACCACAGCGCTACCCCTTCCATTATTCCAATTTTACCAAATATCTAGCTGGTTCAAACATTTTTGGTAAAATTTACGTGGAATCGTAGAACGATGTTATGAACTCGGATACAGTGACAAAACGAATACAGTGAAGTCATTAATTTCTATGACCATTCTGTCCTTAATTTCAAAGTAAAGATATACTGAAATATGTACATAATGAATCTATTCGAGACCCGGGAATTTATTCAAACCGTTCTACAATATATTGATTGTGTTCAATTGTCTTTAATTCTTGATTCTAGATTGTAATCTGAGATAATCTTACCTGTATCCAAACGACTTGCAAACAACCTTTGCATTTTGATAATACCCCCATCCGTCATCACACACAGACCCAGTGACTCCATCAATAGTAGCCTCAACATATCCACGTATCTCACCGGGGACAGAGTAGAGATAGGGGCCGCAGATACTGAAAGCACCAGATCGTTCGCACTGCAAAATGCAGACAATCTCTATGTTATTCTACGACTTCAGATTTTGATTTTTGTTCAATACTTGTTTATATCATGAAAATACATTTGTATTACGTTTCGGTTTTATACCTTTGTTCGACAATATTTCAGTTATTAACTGGCAGGCGGCTGTTCTAACTAGTTTTCCTGAATTCCGGAAAAGTGCCAACATTGTTCTAATCAAGTAACAAGCAAATTCTTCACATGAATGATCAGCGGTTGTGGAAAATAATGTATTCGACCAAATGGTCACAGGGTACATATGTTGTCCACGAATCCGGGTTCTCATGACCTACTTATCATACTCCTCCATTTATTGGATAACAGGCTAGCTAAAATACATCAGGATAGCCGATTCAAAGAACAAAGAAACATATCATATTTACCTTGTTTAATAAAGTCTTTTATACACACAGTTAACTAGGAAGAAAACATGTCGGTCGCTACAAAGTAATGCATGCAAAACCTTCCTAGCTTTCTCAAGTGATCGCTAATTTTGTACTAGGCAATTAACACGAATCATCCTAACATAGAAATATAGCGGGTAACTTGTTTGATTCATAGGGGGCTAGCACGTTGAAGGGAAGGAGTATAATGGCGTATTAGGCCTAAAATGTCCACACGGACCAAAAACACGTATATCATATACATACATTCATAACTACGAATTTTACTCAGGCGGAAAAGTTGGATGTTGAAAATTGAACGATTTGGGTCTGTTAAGATAAAAAATTGAATGTTTCCTGAACATGATCGCTCCGGTGCAAACAGTTTACACTTACATTGTACATAAAAGCTGATAACAGAGCTGCCATTGCCGTATACATATTAGATCAATGTATGTGCAAAATACATTGTACATGCCTTTAGTGTTAATATCAATCTTTTTCTATATCGAACAGTTTGATTTCGTGAAATTGATTCTGTGTAAAATATAACAATGATTAGTTACTTATACATATACAACTGTATAGTCACTTGCCTAATTTGTAATATATTGAATTAAACTTTGAAAATGACATTCGTAATAAAACTATCTGTTCTGTTCAATAAAAATTAATCTAAAATTAATAGGATATTACTCAAAAGCTTGCAATCTCTTCAATATGGTACACAAAAGAAGCACTCATTTGGAACACCTCGGCCGATTTTGTACCTCGATCTGACCTCAGATGTTCTTTGTGGCTTCAAAGATCTATATAATACATATAGTATAGGTCTTTGGTGGTTTGTTATGCGTATTCGCCTAACATTTGTGATGCGGTTGCCAATTTACTGCTAAGGAAATGTTGCCACTAAATGAATTGGGACGGGCGAAAAAAACATTTCGTAGTAGTTTATGTTTTGACAGATTTCTCTTATCATTCCAATAAGAGGATCATTGGCATTAAAAACAGTTACATTTCCAATTGTCCGCTCCAATTTTAGACAACAAATATTCTATCAAGAGCTCGTTGGAGTAAAGTGTATATGCTATGACAAGACGTATATTGAAAAAAAAGACATCTTATGACTTTGAACGTCAAATGAAATATCAAGTATACTAAAATAATCATTATCGAAATTACCTGTAGATTTTGTGAATATTTCAAATTTGTCTCACACATCGTTTGGTTATTGGCCAACATCGTATTTTCCGCGCATTGCAGATTCATTTGGTTGTATGTACACGACAAACAGTTTGTACAATTGCGACACAATGCCAAACATATCATTATGTCAGCCACGTTGTCATGGATACGACTTATGCGACCGTATGACATTGTACTACAAATACTGTGTATTTCAAACAGCATTTGTCGTCCCGACGCCCATGTTTGGTGCCACACAATACTTCCACATCCAAACAAAATCAAACAAATTGATTCAGTATCAACGAACTTCATGTTAGCAATGAGACACTCTCAACTGTCCACATTCTACAGACTGATATTAGCAGCGTTCTAAAAATATAAACCAATTCGAAAACTTAGCCAATCACTGAACAACTAAGATAAAGACTATTGCATGTATTATTATATATATTATTCACAGCAACGTTTCATAAATGCGCGTCATGCATTGGCTCAGGCAACAGATGTAAGGTTAGGACCTTACGAACGATTGCACGAAGATTTCACACATAATCCGTAATTAGCCGAAGTTATCGTGTATGGATGTTCAATACGGCATTTTAGATCGCACTGCTTATGTAACGAATGCTGCAGAAATGCATTACAAAATAAAACGAATGTATGGGATAAAATACATTGTTGTAACAAACATGAAATGATTACTTCGCGCAAGCTAAGTTATATGGTTGGTCCGTAATCAACTGTTCCCGATGGCTCAGTCTTTACAAAGACAACAGGTATGTCCTAAATTACCTCCACGCTGGTTGGTCAGTTTTGGTCTCAATCCGGGCAGAATTCTGCCCGCGGGACTTTTTGTATTTGGATAGCCTCACTTACATAGTATCTATGGCGTGATGCATATTTCGCGCGTAATTCAAAAAATAGATCAAGACTTATATTTTTCAAATGTTTAGGTTTTATAAAAATGCGATTAATCTATTAATCGTAAAAATCAACCTGGACCATTTAGGTTCTATCGGATTCTAGATTATATTGTTAAACACGATTGATTAATGCATCTTGCAACATATGATTAATTGGTATTTCATAAACTCCGTGGTGACCTCAATATCTAAACACGTTTTGATAACAATCAATTTTTTGTATGAAAACACGACTTGTTATTCTTACAGCATCGCTTACATCATCTAGGTACATTGTCGCCTGATGTATCCTCTGTAATGTTTTATCCAGAACCTAGGCGGCTTTAAGGAGAACAGGTCAATAATCATGTTTTTTACACCAAATCAAACAAGCATACTAACGAACAGCTATATTATGACAATCATGGAAGAATCATCGATGTCTTGTATCATCATATACAATATTTCCATTGATAAAACAGGATAGATATCTTATTTCACTGATCAAATGTTCGGAACATACACCCAGACTGAGACAAATATTGTCACTGGGGTTTAACGCCGTTTTTCAACAATTTTTGAGGTATATACGGCGACCGGTTCACCTAACCAGTTTTCCTGGACTGTATACTAACCAGTACTAACTTAACCTTCCACAAGGAACCAGCAACTTGTCCATATGTGGAGGACAATCGACAATCCCAGTGAAAATAAATCGCATAAAACACAAACAAATGAATATAGTGCGGTCATGTAGGCGAGTATAGGTATCATTTAATTTACCCAACTCACAGAATACCGGGAATAATTAACACTGAATTATGTGCACCTAGTGTTATAATCTGGGTATATCAACATCATACAGAAATAAGGAGTGGTGTTATCATAATTAATTAAATTGTTTATTGTTTTGACATTGATAGTAAAACCTGAATAACGACCACCTCAGTATTACGACCGCCTTGTTATAACGACCACTAATTTTCGGACCGATTTCCAATAACTCCCCTAAAATTCAACTTGATAATGAAACCATTTCGTTATAACGACTGGTTTTCTGGTGCCTAGATGGTCTTGTTGCCGAGGTTATAATGTATACTCGTCAAGTACCTTTGGTCACTAGATTTAAATCAAACAGTCTGCATGAACACTTTAGTTATCGCAATTATTTGTAGAGGAATTGATTTGTAATAACGGACATGTCGTCTGCAATTAGATAGCAACAAATTAATCCTGTAAATGGTCATTTTTTCTCAACAACTTATTTTGTTAATACTTACCTCCCTTGTTTATTCAATGCTGAGTTTAAATGTTTAAATTTTGAGTATCTGAATATTCATCGGGATATTTCAGTCGCTCGTGCACACATTAAGCTAACAAGTACAATATAAATACATGTATAAAAGGATTGTTCATACGACTGTTTCGTTTACTTTTCAGTTTTAAACACGCAGAAATACTGTTGTATTAATATGAATTCCACCATGTTTCGTCTGCTACCCACGAAATATTACACGCTCTTTTATTTTTGACAGAAATTACACATTTCAAACCTAGTGCCGTTATAAACACACCAAGTTTTTCTCGTGTTTTCAGTGATAATTCAAATTCACCGCATCACGTTTTTTTTAATACGGTAAACCCGTAGATAACGCGGTCTTCATATCTAAATCAATATAAAGGTTGAGCCCGGCGATCCGGGTTCAAATCCCAGTCGCGGCATGCCCTTTTACGAAAATTTGAAAAAAATGTCGATTTTCTTCCATACTTACTTTTCCCACTGTATGATTGAACTATTTTTTAACCTCTCTATAGCAACAACCTCTCAACAACAACACAATTTTGCTTCTCCCAAAGGGCGTTGCATTGGAGAGGTTGGACTGCATATATTAATATAATATATGTTATTAAACATGTCGACCAATCTTCATGTAATAAAGGCCGCGGCCGTGGTCCAATGGTTAGTGCGCTGGACTCGTTACCCGGAGATCCTGGTTCGAATCCCGGTCGGGGCAGGTCATACCCTGATTAATTTTTATTCTAAAAAGTGTACAGTTTTAAAATTTGGCAAGTAAATTTTTGATTGTTACGGTTTGTAAACACAACAAAATATTAGCCAAACTATGGCTAGGTCTAGCGTACATGTCCAAGTAGCAATTTCGCACGATTTCCAGGGGAAACAGGGGGCAAAACTTGTTTTCTCTACTTCCATTTGCACATGTACGAATGCAAATATCACATTACGGCTTTCGGAACGCTTTGGTGATGCTGGATAGAGGCGATTCCGTCGTAACAGTTTGCCAAAGAAACACTCGTTTGTTGCTGAGAGACAGATTTATACAAATGGGTACAGTTACTTACCGTCCTCCCACCAGTAGACCACGCGTGACTAGCGTCAGACTTGACTGTCACATTGAATTGACGCACAGGCGACCTCGGTACCAAACCACCTCTGTTGATGTGTGGAAATACGGTATAAGCCGAGATACGGTTCTGAGATGCCTACTCCGAAACGTTAGGCCAATTTAACATTAACGTCTATACACTGGACCAATACTTTCCCACTATTGCAGCGTGGCGTATTTGAACTGGGCACATCTCCATTACCGACAGAGAAGGGCTGAATAAACCGAATGGTCTTTGTTGACGAATCTCGGTTTAATCTTAGCTACAAATTACCAGTTTACAGATGTAGGGGTGAGCGATTTGCTGACGCCTGTAATTTTCAGAAAAATATATTCCGCGGTGACAGCGTCGCGATGTTGAACGGGATCATGGGGAACTCACGTTTCTTCATACATTGAATATTGTGTTCAATTAATTATAACAATGAGTACGTGTGTACATGTTATTGTGGTAGATAACTTTAATCATCTGAAACCTATATTTGCTTTTATGAACGACTGGTTGTGACCACTGATTGAAAAAAATGTATTGAATACCAATATAAGTCAATGCAAGGATAACTGTTATTATAACATTTTGAAGAAAACTCGAATAGGAAATATTTCTTCAGATGATATTAACACTTAAAACAAGTTTAATTACGGGGAATGGACCTTTTTGAACGTGTGTAAAGAGTTTTTCCAACATTAAAAGAAGCGACTCCTTGCAATAGAAGTAAGCACGAAAATGAAAGTATCAAAATATTCGAATCACATCATTTTTCATGCCAGGATATTGTTCAGGATGAGGATTTATCTTCATTTTTTCCTTTAGATGATAGAGACGTAGGTAATCTTGCTGATTCTTTAACTCTCATTGTTGGCTCTTGAGTAATGCTTGTCAGAAATATAACAAATGATTATGGAATGGTTAATGGTGCATTAGCTTTTATGCGGGATATTCAATATAACAGCAGTGTGGTTGTTAGAATTTTTATAAGGTTTACTGATCCTAATATGCAAATGATTTTCAAAGATAATTTAGATCAAAATGCTATACCCACTGAAAAATCTCACAGGCTATTTACTTAAAGGGAGAAGTCAGATTCCTATAATAGATGCCTGGACATGTACAATTCACAAGGTGCAAGGAATATCATAATAAAATGGTTGTGTCACGTGAAAAAAACTTATTTGAAACAGGAGAGGGTTATAGAGTGTTGTCTAGAGTTACTTCTCTAAATGATCTTGGTATTCTTGTTTTAATCCCAGAAAAATTGAAAGCTGATCCTATACAGTGAGGGAGTTTTATGAAAAAAATCAAAAGAAATATTGATATACAGTAGCATGTTTGGCTGTATAGAAACTTTTAACATTTTAAAATTTCGTAAATATCCCGTCTGTTACAGTTTCTAAATTTTCTGCAACCTGGAACGGGGACCAGTTTACTTGCAATAGTCTGGATTACCTACCCTGACACTACGTGATTGTGTCAGGCACGCAATCACTATCCAGAGTTGTCATTTGTTATCAATCACTTACCTGTATGGGAGAGATAACGAACGACAACTCTGGATAGAGATTATCAGGTACGCATTCAAATAATGGCTGTGCCTGTTGGTAAGCATTTTTCATTTGAAATGTGAGAAAAACACCATTCTTTTGATTAGGTGAACAGTACTACGGAAACGGAAGCAAACATGTATATAGTTTGTACAATATCGTCCGATTTCATGTAATCACATTTGATGGGTCGCCTTTCATAACCAAATGTTTTTTGACTCTGTGAGTGTCTATATTTCGGATGTGTGATGTGTTCGGATATTGAATAGTGCGTTTGATTGCAGCATTGTTAAACATGGTTATTTTTTACCACAATTAGCGAGCATATGAAAGTTATTACATAATTATAAATTAAATAAATTGTAATTAGATAAAAAATACAGCATGGAAACGATGTAGAATCGATAAATATTGACTACTGAATAACTGATAGGTTTAAGAAATTACTAATTTTTCAGATTGACTATCTATAAATTTAAATAATGTATGTAAATCTGTTTAGGAAGTTTACATATTTGGCAGTCTATGAATTTACAGAGTACAAAAAACAAAATGTGAAAAAAAACTAGTATAGTTCTCTACCAATTGAGCAGACAAGGAGGCTGATTTTTACAGCAATATTTTTTTCAGGAGCAATAGACCACTGCTATAGTAGGAAAGAAAGGCGCCCATCTATAAGAAAGCCTTATGAGGACCACACCTACGTGGCCCTCCAAAAAACAGACTTGTCTGAACAACCAAGAGGAACACCAACTGGCAAATCTCTGCAACCAGTGAAAAGTGATGAAGTAGAGCATGTAAGTGTTATAAATTCATTTGTAAAAGCTGTGTTTTAAGCCTAAAAGAATGCCTTCAATTAAAAGTTTTTTACCTAATTGGGTTGGAATTCTGCTGAGTTCAATTTTAAGTAAAATGGAAAACGATTGAAAAAATCATCCGATATAACAAGGAAAATTATTTAATTGAAAGAATATTTTATATAACTGTCAGTTTAAAAAGATACTCAAAATGTTTCAGGGACAGAAGTCTCAGACACCATGGTCACATGCTGAAAAAGAATTTTTCACGTTATATGTGAAAGAAACACCAAGGAGCAACCAAACAATGATGTCATATTGGAAACAATGTGCGGATGTTATAAATTCAAAATTCCCTGAACACTGTCGTAATGGTACGATAACTATTTTCAGGATTGAGTAATAATGATTATATTTTTATGATAATATTGCAAATTGTTTTCACTGTAAAAATAATGAGGCATTTGGTAAAAAAGGAACCTAGAATAGTCAGTTCTTCTTAAACCAGTTATGTTTTCTGACATACATATAATCTTGTAAGAACCAAAAAGGATCCTTCAAGAGCATCCATTATAAAATTAAAAAAAATAGTAACTTCAATTGATTTATATTGATGCTGTTCATCGACTCTGATGCCCCATAGAACCAGTTGTACTGGTTTGAAGTTGTATATTTTTGTATTTTCATGCAGTGTTAATTAATTTTCCCAGGAATTTCTTGCAAAAGTATGTCACGGAGGCTTTTTATTGTTCCTAGTCAGGCTGATGAGCCTTATACCAGCATTGAGCAAAACAGTGAAAGTGTACACAAAGGCACTCAAACAGACTTGTGTCTTCCAGTGAATTACAACAGGTTAGATACCAGTATGATATATATTTTAGGCCTTAGTTCCAGAGTGGTTCAAATGAGCTTCAAGCTTTCGTCATTATTGAGCAAGAAAGATATGTTTAAACTAAACTTTTTTACTACAGGACATATGTACAGCAGATAACTTTGTTCAAACCAGAAAAGAATTAAATGAATGTAAATCCTTTACCTTTTTCTTCTGTTGCCGCTGGATAAAACAAGAACACTTTGTTGTGATCATTTAAGACAAACAGTTTCATAATATTCATTATTGAACTTACTATTGTACAAAATCTCTTTGTAGCCATTGTGGTGTTAACACATGCTTTTTTCTGCAGAAATGAACACGAAGAAGATGAATGGGTGCATATGGAGCTGAAAAAGTCACTTGAGGTATATCTGTGTTTAGACAATGCAGTTGAAACTCACATATGCTTTGGCAGTTTTTTGTTAGATTAAACTTACATATATATTTTATATGATTTTATTATTGCTTGATAGCTATGGAAGCTTGAAGCTTATAGAATTATGCTGAAGTTCAATTTCTCTCAGTAAAAACAGTACTGCTGTCCATTTTGAGAAGCACTGAAAACATGCCCCTGGTGAGGTTCATACCCACGACATCCGTAGTGAGTTTAGGACACCTTAATCACTAGACAACTTTCACCTCAAACTCACATAATTATGTTGCTAATCAAAGTTATTTTAAAAGTGTTCAACTTCAAACATGTAGAGGGTCACTGGGTAAAATTTTGTTTGTGAAAAAGAAATATGGGACAATGATTGCATGTAGACGATAGGCATGTTGCTTTTTATTGATAGCTGGTCAAGACTATTGAATCAGAAGGAGTGCTTAACAAATATTTTGAATTATTTTTTGCCAAATAAATTTTTATATAATCAGAACATTTGAAAGATTAGCTGTAGTAGATAATAATTACCATTTAATTATTTCAGGAAACTGCATGTAAGGGAGCTCAAGAACTGCATTATTCTGTCTTAAAGGGTAAGTTAGTACTTGTTAGTATACAGTTCAGGAAAATTAGTTAGGTGAACCAGTTGCCGTATATAACTGAAAAATTGTTGAAAAACGGTGTTAAACCCAAGTGACAATAAGTCACATACAAACAAACAAACATCTATATTCTGATTTTTATTGTTTGACTCTTGGTTAAATATTCAGCACACTAATTTCAAATAACTACCAATAATTGCCTTTGATCAAAATATAATCTGGCAGGAAACAAGATGGATCTTTTGAGAGCATCCAAAATATTTACATAGCAAAGTAGTAACTTTTGTTGTCTTATGTAGGTAATCAGTGGTACTGAAAAAGCACTGACACTTACTAGCTCCAGCTTGAGCTAAACTAACTTTAACACAGATAAACACTTTATATGATCCCAAAGGACCAGGGAAAGATTGAAAACTACACTGAAGTATTGGGCGACATTTTACAGTGGCTGCTTACCACTTAACATTTTCAACAAATTTAACAAGTTTTGAATTCTTCTGTTTTTATTATATGTTGTTTTTTTTTTTTAAATAAATATGTTAAGGTACTGTCAATGGATGAGTATCTATGTTCTCAGGATACTGACTTCAAAATTCCTCTTAGTTAAGGATTAAGTTGATATTTAATTCCTCATTGTTCCTGAATTAAGGATGTTTGATTATTATACCTCCATCAAACATAGTTTGGGGGGGGGCTATATAGGAATTACTTTCGCCTGTCCCAATTGTTTTTTTCTTGAATATATCTAAAACCGGTACATATATTTGTTTAAAAGACCACAAGGTAATTCCATATGCCAAGTTTGATAAGTCTGCTTTTTATTTGACAGAATTATGCTCTTTTTTTAGTAAGAAAATGTCACAAAATTTACATTTTTCTTGAATATAGTAACCAGTACTTATACCAACTTAAAATATACATGAATGGGTCACAAGCAATAAACAAACAGGAGAATTTCATTGTAAGCTTACCCCCTAGGTCTGAATCTTGGGGTTAGAGAAGTATTTTGGGGGTATGAACATTTTTTTTAAAAAAAACATACATATATGCATACAAATAAACTGTGCCATTGTACAGATGATGTATTTAGATTTCCAATCCAATCTTTTTATACAATCATTTTGTACAAACAAGAAAGGTCATCGTGTTGTCCTAGAAATCTTAAACTCAAAGTGAATACACAAAACTCGTCAAGTTGTAAAGTTACAGATTTTAAACACAAAAGCATAATCGCTATCTAGAATAAACAAAACCAGCCTAGATTGTCGTATACATCTCAGCCACGCACCTATCACGACCAGAAATTCAGCAAATCGTCCCTAAACATATTCATACGTGTGCGATCCCACACCAGATCAAAATGTGTTGCTTGATTTGCAATTTTGTTACGCAATTTACGCAAGATTTTATGTGAGTGGGTGCACTGAATTTGAGATGTAAGAAATTTAATGAGTTTTTACTGGGATGCTTTATGAATATGGCCCCTGATCTTTAGTTTCAACTTTTAACCTAAAAGTACTGCAATATATTCTTTCAGGTTTGGGATCTGCTCAGCAGTTTGCAAGAGCGCTGATGACAACTTCTTTTGGCAAAGAAGTTATTAAACAATTGATAAATGACATTGAAATGGATGCCCGCGAGTTTGGGAATAGAGGGAGCAAATCTAGTAGTTGAATTGGGTCTGATTTACATGGAATTATGTAACATAGTGAAAAGGCCAAACAGGGATCGACTGCTGCGACTGATGAAATACATTATGTTGGTTTTGAAAGGACATAACAATAAGTCCAAATATGCACTGGATATTTTGAGACTGTTATGTCAACAGTTGGCACTGCTTAGTGAACAATCTGCACATGAAACAATTTATGGACTGTTCGTGAACACTGGTAGATCTATTATCCCTGCAGACCTGCAAATGGAATGCTTGGTTAGACTAACAAAAGCACACTTGCATGCTATGTGTTCTAATGTGACTGAAAATTCATTGAAAAAAACGAAGTAGTGCATTTTTGGAATGAAATAGCTGATTACTTCTACATTGAGACATCAACAGTGGTTTATGTATTAACATTATTATCATACACTATGAAGATGTCCATTCCATACAGAACAATTTCATTATTTTTTCATGTGCTGTGTTTATTTTATACTGTATATGACTGTAGTTATATACATAAAGTCTTCTACATTGAGACATCAACAGTGGTTTATGTATTAACATTATTATCATACACTATGAAGATGTCCGTTCCATACAGAACATTTTCATTATTTTTTCATTTGCTGTGTTTATTTTATACTGTATATGACTGTAGTTATATACATAAAGCCATGATAGCTCCTGTAAGTTTAGCAATTTCAAGAATGCCTGTGGGTTTTATTTTAATTTACCAATGAAAATATTCCTTTTCCCGTAGAATAAAAATATGTATTACAAATAATTTATTTCATTCCTGACATAATTTTTCCAAGTCTTATTCTATACCAAGTTCACTTTGACAGATACTGCAACAATTTGAAGGTTTAAGTTCTGTGTTGAACCAAAAAAAAATCATTCATATTAGATTAGTAAAGATTAGTTTTTTTGTCTTGTCCACTTTCTTAGTCAATCTTCAGAAGCTCTTCACCAAATTTAATCATAATGCTGGTCTCCTTGGTTTTTTTGGCCTGTTTCTATAAATAGCCTTATTGCCCGAGGCTCTTCAGCATTGTCACCTTTTGATTTGGCATTTTCTGCTTTCTTAGTCAAACGATTTTTATTCACTTTTCATCAAAATTTAATAATTTGATGATCATAACATCTTAGTTGAAAAACTAGTCACATTGCCCTAGACACTCCTGGGTTATGGCCCTTCAGATATTAAAGTTTATGGCTAAATATGTCAGCCCAGTTTTCTATCCAACCTGTAAATGCCTTTCTAGAATATAGCCTTTAATTAATCATCCTATTCATCTCTAAAGTTGATGCATTGGTGGGAGTCATATGCTTTTCCCGAAAGCAATTGCAGATCTTGTTTGTTCAGACATATATGATTATTTTATGCTGTGCTTCAATGTTAAGTTATGGTAATAGTACATAATCATTTTACTGTCTTTCAAAGATAACAGTTGTGCTTGATATAATGATACATTGATAAGAAGTGTTGCTTAATTAGAATTATACAAATAGATCTCAGTACAAGTATGTACAGACTTGAACACAATACATCAATAAAAAGATATTCAAGTGAGTGTCATTCAGAACAAATCAGTTCTCTTAACATCTTTTACTGGTAAGCTAAGTTCATTTCCAGGTTCTTATTACAGAATTGCATTTAATCTTTTTTTAAGATGATTCTTGTTAGCAGTATCATGAGTGTGTGGCATTGTAAAAATACTGATATGATGAATTAAAAGTATTCAATTATTTAATGAAGGCACTCAGTACATACTAGTCATGTGAAGTTTTGAGGCATTCTTTTTTGAGTTTTAGTTGCTGTATCCAAACAAGCATTTTCTGTATATAGAATGTGTAATATATATATATGCATCGACTCCTGATTTAGACTGTACTTCTTAAGTTCTGATGAAACTTGTGATAATAGGTTCCATAAACATAATGTTGAGGAATGTGGCTTGTATTCTCTGTGATTTTGAGTCTCTCTATTAAAAAGTGCAGCCCTTGAATCCAAGGTAACTAGAATGTATTTATATATATATGCTTCAACTCCTGATTTAGACTGTACTTCTTAAATTCTAATGGAAGTTGTGATGATAGGTTCCATAAACGTAACGTTGGGGAATGTGGCTTGTATTCTCTTTGATTTGGAGTCTCCCTACTAAAAAGTGCAGCCTTTGAATCCAAGGTAACTAAAATGTATTTATATAAAACTAAATGTGTAATTCCATCAGGATGTAATAAGTAAGATTAGATGCTGTTTTCACTGTGCATATTAAATTGATCAAAGGAAAAGATTTGTTTGATTATAGTGTAGGGATTCTTGCTTTAGGACCATTGCTTTAGTGTTGAAATCAGTGCCTTGATGTTTCTTATTAGCATTTACTTTAGATGATCAATGTTATTGTTCATATCTGTGAAAGTAGTGTTGAAAAACAAAGTATATTCGTCTCTTAAATAAATTATATGAATTAACATTTTGTCTTAAGTTTTATATTTGTATATGCTAAGGCTCTCATATCTACAATTTCTTATCTACATAAACACAATTTTCAGTAAACCAGAACATTATCAATGCAATTACATTTTAAAAGGGTCTACAAAATTTTCGACTGAAATGTTCTCGTTTGTTGAACACTCATGTGTCATGAAATTCGAGAGTGAAAAAGTAAACAAAGAGATCAAAGGATGACCTATGAACTTTTTTCAGCATTATTGGTCGTACATTTATTAATTTCCTTATATAGTTTTGTTTTTGAGTTCTCTCCCTTTATCCACTCATTGTTACACATTTTCATTTATACTGATTAAACAGACTAATTAAAATAAAGAAATGATGAAAAAAAACATGAATGACTTTTAAGATTTTATTTCACAGCCAGTTATAACACAATCATAGTATCTGTATAATCACCAGAGAAATTTCAACAAAACATCAATAAAAAATAATTATCCGACTTAAAAATAGATTGTCATATCAACTAAAAATACCATTATTGATGCTAAACCTGCAAACCTACCAACAACAATCACATTCAGCAACTTGCAGACCTCGATACCAAGTAACTGCCTACATGGTACATACCAAGTAACTCAGCTACCTCTCAACTACAGTAGTGTGCATACCTCCGTAAATTCCCTGTAACAACCAACTTCTCAACTATTTAAGCCTGCATACCTCAATTTCAAATAACAACCATGGCTCAAGTACAGCAACTTGAAACTCAGCTACTTTACAACAACAACAACAACACCAACAACAACCATCTTTCAAATACAGTAGCCTGCAAATCTAAGCTACTTCTCAACTAGAATAGCCTACATACTTCTGCTAATTCCCATCAACAACCACCTGTCAACCACAGCAACCTGTAATCCTCTGCTGCTACGCAGCAACAACCACCTGTCAACTACAGTAACCTACAAATCTCAGCTACTTTACAACAACCACTTCTCAACTTAAGTAACACACAAATTTTAGCTACCTTTCATCAACAACCACCTCTCAATCATGACAAACCTCACCTACCTGGCAGAACAGCCATCTTTCAACTACAGTAGACAGCAAATCTCAGCTACTTCTTCACCACAACCACCTCTCAACCAGTGTAACATGCAAATCTCAGCTACCTCCCATGAACAACCACCTCTCCATCCTGACAACTTGCAAACCTCAGCTACCTACCACAACAGCATCTTTTAACTACAGTAACCTGTGAACTAAAACTAATGTTTTCAATTACTGACTGCTCAAGACAGTACACAAAATATCATTAATGTTTTAATATTGACCACACACCATCTGTTATAAAGTCTAGTTTTCAGAAATATGCAGAATAATATAAAACTGATATCACTAAACAACTTCATCTGAAATTCTGAATATGACAAGTATACAACATCACAATTATCAGAATGTAACATACATAAAATATCATGTAACAAACATACAATATCATGTAACAAACATACAATATCATGTAACAAACATACAATATCATGTAACAACTTCATATGAAGATATGAATACAACAAACATACAACATCACATAACAACTAAGCATGAATATCAAAAGTAACAAACATACAATATCATGTTACAAGTTTACATATAAAGACCAGAGTATAACAAACATACAATATCATGTACCAAGTTTACATGAAGACCAGAGTATAACAAACATACAATATCATGTTACAAGTTTACATAAAGACCAGAGTATAACAAACATGAAATATCAAACAATAACTTCACATGAAGATAAGAATATAACAAAAGTACAATATCATACAACAATGATATTCATCTTCAGGTTTCCATGGTGACAAGATGGAACAAAAAATCAAAACTAAAGATTTTTCATAGAAAAACAGCTTAGCTGACAAAATCAATTTTATGCATCTATAAGGATGTATATGTATTGTTTTATTCCCCATACACAAACATCATTAATAAACATTGAATATCACCTTATGGACATTTTCACAAAGTATCAACATTACGATTAGATAGCAATACCTTCAGAGTCTTTACTTTACTGAAGTGATGACATTGACAGAAGAAACATATAAAAAGGAAATTACTGAACTAAATTAAAAATCATCAGTTACATGTATTTATCTTAACTTTTTGAAAAATGTACCTTATGTACGAAGAACAGCATGTCAATTACTTAAATGTATTTAGAAACAAACTTGATTAAGTAATATGAAAGTCTAACAGAACAATAACAATAAGAGTAATAAGTCAAACAGAACATGATGCATGAGTGTATTTCATATAATTTTCATAATGCAATGAAATTGTATGATGGAATACGGGATTTCTTCTGAATAGTTAATACATCAAGGAATATAGGTCAAAATTGATATGAGACAGATATGCCAAAGAATAACATTAAAAGTTGGCATTAAAACAGCTAATAGTCAGATGAAAACTCCAATATTGAGGTACAACAAAAAAATAATGGATGTTACATCTACATAAATGTGAATATTTTCAAGACACATTATCATTTAATTCTTATTTATTTCATACAAGAAGTAAAACAATTAGAAGTTTTAGACTTCAGAGGCTTTCGTTTATTTGCTTTTGGACATGCAAAATATGTGTTTTTACATAAAGGAGCAATTTCCTCATAAAGGTACAATTGTCTATTTAAGATTTAGCAACAGGATCTCAATAACATCCAGAAACCCACTCAACTGTTTGTTTGTTTGGTTTAGACAGTGTGATCTATATCTCATTGCTAGTTGCATACTCCTTCACAAATAGCACCTCTGTATCTCCAGATGACATTCTTAAAGAAAATATACAGTTATGTTGTTAAATGTCATGTATCATGTATTGCCAAAATTGAAATAAATCTTAAGTTTTGCATAAAGAGAAATGCAATAATAGTTAAAACATAATACATGTATCTGAAAACAATATATGAAATCCTTAAAGATTATGTACATACCTATTGAGGTGGCATTTCTTCATTCAAGGTAAGAAGCCCATCCATTGTAAAATAAGACTGGTTTGGTCATTCACTAATTGTAGAATATTGTGTCCAATTCAGGAAGAGTTTGATACTTTGCGATTTCCTCAAGTGTTTCAGCAGTCGAATGACACCATCTAACCTGAAATATAAGATGTACAACTCCTTAAAGTTCTAACATAGCAGCATTTTACTCAGGTTCAAACACATAATCACACATATATCAGAGTATTTAGTTTTAAGTACACCAAAATTTTAAGTAAGTTAATAAAAAAAATCCAAAGTGCCAATCAGGACTGAGTTATGAGTGACCAGCTTCCATAAGACTGTACTCTAAAGTAGTATGCAGACCAATCATCATGTGCTACATGCCATAATTTGAATAAATCCAAACATGTCATTATTATACATCAATGTCAATCAATTTGACAGTTTTGAACTTGATTAAAGCATGTACTTGTAATTAGAACAATTTCAATACTTCTAATAATTTAATTGTGGTTGCAACCAATTTGCATAAACTTAATAACATTTTGTTGATACACACGTTTACAAATGCAAAAGATGTGAACAAAGCAGGATCAGTTTACTATTAGACATAATTACCTTATTACTGTATTATTCTTATTTTGTCCACTACAATTATCCATAGAAGCTATACATTCTTTACACCATAACCCAGCTGTAAGAAATGATAATGTAACATGGAAAGAACACTGTTTGCACCTTTTCCATCTGCTTGGCCATACTATTTATCGATAAGGTAAAAATCTGGGAACCTAGAGAGAAATCAAATAAGCTTTCTCAGTTATGTAAATATTCAGCATACCAGTCATGAATATCATCACTTTAATGTTTTCATTTGCAGCGGGGTTGAAATACAAAGCCCCAACTTACTGTGCAAAATGGGGATAAAATATCCGTTGGGCATAGTCAGAACTGTAATGTACAGTAGTCTCATTCGAAAGTGGTGGTCATGAAAATAACAAATATGAATCATAAAATATAAATCCCAAACATATTTACATTTATTATTGAAGCAAGACTTTTTAAACAAATGTTTCTGTTCTAATATGACTGCCATCAGTTTTAGATTTGGCAAGATAAAGTTTTAAAATGTTTAATGAATCACACCTCTTTTTTTATTTCCAACTGGTTAATTAATGAAATGCTCTTTAGTGTATTTACATTGAAGGTGATAATAGTTCCTCTGACATTGGACTTATTCAATATGAGTTTTATACTCTCTTAATTTTTCAAGTTTTGTTCTTCCAAAAAATTACCACTGTTTCTTATGGAATGCACAAGTCCTTTACTTTTAATGCACAAATCTGTATTTGGTTTCATAATCAAAAGATAGGAACATTGTTCCAACCTAATATTTTTTAATTCTGACAAAGACTCAGTCCTGTAACAATTTTTCTTATAGTTTGCAATAATGGTCATAAATGTCGGCTTAGCACAGACGTATGCATGTAAAACATCCACAAATTATGCCATTGATTGAGTTCATCTTTATATGCAAAGGATTAGAGACTTATTGCACATACTAAAATATTGTAAGTTTTTAGAAATTTCAAAAGGCACAGATAATATCGTAAGTAGACTAATTGATAACAGGAATTATTATCTCTGGTGTAACACAATAGTTAAGAAATTTTCTAACTAGTCCTACACCAGTATTGCAGGACAAGTGGAGGTAAGTTTAAAACCAAGCAAAAAAAATCAAATCAAATGATCAACTTACATAGTACAATCTCCAAGGACTGGAATTACTTTTTGTGCTTTGCTCCTGTCCAGTTGTATTGAATGGCTAAGTTTACAAATTGTCATTATCTCATTATTTTGGATGACCATCGAAACTGAAAGAAGGTTGACCTGGAAACAGTAAGTAATAGCAATGTATTTACTTGAAACCTGAGTGGTAATACTCTTTAAATATAGGTATGTAAAGTTTGAAGGTGTTTGGAAGTTTATTGAAACACAACATGTGGCCACCTTCCTACATGAATGTTACTGTTAAACTGTATATATTTCCAATTGCAAAGATGACAACACTTGCCATCATAAGATAATATAACAAGAGATGGAAACTACACAAAGACACATACTTATTTTGTAATGGAAAAATTTAGGAAAGCCACCAGCTATAAACAAGGTTGATTATTCTTGAGAGTCGAGTTTAACAGTCTGGTAATTTAACTGAAATACTTTGTCTACCAACATAATGCCTTGGAAATGTGTTTTTTCCCATAATTTGAAGAACATCTATTGAATTACAATTATATTGACAGCAAACATGAACATGTATTATCTATTATTAAGAGATACCATGTTCGTTCATTTTAAAACAACTAAATGGGGCATCCTTAATGAAGTAAAAAAGGATAAAATTTTGTTGTTGTTTTGTAATTATATTGTTTGGTGGGCATGGAGACAGATAATACTGTACTAATGACAGCAGCTTCACGTAATTTTTGCAGGCTCATAGATGTTTAAGCTAACATTCTCTATATTGTCGCTGCAATGTTATTTAACAGTAATAGAAAAAATAATATAAAACTTAGAATGATAATCCAATTATTAAATAAAACATGATGACTTTCGTACAAAAATATGTTCTAGCAAAATTTTAACGGAGATTTCAGCAGGCAGAAACAAATATTCTAAATATCACGTAATGAAATTATAAACATATGTATAAGACACCACAATTTGAACAGATACTCATTAAAGATACAGATAATTTATAGCTGTGCTATACATGGCTGATGTCCTAAATTTGGCGTCTGAAATTCAAACACCTCATGGTAATGTTAGAGTTTTGATCTTTCATAAAATTGACAATATTTAATACCCTCTGCATCACAATGCATAGTACAAGATGGTATTAAGATAAACATTCATCATCTGCTATCTGAACATGAGATAATACTGCAAAGTATAACTATCTTATGGATTATATCACACGGACTGGACTGTCCGATACGAACTGTATTCTGTTCCACTGTCGATACAGTAGTTACTACTTTTTATTCAAAAATATTTGCACCACTTTTTATTCAAAAATATTTGCACCACAATCTGGTGCCAAATCATTTAGGCACCAAATTTGTGAGATATGTGTCTTTGGATCGGATGGTGCATGCCAGTGTGAGTCATAAGATTGTAAAGATGGAGTTCATAACACTGTCGTCACGGGAAATCCGTTCTGCTATGAAATGTCATTGATGGGTAACTATTATCGTTAATATGATATGTGCGCGTAACTGTTTTCATTTATGGTCTGCTTAGGACGACAAAAGACAAAAGGAGATTAAATGTTTTTTTCCAAGATCGGAAGCGATTCAATGAAAAGATCATTTAAAAGCTCAAGACAATAATTTATTGATTGTTCATCTGTCATCTTACTTTGTTACTGAATTTTCGTCAGATTTCATCGGATCAAAGATGGTTTATAAAACAAGGTTTTATTTACAATCTTGTTCAATTAATGAACCATCAGATGTAATATAATGCTGTCGACTTGTAGAATCATAAGGAGCAGCACGTAATTGTTTCTCGCATTCTCCCACAAAAATCGTAAGAACTGAAAGACAAATCGTTCATTATACTGTCATTATACACGTGTAATTAAACGTATTAGACATTCTACCGGGCCGACATTTTAATAACACAGTAAGAAACCTTCATAGACGAAATGATAGCATTTTATATGTTCTAAACAAAAAACGTGTGCGCTAACCATGACCCAAACACATAGAACTACCCTTATTTTACGGAATTAACGGGGTAAACGGAATTATCCGATGTTTTACGAATCTCCGTAAAGATGTTCTTTGCAAGAAAGTTATCTTTAAAATTCACTCAACCATAAAATTGGATATTTATAATAATCCGATGAATGTAGTTTACCAGAAAGTAGAGCATGCTTTATATTATGTAATAATACCAGGATTAAGTTGTGTGTTGATGTATTAGATGTGTAGATGTTTTTTATGTGACCAATATATCGTAATGAAAACATTGTATTGCCCATAGGGCGGGCATGCTTTTTGAATTTGAGTGAATTATGCCAAATCACGTGTATTTTTCAGGTGACTCTACACATACCTGTTATCAGATGATTTGTAACACTCAACGATGAACATCATATTTTAGGAAGTGTTAGACTGCATCAACGTTAGTATGAATACATAAGTGCTATTATTATTGTTTTATGTAATATAGATTAATTAAGAAATTTGAATTTATTTCACTGTATTCATTATTGTTCTGTTATCACAGTCGTGTGTTTTACGGATAACGTGAAAAATACTTATTGGAATACAGTCTCTTTTTTAACTTATTTGGAGATTGTGCATGGGACTTATTTATTTTTAAAAACGTGTAATATTAAAACAATGACTGTGCACAACGTGCAATTAAGATTATACATGTATACATGAATAGCGCATACAGTGGTTTCATTGATATTTGTACTAAATCGAATAATATAGTTCTAATGAGGTGTGTTTTGTTTCTAGGATGGTTGTTTGTGGATCTTCATGTGTCACGTGGTCAACCAGAAGACTGACTGAATGTGTGGATGATATACAAGGTATGAATTACAGTCTACCTCTTCTATTATGATTCTGTCTAAGCTGCTTAATTAATTTTGACTTACTATACTGAATAAGTCAGTTAAATTTATTTGATTCATTTAAATTTGAGAAAATTTAAAAATGAGAAAATTGCTGTCGATAATTTCATTGTATTGTGGTCAAATGGACTGTTTTACATATTTGTTTTCTGCAATATTGTAGAATAATATGTGGGACCAATATATGTTCTAGGTAATTGAAAGAATGGAAGTTAACACAAACATACCTCAGACATGGATGTGAATGCAGATTTTATTATGCAATGTTGACTTCATTATCCAATATTTAAACAATAACCATATGTTTATTATTCCAACAGATGGTGGGAGGACTCTTCTGAATTGTGTCAATGACAAACAGAATCAAGACAAGATGACCAATCGACAACAAGCATCAACTAGACCAAACCAAATTGCCAATGCTGAGACAACAAAGGGGAAGATTTCCGTAGGTGAACTCTGCTTAGTATTTCTTGGTATATAGGATATATATTCCTTCTATTATTTTATGATTTTATCTTGTTAGACTGTTATGATTTTACCATTTTAATCTTTTATGATTTTACCTTTTATGCTTTTACTATTTTATGATTTTATCCTTTTAGATTGTTCTGATTTTATCATTTTAATTTTTTATGATTTTACTTTTTATACTTTTACTATTTTATGATTATATCCTTTTACACTGTTATGATTTTATCATTTTAATCTTTTATGATTTTACCTTTTATACTTTTACTATTTTATGATTTTATCCTTTTAGAATGTTCTGATTTTATCATTTTAATCTTTTATGGTTTTACTATTTTATGATTTTATCCTTTTAGATTGTTCTGATTTTATCATTTTAATTTTTTATGATTTTACTTTTTATACTTTTACTATTTTACGATTATATCCTTTTACACTGTTATGATTTTATCATTTTAATCTTTTATGATTTTACCTTTTATGCTTTTACTTTTTTATGATTTTATCCTTTTAGAATGTTCTGATTTTATCATTTTAATCTTTTATGGTTTTACTATTTTATGATTTTATCCTTTTAGACTGTTCTGATTTTATCATTTTAATTTTTTATGATTTTACTTTTTATACTTTTACTATTTTACGATTTTATCCTTTTACACTGTTATGATTTTATCATTTTAATCTTTTATGATTTTACCTTTTATGGTTTTACTATTTTATGATTTTATCCTTTTAGAATGTTCTGATTTTATCATTTTAATTTTTTATGATTTTACCTTTTATACTTTTACTATTTTATGATTTTATTCTTGTACAGTTTTAACCATTTTATCCTTTTAAATTTTAAATCTTTTACAATTTTACTCTTTTACAATTTTTATGATTTTATTATTGTATACTTTTATGATTTTATTGTTTTAGCATTCACATATTTCATTGCTTTACTGCACTTTAGAACTGCACTGTTTTGCAGCACATTTTATCCATTTGTAGTTTAGGAGTCCAATTTAGGTTTGAAAATCTGTCATGATCTCACTGGTAAATTTGGAGTTCATATCTGCAGCCCACGTTCTTGCTGACGAATCTAGGGTGCATAACAGCAGTCCACAAACTGACTGACGATTGAGGAGTTCACATCTGCTGGTCATGTCTCACTGGTATGTCTGGATATCATCTCTACAGTACAATGTTTTCACTTTATAAGGAGGACATTCCTGTAACACGTGATAATCACAGGTATGTTTTTGTGATGTGTCTTGTAGTGTTGTTCTTTTTTATGAATCTAGAGTTTGTCCTGTAAAATCTTGCTACTCACTGAAGAGTCTCTGGATCAGTACTGCATATTATGGACTTTCTGGTTTATCATGGATTCTGTCTGATTGTCTGCAGCCCATGCTTAGGATTCAATCATTTTAATCTTTCATGATTTTACCTTTTATACTTTAATTATTTTATGATTTTATACTTGTACAGTTCTAATCATTTTATCCTTATACGATTTTATCCATTTACACTGTTATGATTTTATGATTTTAATCTTTTATGATTTTACCTTTTATGCTTTTACTATTTTATGATTTTATCCTTTTACACTGTTCTGATTTTATCATTTTAATCTTTTATGATTTTACCTTTTATACTTTTACTATTTTACTATTTTATCATTTTGATCTTTTATGATTTTATCCTTTTATACTTTTACTATTTTACGATTTTATCCTTTTACACAGTTATGATTTTATCATTTTAATCTTTTATGATTTTACCTTTTATGCTTTTACTTTTTTATGATTTTATGCTTTTAGACTGTTCTGATTTTATCATTTTAATCTTTTATGGTTTTACTATTTTATGATTTTATCCTTTTAGAATGTTCTGACTTTATCATTTTAATCTTTTATGATTTTACCTTTTATACTTTTACTATTTTATGATTTTATTCTTGTACAGTTTTAACCATTTTATCCTTTTAAATTTTAAATCTTTTACAATTTTACTCTTTTACAATTTTTTTGATTTTATTATTTTACAGTTTTAATCATTTTATCCTTTAAATTTTAAGAGTCCACTTCAGGTTTGAAAATCAGTCAATGGTCTCACTGGTAAATTTGGAGTTCATATCTGCAGCCCACGTTCTTGCTGACGAATCATGGGTACATAACTGCAGTCCACAAACTGACTGATGATTCAGGAGTTCATATCTGCTGGTCATGTCTCACTGATATATCTAGATAACGTCTGTACAGTCCAATGTTCTCACTTTATAAGGAGGAGATTCCTGTAACACATGATTATCACGGGTATGTCTTTGTGATGTGTCTTGTAGTGTTGTTCTTTTTGATGAATCTAGAGTTTGTCCTGTAAAATCTTGCTACTCACTGAAGAGTCTCTGGATCAGTACTGCATATTATGGGCTTTCTGGTTTATCAAGGATTATGTCTGATTGTCTGTTTGCAGCCCACTCTTATGATTCAATCATTTTAATCTTTTATGATTTTACCCTTTATATTTTAACTTTTTTATGATTTTATACTTGTACAGTTCTAATCATTTTATCCTTTTTACGATTTTATCCTTTTACACTGTTCTGATTTTATCATTTTAATCTTTTATGATTTTACCTTTTATACTTTTACTATTTTATGATTTTATCATTTTAATCTTTTATGATTTTACCTTTTATGCTTTTACTATTTTATGATTTTATCCTTTTAGACTGTTCTGATTTGATCATTTTAATCTTTTATGATTTTACCTTTTATACTTTTACTATTTTACTATTTTATCATTTTGATCTTTTATGATTTTATCCTTTTATACTTTTACTATTTTACGATTTTATCCTTTTACACAGTTATGATTTTATCATTTTAATCTTTTATGATTTTACCTTTTATGCTTTTACTTTTTTATGATTTTATGCTTTTAGACTGTTCTGATTTTATCATTTTAATCTTTTATGGTTTTACTATTTTATGATTTTATCCTTTTAGAATGTTCTGACTTTATCATTTTAATCTTTTATGATTTTACCTTTTGTACTTTTACTATTTTATGATTTTATTCTTGTACAGTTTTAACCATTTTATCCTTTTAAATTTTAAATCTTTTACAATTTTACTCTTTTACAATTTTTATGATTTTATTATTTTACAGTTTTAATCATTTTATCCTTTAAATTTTAAGAGTCCACTTCAGGTTTGAAAATCAGTCAATGGTCTCACTGGTAAATTTGGAGTTCATATCTGCAGCCCACGTTCTTGCTGACGAATCATGGGTACATAACTGCAGTCCACAAACTGACTGATGATTCAGGAGTTCATATCTGCTGGTCATGTCTCACTGATATATCTAGATAACGTCTGTACAGTCCAATGTTCTCACTTTATAAGGAGGAGATTCCTGTAACACATGATTATCACGGGTATGTCTTTGTGATGTGTCTTGTAGTGTTGTTCTTTTTGATGAATCTAGAGTTTGTCCTGTAAAATCTTGCTACTCACTGAAGAGTCTCTGGATCAGTACTGCATATTATGGGCTTTCTGGTTTATCAAGGATTATGTCTGATTGTCTGTTTGCAGCCCACTCTTTTGATTCAATCATTTAAATCTTTTATGATTTTACCCTTTATATTTTAACTTTTTTATGATTTTATACTTGTACAGTTCTAATCATTTTATCCTTTTTACGATTTTATCCTTTTACACTGTTCTGATTTTATCATTTTAATCTTTTATGATTTTACCTTTTATGCTTTTACTATTTTATGATTTTATCATTTTAGACTGTTCTGATTTTATCATTTTAATTTTTTATGATTTTACCTTTTATACTTTTACTATTTTACGATTTTATCCTTTTACACTGTTATGATTTTATCATTTTAATCTTTTATGATTTTACCTTTTATGCTTTTACTATTTTATGATTTTATCCTTTTAGACTGTACTGATTTTATCATTTTAATCTTTTATGATTTTACCCTTTATATTTTAACTTTTTTTATGATTTTATACTTGTACAGTTCTAATCATTTTATCCTTTTTACGATTTTATCCTTTTACACTGTTCTGATTTTATCATTTTAATCTATTATGATTTTACCTTTTATCCTTTTACACTGTTATGATTTTATCATTTTAATCTTTTATGATTTTACCTTTTATGTTTTTACTATTTTATGATTTTATCCTTTTAGAATGTTCTGATTTTATCATTTTAATCTTTTATGGTTTTACTATTTTATGATTTTATCCTTTTAGAATGTTCTGATTTTATCATTTTAATCTTTTATGATTTTACTATTTATACTTTTACTATTTTATGATTTTATTCTTGTACAGTTTTAACCATTTTATCCTTTTGAATTTTAAATCTTTTATAATTTTATTCTTTTATATTTTTATTATTATATGATTTTATTATTTTATGATTTTATTGTTTTAGCATTCACATATTTCATTGCTTTACTGCACTTTAGAACTGCACTGTTTTGCAGCACATTTTATCCATTTGTAGTTTAGGAGTCCAATTTAGGTTTGAAAATCCGTCATGATCTCACTGGTAAATTTGGAGTTCATATCTGCAGCCCACGTTCTTGTTGACGAATCTAGGGTGCATAACAGCAGTCCACAAACTGACTGACGATTGAGGAGTTCACATCTGCTGGTCATGTCTCACTGGTATGTCTGGATATCATCTCTACAGTCCAATGTTTTCACTTTATAAGGAGGACATTCCTGTAACACGTGATAATCACAGGTATGTTTTTGTGATGTGTCTTGTAGTGTTGTTCTTTTTTATGAATCTAGAGTTTGTCCTGTAAAATCTTGCTACTCACTGAAGAGTCTCTGGATCAGTACTGCATATTATGGACTTTCTGGTTTATCATGGATTCTGTCTGATTGTCTGCAGCCCAGGCTTAGGATTCAATCATTTTAATCTTTTATGATTTTACCTTTTATACTTTAACTATTTTATGATTTTATACTTGTACAGTTCTAATCATTTTATCCTTATACGATTTTATCCATTTACACTGTTATGATTTTATGATTTTATCCTTTTAGAATGTTCTGATTTTATCATTTTAATCTTTTATGGTTTTACTATTTTATGATTTTATCCTTTTAGACTGTTCTGATTTGATCATTTTAATCTTTTATGATTTTATCTTTTATACTTTTACTATTTTACTATTTTATCATTTTAATCTTTTATGATTTTATCCTTTTATACTTTTACTATTTTACGATTTTATCCTTTTACACAGTTATGATTTTATCATTTTAATCTTTTATGATTTTACCTTTTATGCTTTTACTATTTTATGATTTTATGCTTTTAGACTGTTCTGATTTTATCATTTTAATCTTTTATGGTTTTACTATTTTATGATTTTATCCTTTTAGAATGTTCTGACTTTATCATTTTAATCTTTTATGATTTTACCTTTCATACTTTTACTATTTTATGATTTTATTCTTGTACAGTTTTAACCATTTTATCCTTTTAAATTTTAAATCTTTTACAATTTTACTCTTTTACAATTTTTATGATTTTATTATTTTACAGTTTTAATCATTTTATCCTTTAAATTTTAAGAGTCCACTTCAGGTTTGAAAATCAGTCAGTGGTCTCACTGGTAAATTTGGAGTTCATATCTGCAGCCCACGTTCTTGCTGACGAATCATGGGTACATAACTGCAGTCCACAAACTGACTGATGATTCAGGAGTTCATATCTGCTGGTCATGTCTCACTGATATATCTAGATAACGTCTGTACAGTCCAATGTTCTCACTTTATAAGGAGGAGATTCCTGTAACACATGATTATCACGGGTATGTCTTTGTGATGTGTCTTGTAGTGTTGTTCTTTTTGATGAATCTAGAGTTTGTCCTGTAAAATCTTGCTACTCACTGAAGAGTCTCTGGATCAGTACTGCATATTATGGGCTTTCTGGTTTATCAAGGATTATGTCTGATTGTCTGTTTGCAGTCCACTCTTATGATTCAATCATTTTAATCTTTTATGATTTTACCCTTTATGCTTTTACTATTTTATGATTTTATCCTTTTAGACTGTTCTGATTTTATCATTTTAATCTTTTATGCTTTTACTATTTTATGATTTTATCCTTTTACACTGTTCTGATTTTATCATTTTAATCTTTTATGATTTTACCTTTTATGCTTTTACTATTTTATGATTTTATCCTTTTAGACTGTTCTGATTTTATCATTTTATTTTTTTATGATTTTACCTTTTATACTATTACTATTTTACGATTTTATCCTTTTACACTGTTCTGATTTTATCATTTTAATTTTTTATGATTTTACCTTTTATACTTTTACTATTTTATGATTTTATCCTTTTACACTGTTATGATTTTATCATTTTAATCTTTTATGATTTTACCTTTTATACTTTTGCTGTTTTATGATTTTATTCTTGTACAGTTTTAACAATTTTATTCTTTTAAATTTGAAATCTTTTACAATTTTATTCTTTTATATTTTTATTATTTTATGATTTTATACTTTTACTATTTTGTGATTTTATTCTTGTTCAGTTTTGACCATTTTATTCTTTTAAATTTTAAATCTTTTACAATTTTACTCTTTTACAATTTTTATGATTTTATTATTTTACAGTTTTAATCACTTTATCCTTTGAATTTTAAGAGTCCACGTCAGGTTTGAAAATCAATGATCTCACTGGTAAATTTGGAGTTCATATCTGCAGCCCACGTTCTTGCTGACGAATCATGGGTACATAACCGCAGTCCACAAACTGACTGATGATTCAGGAGTTCATATCCGCTGGTCATGTCTCACTGATATATCTAGATAACGTCTGTACAGTCCAATGTTCTCACTTTATAAGGAGGAGATTCCTGTAACACATGATTATCACGGGTATGTCTTTGTGATGTATTTTGTAGTGTTGTTCTTTTTGATGAATCTAGAGTTTGCCCTGTAAAATCTTGCTACTCACTGAAGAGTCTATAAAGTCTGTAGTTTATCTGTCTGTTTGTCCATAGCCAAAACCGCCTGTTTTATTACATTATCCTGTTCAGTACATTGTACACTTTCCGGACATGGATTTGAGTGTTTTTGGAATAACCATGTGAAAAGAAATCATTAAAATAATGAGTTATTGAAATTTCTAATCTGTGTGAATTCTACTAACATTGTTTCCCTCACATTGGAGTATAATCTAAAAAGCAAACTCTCAATGTTTATAGTTTTCTTTACAATTGCATTTTATTATGTTGCTTTTCACCTTAAACTTACAATCTTATCAAGACACTGGCAGAGGTAAGAACAGTAACTCTGGACAGAAATTGAATCTACTCATTTCTGCATTACTCGTGTTATGAAGAATATAATACTCATGGTTAACTATCTGAATGACATGTTTTATTAAAAATTCCAGGAAGCATCTTTCGTGATTCAAACACTAGCAATGATGGGTACAACAAAGATGATGGAATAAACAATGGACAACACACAACTCATTTATTATGTGATCCTGGACCACTGGATACAGACTGCATGAAACTGAAAAACACTCTTACTGTGAATTCTGCATACTTGAGCATTTGGTTAGAGAATGGAGTAATTTACAAACTTTGATAAATTGAATGAGGAGTGCAACATGGAAAAAAGTGGCATTTAATAGTGTGACTTTACTTTATAAATTTATATGATAAATTTATGTTATATGTCCAGTATGGTGTTTCAGGACTGAACCAGTGTGTTTAATCATGATTAGTGTTTGTGTTTGAGCAAGAACTGTTCAGTGCAGTACTGTATGTTGCTGAATATTGAGAAACAACAAAGATATCTTCATGTGTAATTTTATGCTCTATTTGTTCTGGTTAAAATTCTTGTTGACATTCTGACATGAAATTACTGACATGTTTCATTACTGAAACCAAACTACGTTTGTAGTTTTGTTCAAGATAATCAGTTTGACATGGATAAAAGTTCTTTTTCTGTTATAAATTAATTGTATTAATTAATTAAATTTACATTTAATAAAAATTACAATAAATAACTACCATATACATTAAATTGAATTCATCAATATGTCTCCTGTCTGTTGGTGTATATGTATAAGTTTTTTTTTAATTAAATTGTCTAAATTAAATAGAAGCAATACAACAGAATAGTTTTGTTAAGTAATTGCAGATAAAATAACAGTTTTATTACACAGTCTGGATAGGCTATACTTGCATATTTTGATTTTTTTCAATTATTTTTGCACAAATTTATATGTCACTAGAGAATACAGTTATTTGCAGTTTCTAATGATACATTCATCATTCCATCAGCTGTGGAACACTCAGTTTTTGTTCATTTTTCAATTGTTGCAGTGATTCGAGAAAAATAATGTTGCAGCCAACAGTATGTAGGCTGTTCGCATTAAAATTCAGATGCATAGATTCAGATTGTTTTATAAATATTTTGAACATACAATTATAAATAAAACAATATTTATTTCTATGCAATCATTTTTCATTTACTCTAATAGTGTCAGTTGTTGTTACAGAATAAAATCATCTTTAGAAGGAATAATTTTCGTTGTGATTAGTATTGAAACTTAACAACCTATTTTCAATATAAGCCTTTTGCTTACAAGCATCATAATCATCAACAGTTTGATCTGTGGAACCTTTACTTGTAGAATCAAATTCCAAGATTATGGATTCTCTGATGATCTTTCTGCGCTAATCACTGTCGCCTAGTAGACAAATAGACTGCACACTGAAAATGGTTAGGCAGCTGTATTTATGAACAGAACAATACACAGTCAATTACATAAACAAATACATACGATAACAATCGAACATATATGATAAAACTATTCTATATATTGTGAGGAAGAGCAAAGCCATAGTTAAAAATGTTTATCATACAAACTCAAGTCAAACGTACTGAATTTTTAAGATGGTAATGAGCATCATTGTGCTAGTCATTAAAATTGCGCAATCAAGATCTTATTAGTACAATGTCTCCATTGCACAAATTTACCCAAGAAAATTCTGTGTCAATTACATTTTTGGCAAAAAAGAATTCCATATTGATAGTGTGTCCGCGGGAGTGCGTTTCTTGCATTTTTGACGGATTTTACTAATTAACATTTGACGTAACTGAAAGCCAAACCTACGCAACTTAATTCTTCAATGGCAGAAGTTTGTTTTGCCAAAAAACAGTCAAGTCAAGTCAAATATTTCTCTATTGTCGGTCTACTCAAATTTATCGAGGAAAAAAACATAAGCTGTGTGTAACTTTTGACCGACGTACAGCTTATATATGACATAACATATAGTTAAGAAAATAAGACATACAGTATATTATAGGGTACACATAATCAACACATTAAATATTTACTTAATCAGTGATAGCTTTACAAAAGTGTATTACACATAGCTTAATAGATCTAAACTGATAAAACGCACCATAAATACATTAGAAATTATTAGAACACAGCTCATAAGAACAATGATAGCACATACACATTGAATGTAATAACGAAAGATAAGACATTCCAGATATGATAAAACTGATAGCATAACTTAGCTTAACAAAAACATCAAATTTTAAAACATAGCTCATAAGAACAATAAAAGCACAAACAAAGCACATAAAACTGTAAAGGTAGACGCATAGTACATAGGGAATCAATGAAACAAATATAATATGCACAGAATAAGTAAACTAAAACATAGCAGTAGCTAGGAAGTTTTTGAGCAGAAGCTACAGGCACAGCTCCTGTCCTAGGAAGATACCAGACTCCTGAAATTATTCTCAATACTTGTTTCTCTGATGCGCTGAGGAAAGTAGTTCCAAAGTCTGGCAGCACCTGACCGGAAAGAGCTGAGCCCTTAACTTGTTGCTCTTACCTATGGTACATCAACTGTGTGTGTGTGTGTGTATGTCTAAAAGAATTGCAATTGTTCGATTTAACATTTAATAGATCATTAAATGTCCAAATTCATGCATTACAACTACTTGCCAAACCGTCGATGTTTTAGATGTTTACAATTTTTTCACTTTCGTTTTCGTTTTCGGTTTCTGGTCCATGCGCTTTGCGAAGCATAAAATTTCGATACGTCGCGCTTTAAACTAAAGTCTTTGTAACGTAGAAGCATGTAGACAAATGTCTGCTGTTGTCTATATTACATGTATTATCTTTTCTTTTCCTGGCTCAATTCCTTCTGAAACAAATAAAGAGCCATGTGATGAATCCAAACAGCAGCCAACTGACGAAGCTCCAAAATCATCCATGCCTGTCTGTACATCACAGTGTGGGAAACGTAGAGATTTTGTCAGAACTCGGTATAAAATTGGAAATTTTAGCGAAGGCCCATTTCTCATAGATTGAATGAAGATACATCACACTGGTACTCATATATTAATGGATTATAGAAGGATTCACACCAACTGCTTTCTGTTAAAGCATACAGTAAAATAGCAACCAAATAAAACTCTGTGAAATTTTTGTGTGACCATGCTTTACTTTAGGCTGTCACAGAAATTGTGAAAAATGAAAGTAATCAGCTGTTCCCCATATCTGTTGTAGTTGTGTTTCATTGAAGTTGTCTTACGCTGAACGATAATGCCTTCAAAGTGATAGCCTCACTGTTGAGTCCCCACAATGCTACCACTCAACTAAGAGTTATGTGGCTCTTATTGCTGATCCAACACCTGGAAGTAAGTTCACATGTAATTTTTGTGTGTGTTAACCTGCAATTTTTGAATACATTTAATATTTTTCTGGTTTGTGTGAGAAAATTGAATGTCTTGAAAAAATCACAATACATTTCTCATAGATTTTCCCTTCATTTAAATGCTGTCCGGGCCAGTATTCGACCCTTTGATGCTAGACTGTGGGTATTGAAATGCTTAACTTTGGTGTTTATACAATATCACAATTATATGTGTGCAGAATGATGTGCAGAGGTAAAAAAAAGATTTGACTCCTCAGAACATGTGAGTTGAGGCAACATGAATGTATGAGCTAATAAGATCTGACTGCAACTATCATTGTACTTTTTTATTTTAAAATTTTGATTTGTGCATTAGAAATGATATTCCATATTTTATTGATTTAGCTGATGACTGTACTTGAGGGTTATTGGCCTCCTACTTTTAATGTCTATTTATTTTATTAGGACAGTTTAGTTCTTGTACGTATCTGGTCAACTTTTCATTCACTTTTTCTGGTGCATTACTTTTAAAGCTAAAGGTCAATCCTGTGGTTGAAGGTGACTCAGATTGGACTGATGTTGATTCCGATGGGATTGATGATATTGATATAAACGTAGATGAAAACAATATACAAGGTTCTGTATCTTCTGCTGCTATTTCTTCTGCAAGGTAAAATGATTAATTAAAAATGTATTAGATGTTAAACTGTATCTTTGCCTATTTATTTGTGTACTTGTGTAGCAATGCATTAGAATTGAAATTCTTACATACAGAATTAAAAATTGTCTGTAATTTTCTGTTCAGTGTTTTCTGTATGAAACATTTTTATTCTATTGTTTCTGCTAGAACTCCGCAGACAAATAGTATGCTGGTACTTGTGACACATAAGTCAAAACCATGCTGTGCACATCTTTTGCATCCCAAGACATCAAGCTGAGCCATACTGGATAAAAACTGTCCATGCAAAACTTGGAATGACCTATGCTGTGGATACTGCTTGGAAAAAAAAGATTCATGGTTTAACATGTAAGTGTTGCATAATTGTTGGAATCTGCTAGTTTTAGTGAAGACTGTTTAAATTCTCTTTATTTCTGACTGTGAATGATATTAACCAGGTTACTTGTCTATAAATGCATCATCAATCTAATGTATTTGTTGGTAAATCTAGTCAGAAAATGCCTTCTAGTATCCAAACTAGTAAATATTACTATAGTGCCAGTGAATAGTCTAAATAAATCATAAAATGATAGATAAAATCCACAGAACAAAATATTCTCAAGCATAACCCCATTCTATCAGATAGAGGACCTGTTACTTTATTATGTTGGAACTTCAACATTCTGGTGTATATATATATGTAAAGAAATCTCTGAATGTGATTATGAATTATGTAACTTATATCACTGAAAAACATTAAACATATTTCTTCATAGACCACACATTCTTCATGAGCAAGGCAAATTATGGGAAGAAGGTTGTGAAATCAGTGGTTTGTTATTGTAAATTTGGTACTTGTAACCGTTGCTAAAGAAATAAGCCAGGCCAGACCATAAGGTAGCACATGGTTTTTAATCTTGAGAATATTCTCAATCCAAGCGGGGCAGTAAAAAGCTCAGTCTTCCAAGCCTTAGAAAAATACATAAAATCTTGTCAGATGGCAAATAAAATCTAAGGCCCCAGGTTCAGGCAGGTGTGCACAAGAAGCCCAACTGTTGTGATTCTTACATTAAAAATAAAGATATTTTAATAAAATATTCTTTTTAAATTTCATGTGACTTTCTTTGACACATGAATCATCTTAAGTATGATCGCATTTATTTTAATATAAACATAAACTATTTAAGGAATATTCCTTTTTTAACTTCATGATACCTGCATTACTACATAGATTAACTATAAAATATGGTATCCCATGTATTAGTAAGAAAAAAAATACATTTATGAATAAATAATCCTTTTTTAATTTCATGTTAATCTTATTGTTACATGAAATATCTTATATATGCTTCTAATAAATTATATACTGCACAATTAGTTGGGCTGCAAAACATCTCTTGATAATAAATTTGAATTATTTCTAACATCGCCTCAATGGCAATTATATATATAAATACAAATCTTTTACTATAAATACATGTTATTTTTTAAGTAAGAATAAACATATTAAATGTAGAGGCAAAATTATACCTCTCAGTAGTTAATATCTATGTTTAATCTTGAATTACCTTTTTAGTATTTAATATATATAAAGGTGTAGACCTTTATGGAATATAGTCTAATTTTTCTTTTTCCTATTTTTCATTTTCTTTTTGTAAACATATGCAAAATAAATGAATAAATGCAAAGATAATAACTTCAAATTACAATAAAAGAAAATAAATTCCTTTTTTCTAACAATCTAGCACACTTGTCTGGACTGGGAAAGGGAGTGAACTCTGGCCCACCCATTACAGGAGTACTGGAATGTAAAACAAATGGCCCCAGTTAAAACCCTGCCAGTTAAATAACAGTTGTTATTGGGATCTGGGTGTGACCAGATAACTCAATTAACAGTCATGTGACAATAAACATGACTGAGCCCAGATTGAGCTTCTAGGCCACACTCTGGATCCCAATATTCAATGACAAGCCCTTTTTATTAAAATCCTCCAAAACTGATTGGACTGATCAAAGTGCAAAGGTCACTATCAGACCATCAGTACATTTTAATACCCCTATAAAAACTTCAAACCCAGTAAATACCAATAATGTATCATTATTCAAATAGTGCATGCCACCAAAGTACTGTGCAGACTATAACACCCTCAGTCATTGGAATCATGGCAGGCACTATCAACACAAATTTTTTTCCTCAGATATGTATAAAAACTGGGGTGCATTTGTTACGAATTGCCTTTACCTGATCCACCAGCATCACTGAACAAAAAAAATGGTCTCAGTATATAAGGGTTAAAAAAAGGACTGCCTTCACTTTTAATAAAGTTTCATCCCTCTGTGTAGAAAGTATTTTAGTTGTAAATATGCATATATAATATAATTTTAACAGTTATCACTTTTTGTCCCCTTTTATTTAGTTATTTTTATGGCCCTAAAAAGTTAGCCGTTTTTTGTTTGCTCACCTAGATGACATAATTATGTATTATTGTTATTATTATTTTTTTATCCTTTACTATTTCAATTATTGTTTTAATTACTACACAGGGGGTGAACAAATTTTTTAAATGACTACCGGTCCTGAATAATTAATAATTTTTTTTTAATATAAATCTAATTAAATCATTATATTTTAGGTCTTGTTTTTTTTTTAAGCCATCATACTTTCAGGTATGTATCAAAGACTTCATCAAACTTATATAAACGCGGCTGGCCGCAAAAAACAAGTGATTCTGATCTTTAGATGAAGCACACGCTATATCAGAATCACTCAAGAGTTTGCATCCTGTTATGTATGTTGTAAAAGAGAATACAAACCACATATTGAAAAGTACGTATATACTATGGTATCCAATTGGGCAAAAACTTTTTATCTCTTTAATAATAATAAAGATATGTGAATATCAGGATGGTAGTCTATGTCCAATAGTAGCAATAAAAAACAAGTTATCACCTAACACAATCCTAAAAATAGCTAAGTTAGAAATCTCAGAATTTAAATTTGAAAAGATTAAATAAAATAACACAGTTCCACTATTAGATTGTTTTAAAGATTGTTTTTACAAATATAGGCTATACATTATACTATAGTTCATTGTTAAAGATAGTGAATGCTCGCCCATATGGGAATAACCCGGAGGTGAGGGTAAACAAACTCAAAACCCAGGTTCATCCAATCTTGTCAAAATGATTGTTGCAATGATATCTTGGTTAAGTTCGAACTAGGGTCATCTGGGGTCACAAACTAGGTCACCAGGTCAAATCAAACAAAAACCTTGTTAACACTCTAGGGGTCACAGTTTTGATTGGAGGTTCACCAAACCTCGTCAAAAAGGTTGTCTTAATGATATCTTGTTAAGTTTGAGCATGGGTCATCTGGGCTAAAAAACTAGGTCACCAGGTCAAATCACTGGGAAACCTTGTTAATCCTCTAGAGGTCGCAGTTTTGATTGGATCTTCACCAAACCTTGTCAAAAAGGGTGTCTCAATGATATCTTGATTAGGTTTGAACATGGGTCTTCTGGGATAAAAAAACTAGGTGACCAGGTCAAATCACTGGAATGCCTTTTTAACCCTCTAGTGGCAAAAGTTTTGATTGGATCATCCTCAAACTTTGTCAGAATGTTTGTATTAATAATATCATGAACAGCTTTGTTCATGGGTCAACTCAGGATAAAAACTAGGTCACTAGGTCAAATCACAGGAAAACCATAGAAGTTGCAATCTTCACTCAGGTCAGCGAAAAAGGGCCACCTTGGCCCTCTTGTTATAAATATTGAAGCTTTTTGAGTTTTTAGTCATGGTGTACCAAGATTGAAGATAGCTGCCTCTTAACCTCTTGGTAAAAGACTCAAACATGAATGTTCATTTTGAACTCCCTGGTTTAGCCAAACATGGTAAAAGGCTAAAAGCCATGGCTACTTAAGTTAAAAATGGATTTAATTTCATTTGCCCAGTTGAAGTAGTTGCACAATTTGTGTTTCTAAGCATCGTATAACATTTTTAATGAACTTTGTATCAGGCAGTTTAATAATTCTAAAACAATATTTAATACCGGGTCTTGTGCTTTCAACCCAGAGCAGATATCGTCCGTAATCTCCTACAACAGAAGCGTTATATGATGATTTGTTCACACATATAAATCGTCTGCGTACTAGTCTTTGTATTATTTCACTATTTTCCCTACAGCTAAAGCCCCATATTTCAGAGCGATATATAATGATGTGTAATATTTTCGCATCAAATTACTTGAAGAGGACATCACATAGAAACTGTCCATACTTACATGATGACAGCAATGTTAAAAGAGTGCGTTTTGCTTTTTGATGCAAGCTCGTCTAACATAACATGAAATAATAATGTTGGGGTAAAAGTGACACCTACATAAGTAAACATATTAACGATTTCTAATTCAACAACATCATAAAAGAATTTTCATTATTTGCTAGTCGACCACCCTTTTTAAACATCATTACTTTAGTTTTGGTGGTAATGACACACATACAGAAACTTTTACAAAACTTTTGTAGAACTTGTAACTGATAATTTAAAGCTAGTAAAGCCACATCATCAGCAAACATATTATAAGGTTCCAAATTGAGATATCATTTAGCATTATCTGAACACCTTTTACATTGCTATCTTCGTTCAATAGATTTGCCAATTCATTTATAAAGGGCCGTGGCTGTGGTCCAGTGGTTAGTGCACTGGACTTGTAACCAGGAGATCCGGGTTTGAATCCCGGCAGCGGCAGGTCATACACTTCTAAGAAAATTGGACAAAAATGTTGATTTTCCTTCATATGTGGAGAAGTTGCCAGCTCCTTGTGGAAGGATAAGTTAGCACTGGTTAGTATACAGTCCAAGAAAAATGGTTAGTTGAACTGGTCGCTGTATATAACTGAAAAATTGTTAACAAACGGCATTAAACCCCAGTGACAATAAGTCACATAAAAACAAAACATCATTTATAAAGATACAATATTGCACAGGTGATGCTAAACAACCTTGCTTTAAACCCTCTGGACATTAAAAATAGTTTGATAGTTCCCATTTACACGTATGCATAATTTAACATATTTATACATACCCATAATGGCATTCATAAGTTTTACTCTGACATGAGCTTTGTACAAACCAGACCACAATTTATCACGATGTACAGAATCAAATGCAGTTTCAAAGTCTATGAAGGCTATGTAAAGCTTACCTCTGTTTTTGAAAGTGATTAAGAAATGAGAGGCAATGGTTGAATAGCCTGGTCTGAATCCTGATTGTGATTTGTAAATTTTACCAAATACAATAGCATAAAATGCCAAATGTCCATTAAGCGCGGCTAGCAAAAACTTTTCCAAATATATCCAGTAGCGTTATACCGTGGTAATTGGTAGGTAATTTTTGTCACCTTTCTTATAAATAGGAACTATTTTGGCATTACCCCATGGTTCAGGAAATTCACCACAGTCTGTTGAACAAATTCACTAATAATGGCATTAAAATATCATAATTATGTATGTTTGAAAAATCCAGGAGGGGCTCCATCCTGACCTGGTGCCTTGGAGGATTGCATTGCACAAATACTCTTGGCTATTTCTTCCTCAGGTATCTGGCTATTAAGAACAGATTCTTCGATGTCAGAGAAATGTTCATTTGGGTCGTTACATATATCAAAATTGGTCTTAGTATTTTCAAAAAGATTTTCATGTTTTTTCCCATGTGTCAGTGCTAATGTCATTGACAATAGTAGGGCATTTAATAAGATAGTTTAATTTCTTCCAAAATGATTTACGGTTCGTTGAACTGCTTCCTGAATCGTTCAACTGATTATTAAAGAAACGTTCTTTTCTTCTTTGAATTGTTTTTTAGCATTAATATATTGATCAAGGTTTATCATTCTTACCCTCATTATGTCGTCACTCTGCCGTTTTATGTTTGGGCAAGCTACATTAAGTACAGGACTTATTATGAGATTGACAAGGCTGTCATGATTAAATCTAACAGGAACAAATAAACCAAACACTTTCATGTTATTAGCAATACTTTTTTGGTCAATTTTTCTACACTTTCTCACAGAGTTGTTAAGAAATTACAGTTAGTTTCATTTCTATAATCAATCATACTTTTGTATAGTTCATACAGTGTTGAGATATTTTCTTTGTTTTTTTTCAAGAACTTTTTTTAAAAGAGAATGCTCTGATTGTACTAATGTTATGATGAAGTTTTCATTGATCAGTTTTTATCATGTTCATGTCATGTTTGAGCTAGCTCGTTAATATCAGTACGAAGTTATGTAAGTTCATTCAGCACTTTTTCTCAGAACGATTGATTGCTTCCAGTGTGGATTCAATGTTGTTATTACGTAAAATTTGTTGCAGTTTAAATTATCTTTTCTGTGATATGAAGTTTTGTTGTCAGGCAAGTATTAAGGTTATTTTAGTGTTATGTATGTGTGTACGCATTAACATAATTTCTTGTTTTTTATGTAAACTTCTTTTGTTTTTTTTTGGCAATTCTTTTTTACATATATATATGATCTACTTTTGTATATTGGGCTGAAAAATGTCTCACATGTCAGCTGTAAAAACAATGCATGATCATGAAAACTTGGGTGGCACTATGTTTGATGATATCTTAGTATTTAGGCAATTAAACTTGTTGTTTATATGTCTGCTGGTACCCATTTTGACGTTGATGTCCTGAATTTATTAATAATGTACACAGCTTGGTGAACATCTAGTTGTGCTTTATTTGATACACAATCTTGTCAGATTGACCTTGCCAATTGCAATTCTCACACCTCAAAACCTGGAATAAGGTGCAAAATATTGTTTCTGGTTACATGCTCATCAAAATTTTTGTTTTAATATTATTGAAGGTTGCTGGTGAGATGGTATTTGTGTGGGAGACAATTGTATGTACTGTTCCTTGAGTCTAATTAAAAGTCTAGGGTCACATGAAAAAATTAGGGGCTATTTTTTAAATTAATTATTATTTTTTTTATTTTTTAATATTTGTTTTTGTTTTTATGCCTAGGCACCCTACATTAATAAGATTGTCTGTTGTGAGACAGGTATAATTTTAAGATAAATTTTTTAGTTAGTAGATCTCTGTTACCTCTTTATGTATTTGATTGAAACTTTACAGAAGCACCTTCTAAAATAAGCACATTAAATAAATCTTGATAGTATTTGAACTATGGCCCCTTTTCACCTGGAAATTTTGGTTCGAAGTATATATCAAACAAGTTATTTAATAATCAGTAACTTCTTGATGTACTGGGTTGAAACTTCATATAAGGCTTATGAAACCACTAAACAGAGTACATAAGATAACTGATGGCTAAAATTAATTCAAAGTATAGCTCTTATGACTTTTTTAAGTTTTGCATCATACTATCTTTAAAGCCTATCTCAGTAACTACTTATGGTATTGGGTTGATACTTCAAGCAAATCTTCCCATAACACAAACAAAATTATTGTCTGCCTGATGCAATGAGGGAGCTTACAGTAGTAAGTTTTATGCATATAATCATATAATTTTGTTTATACCAAATCTTGTCGATTTTTATTTCTTGCAATTAAATTTCTAAGATATTGAGAAATTTATTTATTATCATGTAAGCATATCTGATGTGTTATCATTTATGCCGGCAGGCAGCATTAAATCGGAACTTTCATTCTTTTTGTCGCATAATGCCTATTAATGTATGAAAAACTCAAATAAACAAATGAAGAGAATGTTGATATTTACATGAAATGGAGCTTGTCATATTAATTACTGTCCATGGTCTGAAGGTCAAGAATATTTTTGTGTATATTTAAGAGGTCTGTCCAGCATCCATTGATGTGAGTCATGTGACACGGGTTGTCCATACAAGTTTCAAATGACATTTTCTCTGAAACCTTTTGGCTAATTTCATTCAACCTGTTGATTTTATCTTATTCTACATCTTAAGTTTCAGGGAGGGCATTTTTTGTTATGTATACAAGGTTAGCTAAATCAAATATTAAGTCTCATTAGTAATACATTATTCTTCTGTTTTGAGTTTGTTGATAATTAAAAGGAAAATTGTGAATTGGCTTTTGTCATTTTTATACTGCTTGTTTATTTTTGGTGTCTCAACTTCTTATTGCTGTTGATAATGGCTGTGTGAATAAATGGAAGGGTAAACAGTTGACAGATATCTCTGTGGACGGTAATGAATCATGTAGTTTTCACCTTAGTAAATAGCCCTTGTGATTGATAATAAATTAAGTGACTGATTGTTATATTAGTATATTTATTTCTGCATCATTTTGATTGACAATCTGGTATTATCATTTTAGAATAACACTGATCAACGCTTACATGTTTGAAAGTTCGTATATGGTGTTGATAAATCCTTTTCATCTTAACTCTGAATCTTGATGTTTGGTACATTTGAGACAAATTAAATCAAGCAAACTGTTTTTATTATTCAAGCTAATAATCAAATACATTACATTCTACAGTAATACTGTAGCAGGAAAATTTGTGTTGTAGTATATTGATTGGATTAAGTTAGTTTCTATTTGTGCCTCTTTCAGAATAACCAGGTATTATTCATTTTAGCAAGAAAGATGATATAAGATTGTCTATAAATGTATAAAGTAGCACTGTTTAGTCAATACTGGCATCACCAAATAAGTGAAATATTTCTTGGAAGGACAATTAACAAAACCCATGTGAACATAGCATTTAGCAAGCAGGTTTTGTTATCCGTTGCGGTGTGATATTATTATGTGTATAATGTTTCTGCTTATGTTTTATGTTCAGATACAAGGCCATAGTCGATGCCAATGAGAAGAGTGGAAGAGGGAGAAGAAAGTGGGAGTGATTTTGAGGCCATGGATGAGTTGATGGCAGCTGATCCATCAGTAAAGCCTGTTGCTGTTATCATGTAAGGTTAAGGTCACATTTCTTTAGCAGCTGGTTTTCTAAACAATAGAAATATTGAACTAGTCATTACTTATTGTTCCAATTTAATAAAACCAAATCTGCAACACAAACCAGAAAACTTATGTCTTATCACAAAGTGCAATAACTTGCCAAGATCTGATATTAAACAACACCTGTGTATGTGCATATGAACTAAAATTATGTATTAACTGTTCAGCCATCATCACCTAAACTGCTATATATGTGTGGACTCTCAAGGTGTCTCTTCCAATGTGATACAAACTGCATTAATAATATATTAAACTCTGATATGCTCCATGTATATGTGTTACCTTCTACATAAACAGTCCAATGTGCAAGAATGTGATAATAGTCAGAATGCATGTCAATTATCTTTTTAATCCTTGTTTTGATATCTATGTGTATTATTTGTGAGATATATGTATACTCTCAGAGTAAAATTATCATCTTATATTTTCAGTTACACCAGTTGTAAACATGTTTAATACAGATCCTTCGACCAGAACTCACGGTAATTCTTCTCACTTATACTGAAACCAGTAAAATTCCTACTCTAGACCATCCCAAAATTACAAGCACCCAACTTTTACCACCAATATTTAAAGAATATAATATTTTGTTCTGATGTTCCGTGGTCGTTTGTCTCAAAATACGACCACTCCACTAATCTGCCAATACGACGACCTGTTTTCAGACCAATGCATCATTTGATGATTTCAAACTAAAATGTAATATGCTACAATCTGCTTGAGAACTATGGCTAGAGAAACTAAGTACTAATGAACAGTCTTTTTCATATTTACATTCATCACTTACTACTAATTATAAACCAGGTTCTTTTAGGTGTAGGAATACCTTTAATATACCTCAGATAAGAACAACTAAATATGGCACAAACTGCTATTGTTCAGTTAGTTCCATAGCTTGGTTAGAGCTTAGGATGGACAGTGTTGCCACTGCTCATGCTGTAGACTTTTGCTTGTTACTCTTTTTATATTGTAAGTGATGAAAACTTCCCTACTGATTCTTTAAGGCTCAGTCAAGATGTTGCTACTGGTTACTTTGTATACTATAAACCTTTTCT
This sequence comes from Lutraria rhynchaena, assembly GCA_008271625.1. Lineage (NCBI taxonomy): Eukaryota > Metazoa > Mollusca > Bivalvia > Venerida > Mactridae > Lutraria > Lutraria rhynchaena. The sequence goes on from VIBL01000281.1 coordinate 287,867, forward strand.
TTTTATTATCCTTTTTCCTGACTGTGAAGAAAATGTTTTAATAACTGGATATAAATCTTCAAATGATTGTTTAAAGTTCAGTTAAATTTTCATATTAAAGTTTTGTACTTTTAGATCTATACAGATAAGACTCCAAGTGCAAGTTTTTGTTTCTTTGTCAAAAATTGACTTTATAAATTTTACATATATACAATGTATATATATACATGTACTTATATATGTATAGCATGAAGGACTGATACAATGTCTGGATTCTAGTTTTTCTCTCTTAGTCACATGTTTTAGAAGACAGCTACTTTTATAAACTATGCTTATAAATATTTTCTTTTCTTACATAATTCAGTAAGTATTTTATGTTTTAATTTTGAATATGTATTTTATTCACATATATTACAATCACTACCTAAGATTAAACTCAAAATAAGTGAGAACGTAAACTCTTCTTATGGGCAAAGATCTATACTACTATATGGATCTTTGCTAGTGCTAATATTGAGGTGTAATTAATTGTTCATACAGTTTGTATTTTAGTTACTTTATGTTCTTTCATCCTCTGATATGTCCCAAATGCATTCAATTGATATGTAATATGCAATTGTTATAATGTCAGCAATTAGCTGTACATAGCTAATGTTTATTTGCTCACAATACTTACGCATAAACATAAAATTTTGAATCTTGCTGTACTTGGGGTGGACAATATCTGTGACACTGTGTGATCTGCGTTGTGCCAGAAATGATATAGTTTGTATTTTCTATTAGCATTAGTTGCTCTGGCTTTAAGTCGACTTCACAATCACTGTCACATAGATGAAGCAGATAAAATTATTGGAAACCTCTGCATACATGCTCTGCAATGACTCATAAACCTTAACTGTTAATTTGACACAGTCTTATTCAGGGAGTGCTGCAATAGTGCTTTGAATTTTGACACTGCGTATGACTATATTTTTCGGTCCCATTTGCCTAGACTAACCAAAAGTGGTTTATGTGAAATAATACAGGGGTTTAAACCACTCCCAGGCAATACTGTATGTGATAAAACCCCTTCTATTTTGATTGGTTTTCTGTATTTCCTCTCTACATTATCTTGATGTGACCTCCTTGATATTCAGATTGTTCTTTTGTCCAAAAGGCGCTGATAATATTGAGATTTTGCTGTAGTTTTACATGCATATAATTATCTATATGCAGCTCAACAATGCCAATACACATACAAAAATATACATGTACTTAATTATTCACCAAAAACACTCAAACGTTTTGAATGTGCCATGGGTGACATATTTGTTCAGTTCATATATGTATTAAATGTGTATGTAATGATGCATTTTGAAACACTGTTGAAAAACATACTACAATAGATCATAATTCACAAGGGCGCGCAATCTTTGCTAATTCTGTATGAAAAATGTGTTCATTTTCATGCTCGATTGAATCAATTTTATTCTGTTTCAGGTCACAAGTCAAAATGAGTGCACTATTTTTCATTTGGCGGATTTGACCAGGTTGTTTAATTTTCATACAAGATAATGCTGCTGATTTAGCTGGATTTGAGTGGACATTTGAGTGGGAGAAAAAAGATTGCTCTACTTGATAAAGAGATTGTTCATACAAGAGAATGCCAACTCATTAAGATAGAAATACTATCATCCAGTGGTGTTGAACAAAATCTAGGACAAGTATGATATTTTCATAAACTTAATTGATTAAATGTCAGTCTTTGCTGTAACCCACTTGCCCAAAGTCCAGGACAAGTGATCTTAGTTTTGGACAAGGTAAAATTCTGTTTATTTATTTCCACATTTTCTGTGATCATGTCATGTATTTTGTGTTTTATTAGAAGCTTATCATGAAAAATAAATGATATGTAAGTTATGTTTTTATTTGTATTATCTTGTGTTGAAATGTATAATATAAATACATATACAGTTAAACTTGTGCTTGAGGCCACCTCTGAATAAAGACCACCTTGTGGATAAAGGTCATTCTTTAAAAAAGCATACTAGTAACTGATTATTTAGAACAACATCACCTCCAAATAAAGGCCATTGTCAATGAAGGCCATTCTGTCTCCCAATGGTGGCCTTTTGACAGGTTTGACTGTTCTATGAATATATACATTTGTATAGACATATAGGTAAACAGTTCAAGTATCCTTTTCTATTTTGTCAGGTCGTATAACAACCCCATTGATACTGACAGATATTGAACATACCTACAATAGCATAGCAACATACACGTGATTGGTTTTCTGTCCTTTCATGCAGAGTTAAATGTATGTAGAACTTGATGCAAAAGCTATTTGAATATATTTCTTCCCTAAATCTGTCCTGGTGTTTTATCACATGCAGTGTATAATACATGTTTTTGTATGTCTTATAAATATCTGTTGAAGGCAACATCAATAGCCTGTAATGCTACTTTTGTAATTAGAATTAGAGTTAATCAGACATGGCACTTTATACAACACCATCCTTTTAAGGGATTTCGTCCCCTTAAATTTCCCCACAGTTAATTGTACACAAGCACTTATAAATGTATAAATTGGTAGACACACACAAGCCGATGAATGAGACACAGACCAACTATAACAAAGCTAATTTATGGCCATATGAGCTGTTTAGATTTGTTTTATACTTCAAAAATTTTGCCAATAAATGAGTTTTCAATATTTCAAATTTTATATGAAATTTGCGTGAATGTAGCCTTACAGTCAGTCTAGAAGTCTGACTCACGACATAATTGTAATTTCCTTAATTTCTTTTTTTTGGAAATTTTGAATCATGATGTAAGATAGTATGCAGAACCATCGGAAATGGAAATAATTGAATATATATTCACAGAAATGTCGAAATCATCTAATTTTTTGGCATAATGACTATATTATTTTGTCCCCGCCCCATGATAGCCCGGGGTCAACGACGTGCAAATTCGCGTAGAGTAAAAGGTGTCCGTTACCTGATATAGGAAAATGTGAATCTCCATCCCGCATGTTAGTGGCTACACTACTTGAAATTTGTAAAACGTGCGTAACAAAATGATGATTCATTTAACTGATACAACAGTGCATTGAAATACAAAAATTGGGAGTTTTAATATCATATTATTATGCATGATAATTTATTAAGATACAGTGCAACCTCTCCAAAGCAACACCCTTAAGCAAATGTTGCTGTGAGAGGTTTTTGCTCTAGAAAGGTTAAGGTAATAGTTAAATCGTAGAGAATCATGCGGTTGTTGAAGGCAATGTTGCTGCTCAAGGGAGAGCCGCTATGGAGTGGTTATACTGTATTTTAGAAGAAAAGTCGGGAGAAGGAATTCTCTAAAAGGCAGCCTGGGAATAGATACTGTGCTAGATACAAACATTGTCATAAAAGAAAACGTTAATTTATATCTTAAATACAAGTGGCTTCATTAAAGTTTGAATTTAGTGAACAGTTGATAAAAAAATGCGAAAATATGTGATTTTGGAAGCGAGTCTACCGGACTAACGGACCGACGAAATTAATTTAAACTTTTTTATTCAATGCGTTTGTGATATCTACCAATCCTCTTGGAAATAAAAATATAAGAGTTTGTTCATGAATACAATATTACATTAAGTTACATTAAAATTAGAAGAGAAATACAAAATAAATACGGTAAACCCATCGTTTACACTTGATAATCTAATAGAGCACAAAATTACTTCAATAACAAGGAAATAAAAATGGGTCTGTATAGCGGTCGTCATTTGTAGAGTTATACTGTATCGTCACTTGTTTTGGTAGGGAGAATTTGTATTATAACTGAAATCACGAGAAACATGTGACGTATGTAAATATTCGGTTGGAACTGTGGAATTTCATTGATGGAGAACAGAGAGTAGGATTTACGAATACAAGCAGACGACATGTAGTTTATGTGTAGTTTAGTCAAAGAAAATGTTTTAGAAATTATTAGAACAAAATGATAACTGGATATTAGGGCTAAAATATATGCCTGGGTTCCACTAACACCCCCAAGTATAGTGTCAATGCAACTTTCAAATATATATTTTTAGTTCAAAGATATAAATCATATTAAATAGTACTGGTTAGTATACAGTCAAGGAAAACTGGTAAGGTGAACTGGTCTGCCTATGCAACTGAAAAAATGTTGAAAAACGGCGTTAAACAAAACGACGTCACATAAAAACAAAACAAATAAATCATATGATAAAAAAATATAGCCTTATATGGTCATAAAAATATTGACCTGGTGTGTCTAGTTGTTTATGAACAGATGACTTAAATTCTACACACAATAAAATAATACATAGCATGTTTCTCGTAGGAAAACGAAATACACGTGCAATAGACTAGCATTTCTCATGGTCCTCGCAATATAAATTCAGACGGATATTCACATACACTGTTTTGTAATATCTTCGCTCATTTTTTTGTAAATACGGTTATATAATTTAGTCGTTATCCTACAGATAGATTTTCTCCAAATCATAAATTTAAGAAGAAATTTTATATGCAAGTCATGCATGGTAATACATTATCCAAAATTTTGCACTTCAAATATTCTTGAGCACGTGACATCAGTCCTTGTAGTCGAGGGTCTGAATCTAATTTTGATAAGTGTATTAGTGCATCAAATCTCTCTGAGTCGCCAGTCGTGTGCCCAATATAATGATTCAAGCACATAATGACATGAGATATCTGTTTGATTTGATGATGTATTCACATAAAATGTAAAATACATGATGAAATACAAAGCGCACAATAAAACTGTATACACACATGACAGAGATATATTGTATATCACCTAAATAACTTAGTACTATTATAAAAACATTTTAATGGATACTAGTATTCATGTCTACAAAAGACAGTCCCGGCGTTCCATATTACGAGCGTGAATTTTGTCTTTGCTACCAACACACCAAGACCGGTTTTTCAAGATTTATAGAGGCATAGGGTCTTGGTGACAAAATAGATGACAGATATATGGATGACCGAGATATATTGTACAACATGTAAATAAGTTAATAGTATAATGAAAATATTCCAATGGATACTGGCATTCATGTCTACAAAATACAGACCCGGCGTTCCATATTACGAGTGCGAATTTTGTGTCTTTTCTGCCAACACAGCAGACTTCCAGATCGATTTTTATAGGCGTGGTGTCTTTGTGACAGAGAAGATGACGGATATTTCTTGTATTTCTCTTTATATGCATGAGGTTAGTTCCTATTTAGCATTTTTTTTACTTAATTTGTATTGATAAAGGTTGGTGTCAACAGACGTTGTTTTACAAAACAACAGACGATGTGTTTGTACAAGCATTACTATCATAATATATCTAATAACGTGTAAGACTATTTTGAAGCTTTTAATTTAAACGGCACAGATACAACAGAGCAACAGCTTAATGTTGTGTTGCCAACGTGGTTTATCTTCATAAGTGAGGCTGTCTTTAAAAATGTTGGTTTACGGTTACTCGATCCAAATATTTTGCAGTGGGTAGATAGGTGTGCGTTTTTTAATATTGTGATCATGTTCTCAGTACATATAAAAACTTGAGTAAAGAACGATTCCTTCGTCAAAATCACTAATCTTAATGAGACTTCATAAATGTATACTATACGTAATAGAGGCAACTCTTTTGCAAACATTTGCAAACATATGAAATGTATTTTTGAATGAAGGCTAAGAGCATACTAGCCAAATGTCTTACCCCTGGATGGACATTCTTCATCGATGTGGCTATATTTTATCTGTGTTGGGTTTTAATAGAGTCATAGTATTTGATAGTGTATGCTTGGGATGGGAACGAATATTCGAATGTTCGGTTTTTGACTGAATATTATATTACGAAAAACAAATATTCATTCGAAGAAATTGCATTTTAAGACGGAAATTTGGTGAAAAACACGAAAATAGTAATAAAATGCTCAAAATAAAACACGTCACTTAACTAGAACCTACATCGCAGGTTGAAGTGTCAGTCAACGATTATATATTGTATCACCTGTGTACGTGTATGTTCACAATTGTTCCTTACAGCCTGGCTCATATCTGAATTTTTTATATTTATCTTGATTGTACCACGCACCACATTTATAACATATGCTGAATGTAAATACACTGTAAACTGTGTTGATTGTTGTATCAAGTTTGTTTACCCATGTGCATATTTAATTTGAACATCAAACATAGAAAAATTTAGAAATACAAGTTGTGCTTAGTGTCAAAATTTAGGGAATTTCCTGTACTTTCACATGGTGTCTTTTATTTTTTGATACCACCTAGCCCACATGCTGATTTTGGCCTTTGAATATGAAGTTCGGACAGTTATTTTTAATTTTCAGCTGCTTATATTTCATGCATTACATATGATAGCACTTTCATTTTACACAGATCCAATCCTTAGGTAGCCAAGATATACCATATAAAATTTCTAATGGATATGATGATTAGTTTTGTGTAATGGGTGGTTAAAAGTAGCAATTTAGAAGTTCGTAACTGATAAAATCTCAAATTTGTCATTCTCTGTAGCATGCATTTATGAATATTAAGTAACTATTTTCATATTTTCTAGGACTATAGGTTCCTGTGAAATGACTCTGAAAATTTCAGACCTCTATCTTTTGTTGTTCAGAAGTTATAGAAGCCTAAAAATGGCCGAAAATTTCAAGTCTTAATTTTGGTCGCAATTTTAGGGTACCCCCTACCTCCTTCAAATGGCCATAACTTTAAAGCTAATTACAATAAAGCATTCAAATTTTGTATTTTTCCATCAAATATAATATACTAAATGCATGTAAAATCTTAGAAAAATCTGAGATGGTCAGGTGGGGACCACTGGTTGAAATGACATGGAATGACCCTTATATAAGAGAAAATCGTATGAAATAGTAGCGCAGTATGGAAAGCGCATGACTTGTGAACTAACGGCTCTGGGTTCGAAATTCACGCGAGATGAATTAAAAACAAATAATCGAAAATTATACATTTTCGGACTTTCACAATAGTTTATTCTCTGGTAAGGCCTAAAGAAAAATGATTTGTTTCCGGTCATCGACCTATCCAATATTTTACCTTCCGACTCATGTACTCAAGTTTTCATGGCGTCCAGATCGTAGTGCTATTTTTCAGAACATATTAATATTACGGCGCACATATTCTCATACAGTATTGCCGATATATATAAAATATGAACTACAATGAAAAATCTCTACTACCGACCCATATATTTTGGGCATGTAAGCAGAAACAAATATTTTTAGCCTTAAAATAACTTTAATCGTTGAGTATGTTTAATATCAGCGTGTACTGCTCGTCAGTCAGTAATTTTCTTCCAGTGTCAAAACCACGTGTACTTTGTATATTAAACCAGCGACTAGAACCAGAGAAGCTCGGCCGGCTGGCGCAGTGGTAGCGCTTCGGACTTCTTAGCGAGAGAACATGGGTTCGATCTTCAGTGGGGGCACATGCTCTCTGTGGTAAAATTGTACAAAATTAAATAAAATATAAATCTGGAAAAATGAAGCATACAGGACTGGTAGTAATAAACCGATATTTATCCTCTGTAGTAATGTTGCATGGACATTTTCACTATTCCATTCGTCTTCTAACAGAAATTGGTGAAAATTTGCAGAAATAAAGCAATTTCTGATATCATTGTTTGCTACAATTAATTTATTATAAATGAAATGTTATCATGTGTCTTGTGTCGCTATGGTAACCAAACATCGCCAAGGCGGGGCTTGTCATTTTTTTAAGTCTTGTATTCATTAAATGTCAATAACTTTGAGCAAAATAAACCGATTTTGGTGCGACGTTATGCACGCGACATTGGACGTTATTTCTGTCAACAGATCATAATTATATGGACGCCATATCTTCGGAATTGTTGTGTGGCGATACATACTATCCAAATGGTCGTCAAAGCAATTTGTTAAAAATGACGTCAAATGATTATTAAGAACATCACACGAGTATAAAGTTTTGCACCAGTCTTGGTAAAACATCCCCGCAGACCAGAGACATGTTACAGGCGGCAGATCACTGATATTTAAGTGGCATGAAAGATTTAACGTCAGTGCAGGAAATCTGGGACATTGTTGACAAAAATCGCAGGCACACAGTGCGCGATATATGCGACCTTACCGGGATTGGTTGAGGGCATGTACATAGGGTATTAACTGAACATTTGAACACTCGCATGCTGAATGCCCGTTACATTCCACGGTTGTTAACGAAAAACTACATGGAGTGAAGAGTGGACGCTTCGAGGAAGTTCCTGGCGCGTGTTCGTAGGGAACGAGACGATTTCCTGGATAGGATTATTACAACCGACGAAACATGGTTGTTTCTTTATGATCCTGAGACAAAGGAACAGTCTAGGCAATGGTAAGCAGATTCTTCTCCTCCACCTAAGAAGGCTCGGCAAACAAAATCCCTTGGGAAAAAGATGTATATATTATTTATGGACAGATCCGATATGCTTCTTTAGCAGGCAGTACCAACTCACACTGCTCTGAATTCGGCATGTTACTGAACAGTAAGTATGAAACTTGACTAGCACAAAATTGGAATACTTCCCTTTAATTTATATTGATTCATAAAAAAGTACTGTCATTATGTATCCAAATGCATGTGCTTATTTCGATTGTCGCTTTCAATTTACTGAAAATTTGAATCTGTAAATTCCAGATTTTACGAAGAGACCTTGTTCGAGCCATCAGACGTAAGCGTCCATAATTAGAGTAAGAGAGAGTTATAGTAAAGAGCAGAAAATTGTTTGGTTCTTACCAGGGATTGAACCCAAGACCCTTAGCACTGTAGGCGGACACTCAACCACGTCGTTGAAGAGTTAACTCAAAAGGAAGGTTGTTGATAGTGGCCTATATTCCTACAATTACTACAGAGTGTTACTACACCAGGATAATGCACCGAGTCATACAGCAGCAACAGCGGCAGCAGCAGCAGCAGCAGCAGCAATTTGAGATTAGTTGGCTTTGTTTTTTGGCAGCGTTTAGGTAGAGCAAACACTTTATTCGCTCGATATGACAACCATGGACTTCTAGGTATTTCCAGGGGTAAAATCAGCACTAAATGTCAGAGATTTGATAGTTTTTTCAGGATTATCAGTGGCCTCACAGGCAGTTGTTGCTTGCTTTGACAAGGAGTAGTATACTTTAAATGAAACATGACAAACTTTCTAATCAATAACAAAAGAGGTTAAATGTACAAGAGTCTTGCAATAGGCTTTATACAATGTAGTTCTGACAAATATTCATCATCTTAATTTTTGTATATATTTTGATCTATATGTTATTGCGTACTTCAAGTTATTGTTGGTAATGATAGCACCATTACTTTATGAGGTGGATACAGTTTCACCCTTATTTAAGGGGTTATATATCATTGACACTAATTATTGTTTTGAAAATGATAACTGTTCGTTTTTTATTACCAGCACTCATTAATAAATTTACAGAGTTATTAAATTGTGAATCGTACGATAAAATACTAATTCTAGCAAAGTTTATATACAATCACTTATTTTATGTTAAAATTAATGATATCAAATTAAGAGGTATAATTTATCATTTACATATTGTCTATAGATCTACATATTCTTCTATAAAATTAATATCTTTGTCTTCATTACCAAATGTATATGTATGGCTATAACTGTATTGTGACATTTTATGCTAATAAAGTTTATCTTATATTATGTTATGATATGTTCTGATATGTTATATTATGTTATAATACGCGAGATCGTAAGAAAAGTGACTTTCCCCATAGGCTCAAACCTATCTGTCCGCGGACGCTAAATGTGCTTTACATGTGTACGTGTTCAGTTTTCACCGGTTGCACGTGTGTATAGTTTTATTGTGCTCTGACTGTCAGTATGTGGCTTACAAACTAACTAATAATGATCAGAGTTTGTGGGGAATGGGTTCGACGTATTTGCTAATAAAAAACAATTCCACTTGTTGATGTTACACGTGTTTAATTGCATAAAACAAGGTTTCCAAATCCTATAAAATATTAACCGTAAATTTGCATTAAACGAAACATATTTATCACCGATCGTAAGTCCGAGTGAGAATATTTATATAAAATTTGAATCTGACGGAAACGAATGAAGTTGATTAGAGTCGACTGACCAGGGCGGCGAGCGCGCTTCTTTTATACCCCCCAGTGAAGGTACAAGCCCTTTTCATCATTTTTCTGCGCACAAACGTGAGCAGCGCACAGACAATACATGTATTGCCAAAATAGTCAAAAGATCAAAATCGTACATCATGAATCGGGAATCGGATAGATATACTTAGTTATTTGCACAGGTACACGTGTAATAAGAAACATTCACTTACAAGTATTTTAGTCTATGTACCCAGTCACTTGTAGTTGAATTATTTATTGATTGAATAAAATTTTAAGATTTAAAAAATCAACAACCAACTGTAGTCAGGGTAGAAATTTAACAGCCTTGCAGTTTGGACAACTGGATTAGTGTGATAAGTATATTTTACTTTCTTATTCTCTATTATACATATGTAGACTGACTTACCGTTGGTGTATGTATGTACGTATAAAACTAATTGAAACTTGTTTACGTATAAATCAAAGTGTAATTGTTATAAATGATCTATTAATTACGACCTCTCATTAATTACAGACACATACCATTTGTCTTAATTACTAATACGAGTTCGTAATTGCTTGCGCTTTATACTTAATTACTATTACTTGATTACGTGTACTTTGTATATAATTTCCGGTACTTTGTTATTTATAAGTGACAGTTGGTACTTAATTAATTGTGATTGTACATAATTTTCCATATTCAGTCACTTGCGTCTTGTACTTGTAATTAATTACTTGTGTTTGGTACGTTATTGCCAGTACTTAATTACTTGTGTTTTGTACTTTTCCCCATAGCTAACTAGTGTACCATTTAATTCCAGGGAGGACAAACATATCACAACATCTAGGCTGAATTGAGTCTTTGTGGTCTTATGTGATTCCATGCATTTTCCATGGTAAAGTGTTATTTTCAAAAGTGTTGTTTTCCAAATTATTGTTACTATTGTGTAAAGTGCTTATAGTGTTTGTGCTTAGTGCAAAGTGTTTATAGTGGTTGTGCTTAGTGTAAAGTGTTTATAGTGTTTGTGCTTAATGCAAAGTGTTTAGTGTTTGTGCTGAGTGATTGTGCATAGTGTCAGTGCTTAGTGTGCTATATTTTGTGGTAAAATATTTGTGTCAGAAATAGTGAATATCGGATATAATATATTGGATTATTTTAGGATAAATTGATGAAGTAGGTGGATTTTCTTGAACACTGCACTTTACTTTCACAAGGGTAGGTCCCCACACATAATTTAACTTCACATGCACTATTTTTTTAGAATTAGGAAGAATATTTTTGTTAAATTTTTGACTCAGACGAATTATTTTTTTCCAATATCTAGGTTATTTAAAATATGGATTTAGGTTGAACAATAATTTAAGGCTTTAGGTTGAACAATAATTTAAGACATAAGGTTTAAGTGCTAAAGAATGAATTTGTCAAGTAGGACATTTTTGAACCAAATCATATTTTTGAAACAAACAAACAAACATGCGCGATGGAGTTTATTAATAATTTCTGACAAAGAAAGTCGTTTTCAAAATACAAAAACAAAATGAGCGCCATGGTGTTTTAAAATGGGATAATTATGAAAACATGTGATTCTGCGATCAACAAAAATGCGTGAAGGACTGTTTCCAATCATTAGAACGGACTAGTTTAATGAAAAGTTCGTTCTTGTAGCCAAGAAAGTTTCTGTAAATTAAAATGACATTAATATATAAAACACTTCAGAATATATGAAAGGGCACACAGGGTACTTTTTCTAACCAAAATCAAATGCATTAAACAATCAATTAAGACGTACGGCATCAATACAGGTCTTTTCAATCTGATATTATTCTGTAAACTAGGTTGTTTAAGTGAAAAACATATACAAAAAAATAAATACCCATGGGACGCTTGTTGTGTACAAGTATCCCCATCACATCAGCTCAATAATTACAGTATGTACTGAAGCTATTGTACATGAAGAAAGTAAACAAAATTTGCGACTTTATAAAGTTGATTTTTGTCGTAGATATAGAGCATTTTGACGAATTTCAACCTAATGCCACAATAATAATTGAATACACAGCACACCTGTAATATTTACTAGACGTGTATAAGGTTAATTTCATCATTTTGAGATGTATAAAATAAAATCGTGTACATAAATAAGTACAAGTGAGCCGCGACTACATGTATATTTCTAATGTCAATCTGATCTATATTTGAGTGAAAACCATGCCGAACAAGCAAATAAGCGAAGTCCCTTACAAGTTCTTCCCATCACAGGCGCTCATTAATTAGGGTATTTACTCAAACTATTGACTCTGAAAAGAGTCAGCAAATCTCGCGACCTTCATAGCGTTGATTTTCGTCATTTCAACCTGATTTATTTATAATTTAGAGTGTTTTCACAAAATAGTGTCCGTAAAATATGTAAACTAACCCAGCGAACCATATTCCATTCAAATTGCCCTTACATGTATATATTGTTTTTTTCAAACAAAAGCGTCTAAAAATAAAACACTACGCGGGCGGCTCGATACATATAGGATTGTTTTTCAATGAATTCTTGTATATGAGATAAGTGCAGGCCACACGCGGCATGTACACATGCAATTAGAAATATGCACAATCAATCAATCAATCAATCAATCAATCAATCAATCAATTTACCATTGAAATTGAACTTACATATTTATATTAACATTAATTCCAAAATTTCGATTGTTTTTCAATGAATTCTTGTATATAAGTTGAATACAGACCACACACAGCTTCGACATTTGAAATATACACATTATAATCATATTGTGCATTGTTTATGCGTTTATTAACGTCTATAATTTAAGATGTTTGGTTGAAAAGTATATGCAACAAAGAAATTTGCATAACACGCTTGTTACTTGCCATTTATTTTCATCTAATAAGTGCCATAATTAAGCATTTACTCAAACTCATGTATATGAAAATAGTAATAAAAACGCGCGACCTTTGAACCATTGATATTTTCATTGATATTGACCATTTTCGAAGTGTTTTCAACCGAAACAAAACAAAAGAATTCATGAAGAGCTCGTGATATTTACAAACCATCTACAATGTTAGTTGCTTCATTTCGAACTGTAAAAATTAAAATTTGTACATAAAATGTATATATTACTCATTTTACACTGATTTATTTATAATTTTGTGTGTATTTAACAAAATATTCTCCGTGAAATTTGTAAACAAAGAAGATAATATTATTGAACAACTTTAATTCCTAAATTTCGATTGTTAATCAATGAAGTTTTGTATATAAGATAAATACAGGCCACACGCGGCTTTTACGCATTTATTTGAAATATACACCCTTATATCGTTAGTTTCTTCATTTCAATCTGTTTAATGTTATACAATCATAATTCCAGAAGTTCCATTGTTTCGTTTATAAAATAAATGCACGCCTTCCGCGGCTTTGGCACATTCATTTTAAATAGTTTGTAAGTTTTTCAACCGAAACAAAACAAATAAATGAACACATGGAGAGCTCTTGATATCTACTAACCGTCTACAACCTTTGTTTCTTCATTCCGAACTGAACAAAAATGAAATCTAGTTCAATGTATAAAAATAAGTAAACATGAGCTGCCTTTAAATCATTTAAATCTGATGTATGCTTTTTTCATGTGTTTTCAACATAATAATATGTAAACAAAACCCAGTGTGTAAATAAAATTCAATTTGATCTTAGATATGTATAATGCAGTGCGTTCTTTTTCAACAAATGCGCATCTAGAAATAAAATGTTACACATGTCGGGCGATATATTTATACTCTTGTTGAAGAACGTAAATTGCTAAATTTCAGATGTTTTTAATGAAGTCTTGTACATAAAATATATATACGCCGAATTTGCCTCTTGTCGTCTCCTGAATAAAAAATACGGATAGAAAGCATATCTGTATAGGCTCAGAAATATAGTTGAAGGGAGGTAATTAGTTAGATGGTCTTTAATGCCACCAGCAGAGTTGTTTTCATTCAACTATGTTCCCATTTCCTCTTTTTATCAAATGTTTCTGATATGGCCTAATGCAAGAGTTGTAGTGTATTTGTCACAATTGTCAGACAATTGTATCAAATAAATTAAACTTAAAAGGATATAGTAGTTTGGTTTCCTTTTAAAATATTAAAAATATCAAATTGTGGAGTTCTCACAGTGCTTTGATGAGAGACATCTTTTCGAAACACAAATTTACTCCTCTATAAATAGATAGGGGAAATGACCCTTTTTTGTGAATTATTGTAAATTGAAAACAATGCCTGTACATAGTATTGCTATGACATTCCTATAATTATTCTATCTAAGGTATGATTGATCAGCACAAGGCATATGACATGTGAACCGTTTAACCCCTTTGTGATATAAAAAAACTTATCATCGAAAATGCTGGTCAGTTGTAATTATACATAGTTATAAAATACATTTTATTATTACATATTTACGTTATTAAATAATTGGTCAATCGGATAAAGATCACATTGTAAGATTTGTAAAGAAACCTACTTAACCATTGACGGGTATAGTTTGGTGCATTTCACGCACGAGAAAACATTACAATTCTGCTCAGTCTTATGGGCTATTATCAATTGATGACGTCATTCGATAATTAGTTACTTTTACCGATTTAATCAATAGATTACCCAAATGTGTCAACATATGTTTACTTCATTCGTTTGAAAAAAAAAACAACTATAAAAATGCATTTATGTGGTCATAATTCTATTGTCTGGAAGGAAAAAATGATTCTTTTGAAATGACTCACGAAGTAACTTCTAAGTAGAACATACTTTTTAATTAAGACAATCAAAGAATAAAATATAGCGATTTCTCCTTGAAAAAGAACTTTCGGAAAACCTTCCAGGGTCCGCTGTCCGTGTCGACAAGTGTCTACTACGTACGGCAAATAAAAGAGCGTTTTTTATTCCGTTCATTGTAAATTTGTGTCTGTTGCTCATGGATGTAAGCATACGTTGGAATGCGTACATACATTCAGTGGTATTATTGTGCCAACAGAAATATAACACTGCTGTAGTACTCGTACGTCCAATATACATTTGTTTTTTACCATTTTCTTTAAAGAAAACTCAAACTATGTTTCACATCACTCATATAAATATTAATGTACATCTCTTACTTCTCCTATCAGACGCAATGTTTATGCAGTAGGACGCCAAGATTGACTTTATTTTATTTTTAAATACACGAAACCACCTTCGGGGCCCGAAAAATCGGTTGTACTTGCGAGGTGATCTCATTATCAAGTTTAATTATACGGAAGTGATTAAAAGTCGGTCCATATATAAGATTAGTGCTCTTTATAACAAGGTGGTTGTTATATTGAGGTTGTTGCTATGTGAGGTTTTACCGTATTTTTTTCTAAAATAAATTGCTAAACATGTCGCGCGATACATATACTGTTGTTGGTCAATGTTAACTCCAAACTTTCTAAAAATTAGTATGTTTGAATGTAAACCAAACCTAACAAACAAGTATGCGTAGTTGTTTACAATTTATTCTCATCAAATAGGCTCATTATCTATGGTATCTAGTGGAACTATTGTTTATGAAAAAGGTAAACAAATCCCGCGTCCTATATGCTGTTGATTTTCGTCATAAATAATGACCATTTTAGATGTTCTATTCAACAAATAAATGAATAGAGCGTCCGTGATATTTACTGGCCGTCTATGTACAACATTAATTTCCGCACCTCGAGCTGTATGAAATAAAATATTGAATACAAAATAAGTAAACGTGAGCACTATATGTGTATTGTTCATTTCAATCTGATGCATTAATAATTTAATGTGTTTTCAACAAAATATCGTCCTTGAAATGTGTAAACAAAGCCCACGAAATAAATACCATTAAATTAGATCTTAGGATAGTGCAGCACATTCTTTTCAACAAAAATATCTAAAAAAAATAAATTGCTACACAAGTCACCCAATACATATATTATTGCTGAACAACTTTTATTCTTAAAATTCCATTGTTTTTCATGAAATGAAGTCTTATATATAAGATAAATAAACGACATCCGCGGCTTGAACACATTCATTTGACGTCGATCAATGGGTTCGTTGATATTTATGACTGTGAGATACCAATGGTTTTCACATTGATGTCAGGCCGCTAGAATGATGATATGTTTATCTCTGCAGGCTTTTATAAGTCAATGGAAGTCAAGGGCTACATGTTTTACTTCGAGCAATGTAGTAATGTAATGGATA
This sequence comes from Lutraria rhynchaena, assembly GCA_008271625.1. Taxonomy (NCBI): domain Eukaryota; kingdom Metazoa; phylum Mollusca; class Bivalvia; order Venerida; family Mactridae; genus Lutraria; species Lutraria rhynchaena. The sequence continues at coordinate 304,259 of VIBL01000281.1, forward strand.
CATTTCATTATAAAAATTCAAGTAACTGTTTGTAATGTAATTTATCCGTGGCTTCGTCATAGACAGCATGGTAACTGGTTGGTTTATGTATGTATTTATTTTCCCCATGCATTAATTTATTCTGTTCATTTCAAGGGGGGACACCATAAATCTGATAGACAGGGCTGTTTTCATAAAGGAGTGGTACCAGTGGTTACTCAGTGTAACTCTGCAAATGAAGACCACAGTCCGGACAAATCTTTTTATCTCTATTTCAAAGAAACTTAATTTGTCGAAATAGATTTTTAATTGTAAATGATTTTTCATGTACTAATATTCTACTTGTTTCCTAATTTCAGTGGTACATATCGATATTTCAATAACAACTCTACAAAACATTGCACCAAAACATCGTCTGCTTACAAAATAACTATTGGTCAAATTTGGTAACTTGTCACACAAGAAGCTCTCACAAGACTGCCTTTGTTATTCCCTTTATGTAAGTTTATTACTTCACATGTTACATGCAATTTTAAACTGCGCGTATTTCATTGACTCTTCTCATGGATTGTATTTTTGGTTTATCAACAAGATCTTTCCGGGGCGCCACAATTAATTTTAAATTATTCAGTCACTAATGATCAATCAAGACTCGTATATTCACTATATGCGTTATCTTCATTTTTTCTCTGATAGGATGCTGCTCTAAGATGTAAGTGGGTATCCAAAAAGTCGTGGACACTGGTTCTGGGGGGGGGGTTACTAATGAATGCGGCGTAAGATGAAGTCACAACTTAGAGCATGACATAAATCTATACACCATATGTAGTTATCCTTAATTTGAAGAAAATCGGACATACTTGAATTTAAAAAAATCTGTTGATACAATTTACAGTCAGCAAAATAAATTCTCCGTTACTCTATTCATTGACCAGGCACTTCCTTCTGTTGCATTCTCTCTCTCTCTCTCTCTCTCTCTCTCTCTCGATCTCTAGCACCCCACAATTGCTTATATACACTAAGGTCCTGTATTTTACGCTGAAACATCTTATTCAATGTTACTTTACTAGTATGTTTAACATCAGCAAAATTATATTTACTCATTGTTCATTGTATTAAAGGCGGAGTCAAGTTAACCCCGCCCCTCCCTTGGCTTTGTACAAATACTAGTTAAAAAGCTCCTATAATCGTGCAATTATTAATTATGGCGTACTTGGTTCTGTGAATTTTCTGGAGTGTTTTCTGCATTATTGGGTTTTACTGTCGGACTTCAATTCTACCGAATGCAAGATGAATCCGAATGTAAACGATCAAATTAAGAGGACATGGATGTCACCGTCTTCCGAGAATATTCGAAGAAAAAAACTGTGGGGTTGGGGTGAGTTCGTAGCCAAACCAATTCGTAACCTCATTGTTTTGTTCGATTGGTTATAATTTTTGCTGGTCAATTCGCAACCTTTTCAAATCATCGGTAATTTCATAACTTCCTATGTATATCGTGTATTACGCTAATGAAGAAGCGCTTGATGGTATTTTACAAATGTAATTGGTTGATGATTGACTGAAAGTGGATATGTTAAGAGTAAGTTAAGGGGCCATTTATCCGTGAAATATTACTTGATTTTATTCTTTATTTTTGGATATATATATTTTAGAGGTTGGACATTCTACCTCTAGACCACAATTTTAGTTAGATTGGTGTTTCTCTGAACTCAACCACATTTGGTAAGCAGTTATTAATGTTCATGATATGGACTCCACATTATGTAAGTGATGACTGTGACTTCAAACAGTTGGATGGTTTTATGATCATAAAACTTTTACTATTCTTTTTTTATCTGGTAAAATTGTTTATTTTGCAATTGAGCTAAAATAAATTAGTATAAACTAACTCTTACAAAAACGACCATATTTTTACCATGATTGTTTTGTTGTATAGTTTGATTGTTATTTCAGAGAAAAACCGGAAAAGCTTGACAATTACCAGAAAAGATGTAATACTTTTTTCATGGATGTTGTTAATCAATTATGTTTTGCTGACAATACCGCTCCTTCTGCTGATGTTGTGGAAAAACTACTTTGATATATTTTCTTTACTTCACGAGGGAAACAACAACAACAGCGTACACAAGGGTCGGCTGTGTTTGATACAAGCATTGATCCTAATCCTGTATTCATCTTTCTTACTTCTCATGAAGACGAGGTACATTATTAGATTTTTAAGTATGATAGAAACATTGTTTTTTATTGTTTGAAACTTTTTATCATAATAATAAAAAATGATTGTATCTTTATCTATTTTTGATTGTGAATGTCACTTTATTTTTTAGAGTAGGAAATGGTGATTTTCTTGTACGACTTGATGATTGTTGTGGTTGTATATTGTTCCTTCTAGACAAATAAGTGAATAGTCCAGTATGGATCTGTATCAAATTGTGGAATACATAATAGATGATTTTGTTTTATTTTTTGGTATATATTATGATGATTTGAGAAATGATAATATTTTGTATTAAATTTTCTCTATTTTAAAGCTGTGTTGCCACTTAATATTGTACATTTCTATCTGATTAAGCTAATTATTTCATTCCTTTAATGAAACATCATTATTACTCTGTAGTTTATGATATTTTCAGTGAGGAGTGTGTTCAAGAATATCTTAATAATTTCCTTCAACATGCTGAACGTTACATAAAGAAAGATTCAGTAGATCAATCATAGAGCTCAGTTTGTTGGCTATACAGTGTATGGAGGTATGTATTTATAGAGCTCAGTTTGTTGGTTATACAGTATATAGAATTATGTTCTACATAGAGCTCAGTTTGTTGGTTATACAGTATATAGAATTATGTATTTATGGAGCTCAGCATGTTGCCTATACAGTGTATAGAGGCATGTATTTATAGAGCTCAGTTTGTTGGTTATACAGTATATAGAATTATGTACTTATGGAGCTCAGCATGTTGTCTATACAGTGTATAGAGGCATGTATCTATAGAGCTCAGTTTGTTGGTTATACAGTATATAGAATTATGTATTTATAGAGCTCAGTTTGTTGGTTATACAGTATATAGAATTATGTGTTTATAGAGCTCAGTTTGTTGATTATACAGTATATAGAATTGTGTGTTTATAGAGCTCAGTCCAGTTTTGTTGTTAAACAAACTATAGCAGTCTAACTACCATGTAATCTACCAATTAATTGCATTCTTTGATCCATTATATTGTTTACTAAGTATTTAATTGCTATAGATTTTAAGCTTGTCTACAGGGTTGAAGTATCAACTTGCTGTTTGTTTTATGGCAAGCAGCTTATTTTCATACTCACTATATTCACTCACTATATTTCCTGATGTGTAAAATATCCTATCAAAAGATGGGGATTTATATTAATAATAGACTGATATAAATTGTTTCTTTAATTCAGGACAAGTTAGTTCAAGAAGCAAACCAAGTTGATGCTGAGAAGAATCATGAAGCTCTGTGTGCTTATGCAGCATTACAACGTGCCACGCAGCGTATAAATGAAGATAAAGTCACTGTAGGAAAACTGTACGCTTTAGCAAATGCAAGAATGGGATTGGCTGTTGCTATGAAATATATTGCTATGGTGATCAAGAATGGTACAGATCAAAGACAGGTTGATCACAATGTTTGAAGAGTTGTTGATACTGCTTGGACATTAAGTGATGAGTCACATGCCACATGGATTAGGTTGGTCTGGGTTTCTTGGAATGTTGGCAAATAACTTGTTAACCAAGTTCAAAACGTGAAGTTACAGTTTTCTCCTCTATGTTAACAGAAGAGATGATTTATTGTACAGAATAGATATACAAAGTATCATTTCTCTTTTTAACAATATTCTAGTGCTTTATTTTAATCATTTGTGGATTTTTTTTATATTTTGAAATTACTGTTTCTAAACAAGCTTATGTACAAAGAATTAGATAATTTGCATGCATTTTTACAGATAGAAAATAGGATGTGAGAAAGTAAAATTTGAATACTGTGGAGTCTTGATTTTAGTCTATAAACAGAAATGTATGGCTGTTCACTTTAGTTGTGATGCCCCAGCATCAAGCCTGATCATTTGTTCACTGTTTTAGGATTTTTGCTGTGAAGTATCTATCTAGATGTTACGGTATTGAGGTGTTCCAGAAAGTATGTGCCCACCCTACCAACTGTATTCACTGGCTATCTGATAGACAAGATGTTAATAGCAACAAGGTATGTTCTTATCTTTTCATAAATATAACTTTGTTTTTTGGCTAACTGATAGAAGCCATACATTCTAAGAGACCAGATGTTAACGCAGTCATACATAATGTTTTTGATGAATGATATAGCTGGCTGGCTCTTTGACATGAAAATTAAGTTATGTACAGATATCCATTGCATTAAATCAATGTTTGTAATATTATAACATACTGATATTTTGGTCTTATTGTTGTCTTTAATTATGATAGGTTGTTGAAGTGTCTGACTGGTACATTGTATGTGGTGAACCGTACATTAAAAATTGTGAGGCGCTAATGAAGGTGCTGCTAGGTGAGAATATGTAGTGTTTCCTACAGAGTATAAGAGAGGCATGGCGTTTTTTGTGCCAAAGGGGCACATTTAGAGCGCGGTTTAAATCATGCAGGGCAAATGGTCTTGTTCCTCTTTTAGTGGGTGGTGTTACAGCATTCTGGTAAGACTTCTGAATTTATTGTGATGCTGTGTTCAATCATTATGGAACATTTAGACAAGACTCTGTAGGTTTGTGTTCCCTTTATCATAACATAACAAGTATCTGTTCTTACACAAAGAGCTTGACATAAATAGCATTCATAAAAAATCATGACTCACATCTATAATCAATTACATGCATAACATATAATGCACAATACTATACTATTATGAAATGTTTAAACACCAGATTTTTAACAATATCACTAGCTGAAGTGATGGGAATGGTTAAGTTTTAAAACACTTAAATGTACACATGTATCCAAATATTTTGTTTTAATACTCATGTGTTTGCATAACTTGGGCTTTATTCAGGTCAATGTCATTTTTCATCTGATTGTAGGAACTTCACATCAATGGTGTAAGAGTAGAAGCAATGTTACTGTTAGCTGTACATAGAGAAATCACATGTTCAAATATTCACCCTCAACAGCAGAGAGGACTCAAACCACAGGTACTGAAGTACTTGGCATTCATTAGGAACTTAGATATTAATTTTTATGTATTGACCTGAGTAATAAGCTAAGCATAAAGGACGCCAAGAAGGGCCAAATACTGAGTCGAACTTGTATGGGATAAAAGAAGACTAAAACATAGCATATGATTGATATAGGGCATTTATTAAAAATGCCATAAAAGAAACAAAATAAACTATATCACAAATATCTACAACGTGGTTCGAAGATGAAAAGCAGGTAACAAATACAATACTAATGCGTCATTACCAAACAAAAACAATTACATAACATACATCTCCGAACCATAAAAACATTCAGTCTGAAAGCAAAGACGCCTCAAGCCACAGGTAATGAAGTAGTTGGCATTCATTAGGAACATAGATATTAATTTAAAGGCAACTTACTGTAGTGCTGTGCTAAATCATGTGTAAATATTCAAACATTTTTACTTTTATATGAACCTTACTATGGCATGTTTACTAGTTTTGAGTCCAGACTTGATGGAGACTGATGCCATATTTGAAGCTTATTGCTAGTATTTGAAGCAGCATTTATGAATTTATATTTCAATGTAATCTTTGAATTACTAAACTATTCATTTTATTAGGTGCAGGAGGCATTCACCAATTATGTGGCTGGCTGTGATATCATAAAAAACGAGATGAGTTTTCTGTTCAATACATTTTGAGTGTATTAATTAACATCACATGTTGAACTTCAATGTGACTTAATATGAAAGTATTGGCTGACTTTGGCTACATATTTTAGTATACTATTACCTGTGAGTGGATTTGTGTATTTTTTTCTTTTAGTTTTGTTGAACTAAATTTTGTTTGATTTTCTTATCATTTCAGGTTATTTTATGACAGATAGTACTATATATAATTGTTTGGATCAAGTTTCTCATTGTTTTATCATTTTAGGAGTCAATAAAGAGCTTTGTGCAGAATCAACTTAAACCAGGACATCTGATCTCTGCACGTACCAGGTCAACACCGGTGTGTTCAAGGAATTCAATGCCTTATTGTGCATTTCCTGTCTGTGATGTCACATTTAAAAGGGGATTCAACTTGACTTGAATCACAGATGAACTTGTTTAACAATCCACAAGCTTGTATAGTGAGTAGGCCTTGTATATTACAACGAATATACGTGAAGAAACATGTACTCTATGAATAATTAAAATGCTTATATTTTTGTATTTAATCGCTAGGACTGTAATAGCTTGAATTCATATCAAGTGTTTATATATGTTTATGACAGAAAAAAAAAGAATTTACCTACCTACCGACCCAACCCAAAAAGTATGGATTGGAAGTGGCAAACAATTTTTTAAGGATGACTATGTTGAATAACACATGTATCAAAAACAGTAGCTGATCCAAATAACTGAATGAAGATAAGGCTTTATTTTATGCTTACCAGTGAAATATAGAATTATATCGGTGAAATAAAACCCTATATTTCACTGTTTGAAACAGTGAAAATAACACATTGTCTATATTCCACTCCATCCGGTCCCTGAGGGAACTTTTTTGGAATGTTTTATTACCTCCCTTGCATTGTAATAATATGGAAGACTTAGAGTTGCTACAATTTGATTATGAGACATATTTTAGTCATTTATTCAATTTTGAGTCAAATGAGATTGCTGATGTAATGAGCGAAGTTCAACCTGAACCATCATCTTCAAATTACAAGGATATTTAAAGAAGTTAACAACTCTGATGTAGATTCGTTCTTGGTTTTATGTTTTTATGTGACTTATTGTCACTGTGGTTTAACGCTGCTTTTCAACAATTTTTCAGTTATATACAGCGACTGGATTACCTAACCAGTTCTCCTGGACTGTATACTAACCAGTACTAACTTACCCTTCCACAAGGAGCCTGCAACTTCTCCACATATGGAGGAAAATCGACATTTTTGTCAAACTTTCATGGAAGGGTATGACCTGCCGCGACCAGGATTCGAACCCGGATCTCTGAGAGATACGTTCTTGGAGAAGACCATCATCAAAAACACCTAAAAAACTGATGCTGATATGAAGTATTTTATTTCTTTTCTAAAAAGCACAAACAAACTCAGAATGCCAGAAATTATTCCACCTGACGTTTTAAATGATTAATTTGCCAGTTTCTAATCAGTGCTTCTAAAGCTGATGGCTTAGAGTATGAGCCCAGTACACTTAGAGGTTTCATAAGATGAAACAGTGGCTTTGCCACTCGTGAAAACATTGCATCAAATCGTCACTCCATGAAATAAACCACCGTCATGCACAGAAACAAACAAATATTCTCTATATCATTGGTACTGGGTCAGTATTAGTTACTGGTTATCAGTTCATCATTTCTACAAATCAGTATGTAGTAGGCAATGGAATAGGGGCTGTGAGGTAAAGGGTTAATAGAACATGTTTGTTATGTACTTTGGGTTGGTGATGACAGAACAAAGATAAACGAAGTTAAATAAGTGTTGCACTAAATCTTTTCAGATTCATTGGTCTGTAGGTGGATCAAACCACAAAAAATTTGTGTGAACTTTTTGCAAACTTCTAGTGAAACACATGGAGTGTGTGATACTTAGAATGTGTGTTTTCATAAAATGTAGGTTCATGCCAATTTGATATATGGCATATGTGAAGAAAATGTGGCATTGTGAATTTATGGACATCACATTTATTTTGATAAATGGGACCTGTATTTTTAGTCTTTTTTAATACAAGACCAAAAGTGAATAGGTTAGTTAAGCAAGTAGTGTGTATAGTTCAGATGTTTATTTGAGTGTATTATTCTATTACAGAGAAAGATGAACAAAACAACACGATTGACAAAACTCAAAAGTGAAGTAAAGAAGGTAATATTATTTTGATACTTCAAAATTAGTTATGTATGCATGTAAATTCTGAAAAAGATCTTAAATATAAAACACAGTCATTAAGAAAACTGCATACCAATATCAGAGGTCTAGAATGAAATTAAGGATAGTATGAACATCATAGTGAGTTTTGATTGCCTTTATTCCCCATCTTTATGTATTCAGCTTTGTGCTACATATGTCATTAATACTGTATACATGTCACACTAAACAGAATAAATACAAAGGAGCAGATACTGTCTAAATGTCTATACATTTTTCTAAAAGTATATCAGCATAGGAACATATTCTCCTGTACAAATAGCTCTTGTAAGAATTAATGTAACCTATAGTAGTCATACAAGCATGAATGATTTAGTTTATAACCAAAAATGATACATGGAAATAATGTTCATTTTCAACTTGTGTTCCTTGTATTGTAATACTTTCCATGTACTAAAAATAATCCATACCTTGTGTGTGCATTCATTTTGTGTGATATACAAATAACTTATGAATGAAACAATGTTTCATTAAACTAATTTAGTTATCAAAGAAGGTCATGAAATGGCAAGATAGTTATGAAAATATTTCACCATCACGTCAGGATGTGTAGGTGAGAGTTTATATATAAATGATTGAAAACATACTATACTAGTTAAAATTACAGTTAATTCAATAGTGAGATATAGGCTCAATATTGATAAGCTGACATTTTTGTAAATTTCACAGATGTGTTGTTGCTTGTATAAATAAGCTACTCAATTTTGTTGTTTAGTGCTGATACCCATTATAAAGTGGCTTAAAGCATCCTGATTGACAAAGCAGTTCAGTAGACAGGTTTGCCATCATGCAAACTGCTTTATTGAAAGAATGAATAGGTCAAGCCAGGATAAGTTAACATACTATCTATATTGATTGTCTGTAAATAAAACTACCTTCTTGTTTCCTTCTAGAATCTAAACATTTTATTTTATGTTTTCAGAGTATGTATTCTGTTGGCCAAAAGGTTGGGGCCTATTATGAATTAACTGAAGCATATCCAGATACATGTATAGTGACAGCCATTGTAGGAGACAGTAAGTTAATACTGGATGTTTGGAACACCTATCTAACCGACCAAAGCTGTCAGATGTTTATTCCATCTATTGCTGACATGATACAAGTTGGACAAGATGCCATAATAAACTCTAGTTGATTCATATCAATAGTCAGTGATGGGTTGACAGATACATCTTCGCTGGAGGCTGAAATTGTTTTGTCTATTTGTCTGTCAATGGCATTGTAAGAAATTTTTCAGAAACTAATTACAACTAGACCTTTTAATAGGCTTTGTTATAATAATAGTATTTTATTTGCCATAAACTTTACAACCAACTTGTAAGATATGAGTTTTAATTACACTACATATAACATTTTGAACAAGGGGAGATAATACAATAGGTGATTGGCTTGTTATGGCCGTGACATGTGATCACTAGAGACAGACATACATGTTTTAGGTAGAATCAGTATATCAATTTGATTGTACTTAAGGATAAAAACTGGGCAGATATTATCAATCACAATTAAATAACAACCGGTTATTCATGAACAAGTAATATGCCGGAAGCTATTCACATAAGCGCTTAGCGCTAATACTAGTTCCTTAAGTTGGAAGCTATTCCAAAATAAGCCATTAAATAATGCTAATAGTTACTTAAGCGGGAAGCTGTTCCCAAGTAACGCATTTAATTTCATTATTCCTTACTATACAGGAAGCCATTCCCAAATATATCACTCCAATTAATAAATATACAATGATAACAATCCACCCTGGTTAATGTGCACGTAGCCATGCGCCAAATATACTGAGTCCAATTTTATTTGTTTTTATAATAAGTCATTGCCCAAGCTAGTTGCAACTCAAGATTTGCCAAGCATATGCTTATTCCGGACAAAATCAGAGTGAATATATAAAGAATTTAGAAATGGCCCAATATATTGAGTATTGAGTCCTTGCATAGCGGTTCCATGCCATCTTCTACAGTTTCCCAACCCTACACCAATTGAGCTAATATTGACCTAAATTTATGAGCAATACATGCATGTCTGTCCCTTTAAGAATTTTCTGCCACTATAGGCCTTTTCAGAAAGTAGGTTATCTCCCTTGAAAAAATCTGTCTCATTCGGATTCCTTCGGACACTGGGTAGTATTTTTGATGATGGCGCCTTGAGACTTACATGTGTTGAGATACCAAGGAGGGCATTAATTGAAAATAATTGACAAACACATTAATCAACTATTTAAAAAGATGTTATATACTGATAATGATGGTTGTTTGAAGTCAAATTAATAATGCTACCTTGTTCAATGTGTTTTTGAAGAACATTTAACAAGGACAAAATATCAATCATCATATCAGAGAGGTGTAAAACAGTTATGTTAAAATTTCCGTTAAGTTCCTAGTAGTACTTCATGAATGCATAAATGTTGGACCACATTTAGAATTGATGTAATAGTTTTAAATGATAATACCATCTTACTAAACACATTACATTTGTGACACTAAAACAGATATGAGCAAATACAAGATCAAACAAATATAATGGCGCAAGAATGCATTTAATAAACGATATTTATTACATAACACTTATTTTAAAAAGTGACAATATTACGTACTCAATCTAATGGTCTTATAAAATATAAAAGAATCGAAGTTTAAAATGACCAATTCTTTCTAAAAAAATCTTATAAGCGTATAGAACCTGCCATTTTATTTTATTTTTATACGTGTTTCTCAACACGCTTAAAATTTAATAAAACATTGTGAGAATGATAATTAGTGTTTGTCACATGCCATGACTGATTAAATATAGAACATGTTTGACCCCAGACAGCTGTAAAAACAATGTAGATCCATAAAACAACGGGTGGTATAAATATATATGACCGCATACTGATTTTCCGGTTTGATTAATTGCTATCAGTAAGGATCGTGTCACCCAGACTATGATTTGACAACTTGCTGATATTAAAGCTGCAGATTTCACTAAGATAAAATGAAAACACAAATGCGCCGAATTTGCAAATTTTTGACCAGAGCCATCAAGATATATCACAAAGATAAACATTCTTGTTTCGTTACATAAAATGTAAATCAATGCTTTTTATGGTTTTAACAAACAGTTCTATGAAAGACAGCATCGGTTTGCCTGACTGCTATTTACGAGAAAACTTTGATTACTTTATATTTCATTAAATATTTTGAAACTTAAATGTCTGAAGACACAATCGAGAAATGACTGAATCATGTTTTATCGGTAGGAAGTGTTAGTAAATATCATAAAGTATAAAGTACTTTGCATCTTTATCAGATAATGCCTGAAAAGTTGAACGTACATGTAAAAAATTGAATAATTTGCCGTAAATTTGTTGATTTTTCACTCACATCTGCCCAATGGAACATACAGCCTGGGAGGACAGTGTTTCCCTTTGTTGGTCCAATGTGTCAGACCAAATGTTTTCACACAACATGGTTTGGTCACTGTTCCCAAACACAAAGTTGGACTGATTATTCTTACAATGCTGAATCCCGGTCTTACTTGCTCGTAAATCAGTTCGAAACCGAGGCATCAGTAGCTTTTGTCAACTAGTTTCCCTACAAAGATCTTTCATACCCAACAATATCATTGGAGAGATAGCATAGTTATTTTTGTCTATTAAATCAGAATGTTCTATCTTTTTGAATATCCTGTTCCCTCCGGAGATATTCCCATGTGGCGAAATTCACTATTTTTGACAGTATAACTTATTACACAAAAAATGTGCTCACCTCAGTAATAAGCTATCTTAGTGAAGGTTTGTGTCTATGATTTTACTCGTTGCATATTATAAAACTAATACACAACCTTTTGAGTATTTCTGTTCTAAATAGCTTTATAATAACACTTTCTTTGCTATTATAGCTTTTTAAATCTGTTTTAATTTGTTCTTTTTTCTTCTATTATGACATAACAAGAATTAGAAACTACTATATAAATACATATACAGTAATTTAGACATCAGCAACCAGTTTGACATACATTTAATTTGGATACGATATATAAGCAGTGTTAAAAATCATGCATCTAAGAAGCGCAGTACTACCCGGAAGTAGCAGGTGCGCGTTTTTTATCTCCTAATGAAGAGCTACCAAGGGCAGATAAATCATGTTTCTGAAAAGGCCTATACCCGATAACTTAGGGTTTCCCCAAAAAATTCTAAAACCAAGCCCTGAAGGCCGTTAAAACATTTTTAAATTTAAATATTCAACTGATGTACAGTAAAACTAGCAATTCAAAACTACTGAATTTTATAATCATTTAATGTTTAACTGATTGATACTATTGTGGCTAAATTAAGTCACTCTAGGGTTGTCAATATCCCCTCTTTAATTCCATCCATATACATGGCAAGGCCTATGTTAGATGAATGGATACCATCTTCCCAATAGAACCCCAGTGTTTTAATATCAATGTCTAAACTTATAACTCCCCCATTTTGTCTCCATGTTGTTTGTTTACCCCATCTGTGTATTCTTTTCCTTTTGGTCCTTTCTTGTCCCCCCCGATTTATTCTTTGTAAAATGTCCACCCATATCAATTTTGTTTGCTCAAATGCACTTCTTCAATAACTTATTTCCTCTTTTATAATATTCATTATGTCCCTAGTGTCTGTAGTTGCTAAGTAATTCCCCCTAAATGAATCAGTATTATCCCTAAACAAGTTAACCAGGACAATCTCAAAGGAAAAGGAAAAAACATAGGGTGGTTGGGAATTAGGGGTACTGGTATGTCATGGTATGATTTTGTTCATTGCATTCAGTTAGATGTTTTGTTAATACTGATATAATATAATGACCTACCTGTATGCCAATTAAGCACAAAAAATTAATATCAATGTACTCGGATGTCAGTTATATCTCAGGATAGTCTGTATATTAATTAACTATTTGTGTTTATATGAGAAATGTTGTGGATTCTATTAAAATAGCTTAGATAATATAAAGCAGTTAACTGAAGTTTAAGCTGGGATTATTTAGCAAAAAACATACCTCCACAGTTGAAAAATTTGTTGTCTGTAGTGTTGTTTGGTTGTTAAATACATTGATTACTTCATCAGAAATCCTCACATTATCACCTGGCCTTACAGATTATTTGGCCATTCTTCTCCATAAAATGACTTTGGACTTTCTGGTCACATTCTCTACAGTGACTGTCTTTAAGGTTAGGTTATATCTTATCCCCTAAAATCTCATTTGTGTTGGTTAATCTTCATTAATCTTCATGAAGGAAATTATCAGCATAACTTTTATATTTTTCAACTAGGAAATCTAGTATTGGGAGGCAAATTAACCTCAGATTCTAATTAAAGATGGTAATTCTATGAAACAACACATAAGAGCAGCACTAGTATGAAATTAAATTACATTTAACAGGGCTATATATATATATATATATATATATATATATATATATATATATATAGCCCTGTTAAATGTAAAAAAGTTTTGAAAATAATCAATACTGTCAAAATGCGGGAAAAGTGGCAAATAATAAGAGGTGTTCAAGTGGTTCTCAAAGCTGATTTAATTTATATATATATATATATATATGTTTTTATAGTAGTTTGTATGCCAGTCAGCCCGATTAACCAGTTGGTAGAGCAGCTGATTGCGGGTTCAAGCCCTGCATTAGGAACTTAATCTTCTACCTCCTATTACAAACACAAGAAAGAGCAAAAATATCATTGGCTTCAATTTGTACTGGTGTTATTTACAGTTGTTTTAGAAGCTGTCTGTTATTCTTATATGTAATACTTCTGATTACAATCAGGTAGTTTTCCCCTAAAAATTCAGCTTACATCAAGAATTTTCCACCCTTTTTGTAAAAATACCATGTTACTTTTCCCCAAGTTTAAAAAAGGCCCTTTCCCTGAAAAAAAACACCTACTAATGCTCCTAACCCTTTGATACCTTCTTTGCTAAATTTGAATTCATATTTATGATCAAGGCATGAGTCATATTCAGTTGTGATGGAAGAAAAGACATTACAAACTGTTCTAAATCTAATATGTTAAAGAACAGAGGCAGGTAAGATGTATTTTTTCTTTGACCATTAGTCATCCATCAACTCAAGATTTCTAACAGGCTTACTGACAGTTAATGCATACACAGTATTACTTTGCAGACAGAAATTGAGAAAAAATAGAGAAATCTTAGCTTTGTCAAACATAAACCAAAATAAGCAGAACCAACCGCCTTATTTTCAGAACATCAAAGTTGTTAGAAATAAACCATACAATTGTATATTTTGACTGCCGTATGAACATACTTAATTATGACCTAGCCGAACAAATAAACTTTGACTATGACATTATCCTATATGGTGCTGCTTTTATCATTTATTCTGTCATTATAAAAAACGCATCTTAAATTATCAAGAAAAGTTACCCTATCAAGAAAAGGTATCGACCCAAACAAATAAAACTCAAGTTTAATAGTGTAACATATTTTTGGTCCGAGCATTTTTTTTTATAATAATGTGTGACTACAAAAACAAATAAAAATGATGAACTGTACTATGATATAATTTTCCTCAAGCTTCCTTGCTTCTGATTGAAATTAGTTAATTGTCTAACGAAACTAAAATGTGAATTATTGTTGTCATCTCATCGATTAATTAAAGGTACATAGATCTAAGCTAATTTCTTTACAATAGATCTAGTTGCACTTTAAATAGATAATCACCTATCACTCAAGAAGAGACTAGGATGAACACTGAATTTATATAATAGTATTGTAAAAACATTTAGGTGCACTTCAATTGTGTAATCATGAGGTAATACAGTAAAACCCCTGAAAGCAGGACTCTCTGAAAACTGGAATTCTCTGAAAATCTGACAATTTTTCTAGTCCCTTTTTTTCTCTTCTATAATCAATAGTTCTCTTAATACTGGAATTCTCAGAAAATCCAACTTTTGGCCCAGTCTGGTTTTCAGGGTTTTACTGTATTCTGATTGAAAACTTAAGAGAAATGTTTTAACATTCTTGGAGGTGAATTGTTTACATATGACCATTATTTCATCATATTTTTTTAATCGTTCATCAAGTATGAAAAATGAATCTTTGCCTCTGGCAATCATGTATATCAATGGAGACAAATAATGTTGGTAGAAGATCACCTAAGGAAAGTGTTTTGTACAATTCATGCTCTGATATGCAACAGTCAGTAGAACCTGGTGTGATAGGTCATACTTTCACACTGTCTGCATTGTCTACTTTGCCTACATTGATTATTTTTAAGAACTGTATTGTATTATGAGTGGAGACTCGTGTTTGATAAGATAATCATTATGACTTGGATAGATACAGTGGACTGAGAAAACAAATAATCTGCATTAATCAAACTGTAGTAAGATACGGGTGCTAAAAATTGCTGATTTAATTTTGACATGAAAAATATATAAGTAAGTAAATTTATATGTGTATGAAAATTTATAAGTTATGAGAAATTCAGAAGTAAGTGAAAAGCAACAAAATGTATTTATTTAACCTAAAATTCTTAATTCACACTAAATACTAAATGAATGACACCCTAGATTTATAATTAATATAATTCACATATTATACAATATAAGCAATTTGAGCATCAAAATGCTATGTTACACATCATGGACTATTGTGTTAACAAAATTTATGTGTGCATTAATTAGGTGTGAGTGCTCCACAGCGTTTTCCTGTATATTTTGTTTCAGTGTGGCTCCAAACGGTACTGATCTCATAAAATTCAGTGTGGAACAGAAACTCATAGTTTTTGGCCACAAAGTTCTGCAATTTAAAGCTTGTGTGTAAGTGAGGAATAAATTACCTCATGAGTAAAATCATTGTTATTTGTTGCCTGCCTGTCTCCATGCATGTGTAAATTTAATGTCTATTTCAGGTCAACATCTGAACAAGAATTACTGACAAGAATTGATTTTTTGTAGTACATGAACTTATGTAAGTTTTTATTGTACATTTTTTAAATGTTTTTGTTTGCTTCGTCATGTAGAACCACATCCAGTTGTTGTGATCATTTGTCATTCATCTATGAGCATTTTCTTTGATAGACCTTAGCTTTATGAAGTCTAACACGATATGAATTCTCTTGTAGAAGCTATCCAACCAACCATTAGATGTTTTGAACTCTGACACTCCTAGCTCACTTGTGTATTTGTGTACTTACTTTTTCAATAGCAGACCAGAGACACTAATTTTATGACCCATTTCTTCCCTGAACCAATACAAACATATTTCATCATATTTAATACAAGTTCATGTACAGTCAAACCTATGTTTGCAGCCACCTCCAAATAAAGACCACCATGTGAATAAAGACGATCCATTGAAAAACCGTTTCTGGTTATTTAGAACAAACTGACCTCTGAATAAAGGTCATCTGTCAATAAAGGCCACATTTTGTCTTTCCCAAGGATGCTCTTTGTTCACATGTTCAAGCTGTCACCGTGTCCTATAATCCTATAAAATCTTATATTTTGGGCCTTGTGTCCTATATATCAGAAAGTGCCCTATAAATCCTATAAAATCCTATATTTTAGGCCTTGTGTCCTATATTTTCACCATGTCTTGGAGATTTTTAAAAAGTGTCTTCTTTGATACTGCCTCCAGAACAGGTAGTGTGTGACAAAGATCCAAGCATGAGTTGTACTTGGTTTTAAAGATACCGTACAACCCCACAAGCGGACCACCCCATTTTTCGGGACACCCTGTTTCTGAGGATACTTTAAAAGAACAGAATTTTTTCCTTCTATGTTTAATGTCCTTATTGTCTGATAATAGGACCACCCTGCTATTTGATTCCCGAGACACTTTTAAGAGTACCAAATATCATAATTACTCTTTGTTTAACCCCCATAATTGGACCACGTTAATCCAATAAACAACTTGACACATTCTCGAATTCACCGACAGGGACAGTAATCAGCATGATTAGACGCTTATTTTACACAATGATCTATAATAATTGGGGGATCATAACAAAGACATACAACTGACCACACAGACACGCACAAAAACAACAACACAGCCAAAAACAACTGACAACTTAGACATGCACAAAAGCAACAACACAAAAACAACTGACAACACAGACATGCACAAAAGCAACAACACAAAAACAACTGACAACAAAGACACACACAAAAGCAACAACATAGCCAAACACAACTGACAACACAGACACACACAAAAGCAACAACAAAGACATGCAACTGACCCCTCCCCAGCTACACACAAAAGCAACAGCACAGAAACACACAACTGACAACATAGCCATGTAGAAAAAACAGCAACACTGACACACAACAGACAAGACAGCCACACAGAAAGACAACAACACTGACACACATAACTGACAACCCAGCTACACAGAAAAACAACAACAACACTGATACACACAACTGACAACACAACCACACAGAAAAACAATACTGACACACACAACTGGCAACATAGCCACACAGAAAAATAACAACACTGACACACACAATTGACAACACAGCTACACAGAAAAACAACACTGACTCACAAAACTGAAAACACAGCCACACAGGAAAGCAACAACTCTGACACACACAACTGACAACACAGTAACACAAAAAACAACACTGACACACATTAGAGAGTCTAAAATCCAGAAGTCTATTTAAAGGGATAAGACTAAAGATTTATGGTTAAGGGGTCTAGAATTAATATTTCTGATTAAAGATGTACAACACATCATCTCTTGAAGGTTCATGGTTACAACTGATTACTCTTGCTGACTACAGTGTGAAGATCAAAGTAATTTAGTGCTTGTTATTTCTCATTCATGACGGTTGTCCAGAAAGTTTTTGTAGAGGAAGCCTAGCAATTATTGTTTAAGTAAGAGGACTGTTCAGGAAGTTTTTTGTGGAGGAAGCCTAGTAATTATTTGTTTAAGTATGAGGGTTGTCCAGTAAGTTTTTATAGAGGTAGCCTAGTATAGTGGAACCCTGCTAAACCGTACGGGCTTGGGACTGGGCAAAACGTCCAGTTTAGCGAGGTGTCCGGTTTAGGGGGGTTTTGTGTTTGGACAAGTTAAACTCCATGAGATGGTTATTTTTAGAGCAAATTATGACAGTACATTTGTATTCTAATTTGTAGATTAATGTAATGTTTTATGTTAAAAGTACATTGTCTAAATAAGCATCTCTTATCATGATAATCAAATTCATGTTAAAAACTCACAAAATAGTAATAATAATGATAATTCTTTAAACAAAATTAATATATTTTTCATAAATTTGTTCAATCATGCAGGGCCCACCCTTTCAGCAATAAACATCAATAATCCGTCTGACACCTAGTACACACACCCTGAAGCAGTGCCCTATCAAAACACATGTGACACTCTAAATCTCCAATAAACAAGTAATTTATGACATCTTCCAAAATTACCGTCCGGTTTAGTGAGGTGAAATTGTGTCGGTCAGCTTCAAATTTTCTGAAAAAGGCGTCCGGTATCCGGAATAGTGAGGGTCCAGTTTAGCGAGGTATTTTGTATTGAGAAAAAGTCGGGGCTTTGAAAATCATCCGGTTTAGTGAGGAGTCCGGTTTAGCAAGGGTCCGGTTTAGCGGGATTCCACTGTAATTATTTGTTTAAGTATGAGGGTTGTCCAGTAAGTTTTTATAGAGGTAGCCTAGTAATTATTTGTTTAAGTATGAGGGTTGTCTAGAAAGCTTTTGTAGAGGAATCCTAGTAATAATTTGTTTAAGTGTGAGGGTTGTCCAGAAAGCTTTTGTAGAGGAAGCCTTGTAATTATTTGTTTAAGTAAAATTGTTCATTTAATGCCCTTTAAATGTTGGTTTTCAGGAAATAGATGTTCAACAGACAATAAGTTGTCTTAACAAGTAATTCTTTTTTTGAAGATGAATTGCCATTGAACCACCACTAATGTATTCGTATGTTGTCATTTTCTCTAATATAACAATCTTTAGCTTTCTCCAGCTTTCATCCTCCATGTTTTTTAATCAATCTATCAGACACACCCTCAGTGACAGCAGCAGTCACTCCACCAGATCTTGAAGAATGCAAACCAAATTTAGATTTATCCCAACTCAGAAATACAAGAAAGAAATATTTCTCGGGCCCAAGAGTAAGATAAAGGTTCCCCTTTTCCCAACCCATAAGAATTGGTTTTCTTTAAAAAGGAAACTTTCCAAAACAAAAATTCATCAGAATTATCTGAAATACCGGCTGAAACTTAATATTTTTGCAATGCAAGGACAGGACACATAATATTATTAGTTTTACTAATAACTATAGTAATGCCTTTTGTCAATTGATAAGTTTTAAACTTGCAAATGGTGATATTAACACTATTCAAATTAAAAGTAATGTCAATGCGCCTCAGCGAAATAACTTCATTAAAGCGTAAAACTCCTGAAAAACTCAATAAAGTCATTGTGAAAAATCTACTGTCTATAAGAGAATCACTATTTCCATATTTTTTGGCGATCATTATTAAATCATGAACAGAAACAGGATCTTAAGAATTACTCTTAGAATCCACTGACCTCAAAATTCTTTCCTAAACAAAAGACACCAAAGAAGATCGACATGGATTTGGCAAACCAGCCAGTTCATGTGCGTGAGAAATCCCATATCATGAATTTTAGACTGAGAGGGGTTATATTTCGCTAAACTGGAGAAATAATGCAATACATAATAAGGAGAGGCTAGAAGTGGACAAAAATTGTATTTGTGACACCAACTACGAAAGTCTTTGAAATAGAACTCATAAGCTTTAATAGTATTCTTTGACTTGGCACATAAAGACTTTTTCTATTTTGATGAGCCTTGTTAAGCTCTGGGTGGGCTTGAATAGCATCCAACTCTTTAAGACCATAGAGATGCCAATTGAAAATAAATATAATGTTCAAATCACTATACTGTGAAAATATTTTGCTTTGCTGCACAAATAAAGTCTGACAGTCCAATCAGACCAACGAAAACTCGACCAAGGCTGTAAGATTTATCTCCCTTATACAGGTTGAACTTTTCTCCAAAGACTTAATGTCCTGGACGAAAAATTTTAATTGCTCCAATTATTACAAGTACA
This sequence comes from Lutraria rhynchaena, assembly GCA_008271625.1. Classification (NCBI taxonomy): domain Eukaryota; kingdom Metazoa; phylum Mollusca; class Bivalvia; order Venerida; family Mactridae; genus Lutraria; species Lutraria rhynchaena. The sequence goes on from VIBL01000281.1 coordinate 324,443, forward strand.
ATTAGTATTACAAAACTTGGCGTTCTGCCAGTACAAGCTTTCTGCTTAACATTTAGAATTCCGCTAAATCACTAATTTAGTATTACAAAACTTGGCATTCTGCCATGACAAGCATTCCACTTAACAACATTTTGCATTCCACATATTATATTTTAAAATCACTAATTTAATATTACAAAACTCAGCATTCTGCCATGACAAGCATTCTACTTAACAACATTTTGCATTTCACGTATTATATTTTAAAATCACTGAAATTTAATATTACAAAACTCAGCTTTCCACTATAACAGGCATTCGCAAAATTTGAATTCCGCTAAAATCATAAACTTTCTACTTCATATGTAGTAAATTTACATCCAATGTCAAATGAAAACATGTAAACATAACATCACAATATACATGCGTGAACACTAGTCAACTTAATATTTGGCACTCAGCCTACTTGATAATCCAAAACTAAACTCGGGGCTTTAAAAAATCTATTTGCATCTCATCAATTAATCTGATTACACGAATTACAACTTAATGAAGACTCCATGCGAACAACCAAAACTTTGCTTTTGAATCATCTGGAATCAAAAATGCAAGTGTAATCCAAACACTCCATAAAAATATTTTGACCTTCTTTAAATTCAAGGATTCTGCAATGAAATCCCGCTTCATGCAATTTTCCTTGAATGGCCAAAAGGGGCAGATCAAGCTTGCTACTTCCGCGCTGAGGTACTTGTACACAGGACTGTGAATCTGATTATTTGTCAAAAGATGATCTCTAGGTTACAAGTTACATTTTCTGTAGAAAGAGCAGCTAGAGACAGGAAGCCCATATATTATATCCCTGAATAAGCAGCAACTGTACACATATATAAGACCATATATATATGTAAAGTCAAAGAAATGTCCTTAGAAGATTGATATTGATGACTTTAAACAACTTTCCTCAGCTGACATAAAAAATTTCTCAACAAGTACTAAATGTATAAAGTTATACTGGAATATCATTAAGACTGTTGAAGTCAATTCAAGTAATCTTTACTGTGTTAATTATAAAACTGATCACTTTTTGAAATACTTTTATTTTATTATGTCTTCATGAACTCCCTGTTCTTAGTGATCTAGAACTAAATCAGTTGATGTCTGAATATCTAAAAATATTTGGGGAAAATGTGCAGATCTTGTTTCTATTTGCAGAAAAAAACTCATTTCAGGCATGCATCATTCTTTTTATCTCATGCTTCGACCTCACTATGGTAAACTAGGTGTGTGATTATTTTTGTCTTGTCCTTACTGCCAGTCACATTTTGACTTATAATTCCTTCATTTCTGTATTTTCTTGTATATCACTGTGTACCTTATAGATATGAACTATTTTGTTTAAACCCAAGAATTTACAAGTAATAATAAATCTGTAATATTTTATATCATTTTAAGAACGACATATAAATTATCTGTCATTATGAACAAATGCATTAAATGCATGGTGCTATAACTGATATAATTTTTGTGTCAATAATAATTTCTGTAACAGATACATTAAGATGAAAGTATACTATAAATCTTATGTTTTAGAAGTAAAACTGAATTAATGTTTTAATACGATGTAGTATTTCTTCAAGATAATTGATTTGTTTGCATTTTACTATTATATTTGATTTAATCAGTGAAGCAGAGGCATTAACTTGGGCATTTCCTTAAAGTTGTTTTAATGTTATTTAATCTTACATATTGTTTAAACCAAAGGACACACAAGTAATAATGAATCTAAGATATTTTAAATCATTTCACAATCATAAGTAATTGATGCATACAGTGAATTCATTATGAGTTATGAAATAGATGATGGGAGTTTAGTTACAAGTGTATCATACAATATATATCTGCATGTAGATAATATCTTGGAAAAGATGAAAATCAGATTTAAATGAAATGCAGTATAACCCCGAAAAACTGAACCTCATAAGGACTGGGTCAAAAGTCCAGTTTTCTGAGAATCCCGGTTTTCAGAGAACGAAAATGGGACTTTCAGAGAATTCTGGTTTTCAGAGAGTCCGGTTTTGAGGGGTTATACTGTATACAAAGGCAGATGTGCATAAAGGCCTTATTTCTTATTAAGTCATGGGTTGAACTGTATAAATTTTAGATTTGACATGTATACCCTTGTAAAGTTACTAAACTATCACACAGAAACAATGAATTTGGTGTAGGAAATGTTTGATCCACTGCAGCTTAACTGACATCATCATAAGCTATGTATATGTTCCACTGTTATCATGAGCTGTCTTAATGTACCACTGTTATCATAAGCTATCTTTATGCACCACAGTTATCATAAGCTGTATTTATGTACCACAGTTATCATAAGCTGTATTTATGTACCACTGTTATCATAAGCTGTCTTTATATACTACTGTTATCATAAGCTGTATTTATATACCACAGTTATCATAAGCTGTATTTATGTACCACTGTTATCATAAGCTGTCTTTATATACTACTGTTATCATAAGCTGTATTTATATACCACAGCACTATTTCTCAATAAGATATAATTACAGCTAATGAACATTCCTGTCCTGTTGAATTTTACTTTGGGTAAAAAAATCATTGAAATTGACCAAAAAAATTAAAGTCCTTGATAATTGTATGTTCGGGGGGTATTTATGCTCTGTCACATTTTTTTCTCACCATACTATTTTCTCACTTCTTCACTAATTTCTCACCACACTATTTTTTACCACACTATTTTCTTACTTACAACACTATTTTCTCACTTACCACACTATCTTCTCACTTACCATACTTTTTTCTTACCATACTAATTTCTCACTTACCATACTATTGTCTCACTTACCATACCATTTTCTCACTTACTACACTATTTTCCCACTTACCATGCTTTTTTCTCACTTACAACACTATTTTCACACTTACCACAATGATTTCTCTTTTACCACACTAATATCTCACTTACCATGCTAATTTTTCACCATACTATTTTCTCACTTACCATGCTATCTTCTCACCACACTTTTCTCACCATACTATTTTCTCCTTTACCACACTATTTTCTCACTTATGACACTATCTTCTCACTTACCACACTTTTTTCTCACCATACTATTTTCTCACTTATCACACTATTTTCTCACTTATCACACTATTTTCTCACTTACCACACTATTTTCTCACTTTCCACAATAATTTCTCACTTATCACACTATTTTCACTTACCACAATAAATTCTCACCACACTATTTTCTCACCTTACTAAGGGCCCACCACCTTTCCCCAAGAGGTGAAAAAAGCACTGTATTATTTTTTATTCGATACTTGTTACATACATTTAGTTAAACATACTCTTTATCTTCTGTCATGCACACATAAAATTTTACACTGGTCAATTTATTGTACAAGGGTTAATCAGTATTTTTACTATTAATCCTTTTGTTTATACAAAAATTTTGTGTTCAGTTTAAAACGGTTGAATGCTTTCCTGTAACTCCATTTGTCAATAGATTTTTACCATGAAATTCTCATGTTTTTTGAAAAAGTGAACACAGGTATTTGAGGAGAACCAGTTTTCCAGCCAGTTGTTAACTCACTGACACATGATAGGTAGATATTTTACCTCGTCACAGTTTTTGTCATTTTTATGTCCAAGTAATGAAATTATATTGTAGACCAAGGTATGTTAGCTTTTACAGTTTTATTATGCATTCTTTCTCCAAAATAGAGTTTTGCACTTTGTTCTGGATATTTTCAATGACTTAATGTCATCTCAATACTAGTACTAAAAAATTCATAATGAATATTTCGTGTTGTCAGTTTAAATCTGTTGAAAACTCTAATATCATCCATGGTGTAATTTGTAATTTGTATTTTTATGCCCCCCCCCCAAAATGGATTTGGACCAACAAAACCCACATTGCTTACCAGAATGCTTTATTACTTACACAGTTGTTACCTTAGACTATTCTTAATCCACCCATATCACCCAACATCGATTTGACTTTGACGTCAGTTTTTCATCGTAAAAATTGTCATTTATAATGGTTTACATGCATGCTATTGGTTGACTATGTAAATGATTATAACTATAATGTATGTGCTAATGTGTCCTCAAATAGTATGATTTGACTTCTGCTGAATTAGCAGCATTATTTTATGACTGTGGAACGAGCTATAAAGATATTAAATGGACCTGTGGCTTCACCATTAGCTTTTAAAAGATATCACCACAACACTTTGAATACTTGATTATCATGACAAGGCACAGTTGCAAAACAAGGGGCATTATTCTGAAAGCTATAGTTTTGGAGTTATGCCTCCTTTTAAACTTAGAATTTTTATCAAAATTGCTTATTAAATAGAATGTTGTAAAACAGATGAGCATTGGTTTCACTCTGCAGAGCTCTAGTTAATGAAGAAGGGTTCTTTATACTGTAATGGAGATAAAAAACTAGATGATACAAACTAAAGATCAGATATTGATTACATGTAGGAAAAGTAAGATACAACATCAGAAGGTTGTTTTATTGTTTATGTTAATGTTATGGCCTTTGTAAAATGAATTTGCAACTTAGTCAAATATCAACTGATAAAGTTAAGTAAGTCTATCTGTATTCAGCTTGTAGTTGACTTTGCTGGTCCTTTTGGGAAATCAGTATGCATTAAAATTGCTAAGATTTGGGAACCAGTCCTTGATACAACTAAGGTTTAGGAGCCAGTCATTGATACAACTAAGATTTGGGAACCAGTCTTTGATACAACTAAGATCTGGGAACCAGTCTTTGATACAACTAAGATTTGGGTATCAGTCTTGGTGTGCTGCATTACTATACTAAGAAGACTGCACAGAAACAATCAATGAGGGGCTAGAGTTTGTTGACTGGTTTTTTAATACTCCAATTTTATCATCACAACTTCTGTGTGAACCAAATAAATTTGTGTTGTAAGATTTACTGCTTGTTTAATATTTATTTAATATCTCTCTATTTATATTTCAGATAAACCAAGAAAACTATTCAGCAGAATCAAAAAAAAATATTATGACTTTGGTGGTAAGTAAATCATATGTTTTATAATCAGAATTTTGGTGGGTTTATATTGACTTAACACTTGAATGATGTAGAAAAGATTTTCAACTATAAAGTGACCATCTATTTTAACATGGGTCATCTGGGGTCACAAAAAGTAGTTCATCAGGTCAAATCAGTTGCAATTTTTGCTCATGTGAGCGAAAAAGGGCCATCAAAGCTTGTTTACGATAGTTGGTAGTGACGTTACTCTGTCATAGTTTGCCATGCATATAGCATCTATTTATTATGGCTTCTTTCTCATTGGTTATAATCTTTCATATATTTTGATATGTTGTCTGTATGACAGGTTTCCTAAAATTCTATAATTTGTGATGACTTATTCTTGATGTTTATCTGTGTTATTTCTTTAAAGACATTTTATATAACTCTGACTTGACGGTGGATTCTATTGTAAGTTTGTTTGTTTTATTGGTTGATGGATTGCCTGAAGGGGAATTCTTAACTAGTTGTAAGATATACTGCTACACCCACTATATGGTCTTATAGTTATTTCAATAAATAGAACAAATTTAAACTTATTTTTAAGTTAATCCAAATCAAACAGAATGAATAATTTCAAAGTGAAGTGACCAGTCTAAGAGATAAAATGGTTAGAAAGGCAAAAATGTCTTATATGCTAAATATTCCTGTGGATTACGTCTCATGAAACATGAGCAAATAGAGATATAATTTTATGATAGCCTAAGATTCTTGATACAGTTGATACATTAATTAGTGATTAATGTTTATACAAAACAGTATGCAGACAGGGTATAGTCTCTAAACAATCATACTACTTGATTATTACTAATGAAAACAGTGTTCATAGAAATGAGTTGTTGAAAGTGTATATAAGATAGAATTAAACCATTCGTGCTGCTGTTTAATGAACTTCAAAATGATTGAAAAGCCTGTAGATTCAGTTTGCACTATGGAAGAAATAATTATAGTCTTAAAATATTAGGAAACAGGAAAAACAAACACAGTGAGAAAACATCAAATTGTCCCAACAAATGAATAAAAAGCCAATTTCATTAAAATCACATTCTCAGTCAGGCTATCGTGATGAAGGTGATTTGGGAAGTTTCCTAACTCCTCGTAAGAAAACAGGAGAAAGATTTCATCAGACAGGAAAGAGTCTCTTCATTAAACAATGCTATTTTAGGACATAATTTGAGCATGATTTCAATTTTTGTGTTCTCAAATTCTAATAGCTAGAATCTAGGATATGATTTTAATGGGATAAGAAAAAAAAAGTTTTGTAAAAGTCAGCAAATGAAACAGAACAACAAGATTATTAAGGCATGATAAACAGTATGAACAACAACTATTTACAACAAGCATTAATATAAAACCTATAAATTCTGGATCTCTGTCATCGCAAGGCCAACATTCAAAATTTGCAACTTTGGTTGAATTGAGGACATTTCTGTCACTCCATTCAAATCTGTTATGAGCAGCATCAACAGGGGAGTCTATGTTATCATCTTTGTAGTTCAGTGAAGGTGCTCTGTCTCAAATTTTAGTTCAACACCTTGCATTTTTCCTGACGTTAAAACTTCTTTAAGCTCTCTTTAATAATTTAATGACCATGGCTTGACAAATATTTTTTAGGCCACTCATCCTGCAGAACAACAAGCTAAGAATTTTAACTAGTTCAACAGCAGTTTCAACTCATCCTTAGTCAATTTCTACTCATAATTACGAGTGGACAAGTGGATTTGTCAAGCCCTGATGACTGTCTAGCTTGATGTACATTTAATCTAATCATATTGATTAACATTAAAACACATTTTTTAGTTTGTACTTCACAGGATAAGTATTTAAATACATAACTTTATGTTGCAAAAGCAAGTCATTAGAATAAGAGAAAAACATACTTCAAACACAAGTTGTTGTTCTTGTTACTATCAGATCAGGAACTGAAATTACAAAATTTTGATCTGTTCCAGCAAATCTCATGATGGATTTGAGTAATTTGGGTGTTTTGGGTGTCCTTTGTAGCCCTTATATATATCCATACTAACTGCAGCTATGAACTGTTCCCTCTTCACAACAACTACTTCCCTACAACAATCAATCTGCTTGTTTCCATAAAATGTTGCTCAAGAGTAAATGTGTAAAGTTCAATAAAAGATTTAATTTATTATTGATAATTTGGAACAGCTGGTTATATTAGGTCAAGGTATATTTACTGCATAAAGGCGGAGCATGGTCATGTTTTTGATGATTTGATTGGATGATACGCAATTGTACATCATTTGCACAGTCAATTAGCGACTGTGTGAATATGGGTCATCATTGGTAAAAAAACTAGGTCACTAGGTTGATGCACAAGAAAACCTTGATAATGCCTCTAGAGGTCACAATTTTAATTGAAACTTCATCAAACATTGTCGGAACCTTTGTTTTAGTAATAACTTGGACAAGTTCGAACATGGGTTATCTGGGGTCAAAAACTAGGTCACCAGGTCAAATCATTGGAAAACCTTGTAAAACCTCTTGAGGTCACTGTTTTGATTTGATCTTCACCAAACCTTGTCAAAATGATTGTTTTAATGGTTACTTGATTAGTTTTGAACATGGGTCATTCAAGTTAAAAACAAGGTCACCAGGTCAAATCACAGGAGAGCCATAGATTTGTCAATTTTTAACAAGAGGGCCATCTTGGCCCTCTTGTTTTGTTATTAGTTGGTTCAGTGACATATTTCTTTAGCATTGGAGTTTGTCCATGAAATATGGTAAGAAATTTCTCTAGCCCTTGTAAATTTTATGTCTTTTTCTTAATTCTGTCAGTCAGGTTTGCTGGATGAAACAGGATTGCCAACTTGATCCAGCAGATATATTTTTGCTGAAGATAGCAGGCACAGCAAATGTGCGTAGAACCAGGTAGTCATGGTTCATTTGCTTTCCTAAATGTTTGTACCTTCAAGTTACAAGTTATGAAAGTTCCTCTGTTTTCAAATTGTCTGATATGTCATGGAAGAATGAACAATAAGATCTGGAGGACAAATTTGTATGTATGAATGTTGACCATAAAAAAATTGGATGTTGACTTGTTTTTGTTTACATACTTATAGGTCTTTGTTTACTGTTGGGGTAACATTGAAGTCTCTAAGGTTGTTTGTCTTATCAAAGTCAAGAACAATCCTTCCTGTACAACAGAATCTCTTTATGTCAGTAATTTGTTAATGGTCGAACAAGATGATAACTGGATGCTGGAGCCTGTTTTGGTGTTTCACAACTTGTGGGTTTTAGTCATTGCCTCTAGTCATATAATTTGATCAGCAGTCTGTTGTTAATGACTTAGTTATTGTTGAATTATACTTTGCTTCTTAGCTGTTTTTCATTTCTTTGTTTATCTTTGTCATATTTTGATTTGGCATTCATGTTCTGTTCAACTGCCTTTACACTATTACATTGTAATTAGGAATGGGTACAAATATTAAAAATGATTGGCAAATGTCAGTGGGCAGCCGGTCTGGAATCCATAATTTTTTGTTTGTGTATTTCCTCCTACATAAGGGATTTTTACCAAACTTTCACATAACTATCTTCACCAAGTACCCCAGTGCATATTGTCAGGGTTTTGTGATTTGATATTTTTTTGTGGAATTATGGCCCTTGATTTTGTGCATACGTAATATTATGTGACATCAAATGATTTTATCATTTTTGGCGGATTTATGGCCCTTCGTTTATTTTTGTACATTTTTCAATCAATCAGTCCAATCTTTGTTTTTCAATTCTTCTTTCAACTTCTGTCACTCACCAGATTTAGTGCATGAATTTCTGACCCACTTGAGGTTTAATGTGACTTTTATGACAGTCACATGTAGAATAGATAGATAGAAGCAGTCAGCACTGGGCACTCTATTTGAGACCGATATGTAGGCTGTAATAAGTACCAAGCTTGTTATAGTTAAGTCACAAGGTCCAGTAGTGAATGATATAATTATAACACATTAAACAGTTTAAGATGTTTACATAGTTCAAATTATAAAAATAGCAATATTTTGGGAAAAACCGCTTGGCAAGAGGAACAATTATTATTTGTAATTTAAAAGAGCAACATTATACACTGAAATTTGCATTTGATATTAAATAAGTTTGAGGAAATTATAAAATTAATTATTGACTTACAAGATATGATCTGCAAATTCAATTTTTATCATTCTTTGTCCATTATACAGTCAAACCTGCAAACAGAGGCCACCCTTTGGAAAGACAAAATATGACCTTTATTGACAGGTGGCCTTTACTCGAAAGTCAGTTTGTTCTATATAATCAGCGATGGTTTTTCAAAGAATGGTCTTTATTCACAAGGTGGTCTTTATAGTTTATTAGGTTGCCGCTAACACAGGTTTGACTGTAACACCGAAAGAGGAGAGTCCATATACCATCATATCATTCTGAAGAATTCTAAAGAAACCCCAGAAAACCAAACTTCCTCTGGTCCCAAGGGGATTCAGTATTCTTAGTTTCCATTGTTCTGTTTTAATTTCAATCACAGTATTGTCAGGATTGCCAGCAGACTTGTAAAGTAAGGGAAATCCGATATTTTTCAAGGTCAGGGAATTGTCAGGGAATTTTGTAAATTGGTCTGTGAAAAATGAAAATCCTGAAAAGTCAGAGAAAAATTATTTTGAATGGCAAAAGAATATTTTTCTGTTGTAATGGCTGTGGCAGTCTTCTTGTATTAACAATTCATTGCATTAATTATCAAATTTATCTGCTTTGATTTTTTGCTTTATAATTTTGTAATATAAAAATTCTTACATAGACAAGATTACTTGAAGACTGAAAGGCTTTGCAACCCTCACCTCCTGAGCTGTCTTACATCTTTTACTAACTTGCAGATGCTTGCATGGTATGTGGGAATGCTTCATGTCAATGAGCTTAATATACTAATCTTCATTTTTTTCTATACAAAAGGAATGAATGGATGCACCTGTACAATGTTACAGGTTGGGTTGAAAAAAAATATTATCAAATGTTTGAAATAGCATGTTTGTACTTGCAGATTGTCTAATTAGTGTGGGACAATAATAGTGATTAATAGTGTTTGTCTGTGATTTTTTCTTGACAGTTGTTCTAGTCAATAGTGGATAATTGAGGTTTCAGCTTCACTTTAAACAATGTCCTGATTTTTATGTTGTTTTTCATTAAAGTGTTTGCTCGCTTTATGATGCTCTGTAACTTTAATTCTCTAGTCAAAAATACATTAATGGCCAATTAGGTCAAATTTAGTTAGATTTACATGCTTATTTTGCATACTATATAGTTCAATATTTCACTTAACCTGAAATTACCAAACTTTGTATGATGTATAAAGCATGTTTTAGCTGTTAAACTATCTACAGAATCCAATACCATGTTGTTAAGGAATGAAAACTGATTTTATGGGAGGAATGAATATGCTTATTGCAATCTGCACTTTAAGAAGTTTCCTTTCACAAATAGTGGTTACAATCTGTTAAATTAACACAGCAGACATTTAAGCACAAACAGATTTCAGATGTAAGGTTTGGGAAAGATGCAAGCAAAGCTATCATTTGTTAAACCTGACAAACTTTCAATAAGTGTAAACACAGTTGAGATGACTACAGCCAGGTTGCATCAGTTTTGTGCCTCTTGTGCAGCATCAAACATGAAGACCAATTAAGCTGTGAACTTGACACTGTCACTAAAGAACCAGGCCTCAGAATCAAAACTGCTGTGGTGTTACTAAGTTACGTCTTCTGACTTTTCGTTCAGAACCTTTGATAATATAGGCCATTTTTTCTCAAAATGTTAAAATGTCAGGTGGCTGAACAATTCTCTTCATCAGATACAATTTGACCATACTTGTTGGAAGCTATCGTGAAAGGAGTAATTGATGATAACCTCAGGTTTGTCCTCATGTTTGATGAAACTAGAACAGTACAGTAATGTTGACAAATGGACATACTCATTAGGTATTGGAATCATGTAAAAGTATTTGTCAGGTCCTGAAAACCTTTTAGTTTGGACATGCTACAGCAGACATTGTTAGTGAAGCTCTTCTTCCATGGGCTTGGAGTGAAGTGAGGCTTCATGTACAGGACTTGATTGGTATCTCGTCTGATGGACCAAACATGAACAAATCTATTCATGGGAAAATTAATGAAATTTAAAAGCAGATGGACACCAATGCTTATTGAAGTTTGAGTCATGCAATTTGTATACTGTTCACAGTGCCTTTTGAAAAGGGTTAAACTCCTATGGGAGTGAAGTAGAAGTCTTCACATTTGACTTATATCAGTTCTTTAGACAGAAACCAGTAAGAAGAGAAGACTTTCCTGACCCGTTGTTGGAGTATGCAATGGATGAAAGTTTGTTGTAGAAAGAATCATTGAAAAATGATGAATCATGTAGAAAGAAGACTCAGCTCTTTTATCTGCAAAGTATCTTCAGTTAAATATTCAGGCTCCAAGGAGGGAAGTTTACTGACTCAGTTATAAAATGAATCTTGCTTATGATGAACTTAATTGAAAATGATCTTATTATTGTGTTATTTTAAGTGTTGTTAGATGCTTCTAGTACTCTGCATGTAGCAGATGTATCAAGTTCATTTAAAGATTGCATACATTTGGAGATAGATTCATCAGCATCAAAGATTTTATGTGTGAGTTAGGTTAACTTCATTCTGAAAGCTGTTTTTTAATATATTGTCCAGAGATATATTTCCAGAAGTATTATTCATATTGAGAATTGTCTAATGGTGTTTAATATTTTTTATATCAGTATTTTGTTTGTAGTCATTTCTGTCATGTTCATTCCATCCGTATTGTGATCTGTTAAACTGTGTTACACATTTTGTCATGTGTAGATATTGATCTCCTATATGTGTGATCCATGAGATTTGTGTGTGTAACATTGCATTTTTGTACACAGTGCAATATTGCTCAATTATTCATTGATATGTATACATACTTTAAATACATGTGATGTATTCTGTAAACTCCTCATACTTTGCTTAGAACAGTCTAAACAATGTGCTTTAATTTAGACAATACAAGTAATTAAGAATGAGTGCCTCTCCTAAATTTGTTTTGTATGTGAAAACATTTGTTTTATGTGAAATTTTAAGTTACTGAATTTGAATTGTATGTAATGTCATTTGTGATTCATGTGTATTCAATGTTTTCAGTGTTTTGTTCTAACATTCTGTGAAGTAGATTTTAACATTGTTTTGTGGTTTGTCAATTCCAGGTGTTTATTTTGATGACCCGTGTGTTCCTGAATCAGTATCTACCTTGATGAAGATGGCTCTATGCTTGGGGATGTTGGCTGTTTGGACAAGTAAAATAATTCCATGTATGAAAGTAAATACTAAATGATCAACAAACCTCTTGAAAAAATCTTTTTTATCATAAAATTCCTGTATTTTGTTTTAATAAAATGCAAGTACAGTAAAACCTGTATTTGTGGTTACTTCTGAATAAAGACCACTCTGTGAATAAATGCCATTCTTTGAAAAACTGCCTTTGATTATTAAAAACAGACTTCTGAGTAAAGGCCATCTGTCAATAAAGACCACATTTTGTCTTTCCTAAAGATGGCCTTTATTCACAGGTTTGACCATGTTTTAAGATTAATCTCCCCTACTTGTAAAACAATAACAAAATGTGAAATAATTTGCAAGTTTTTGGTCCATCTATAGAATTCTTAAAAGAAAAAAATGGATTAGCTACTGACTGCAATCAACTGTTCTTCTGGCAAGACAAGAATTGTTTCTCTTTATTGTATGTACAAATAATGCAGCTGTGAAAAACAACTGTTTACTCATCAGTCAAGAAAATAAAATAAAATAAAACTATTTTAGAGTGTTCCCAACATAATGTCTGAATTAGAAATCTTATAGTCCTTATGATGAGAAAAACACTTAATGGTGGATATATAACATTAATACTCACCTATATTATCCCTGTTTCTAATACAAAGCAATCAAGACATTTAAAGAAAACAGGTTTTCTTTTTATTATGCCCCGGCATCTAATGATGTGGAGGCATTCAGTGATCATCTTGTCCATCTGTTTGTCCGTCTGTAGACAAATCTTGTGTACACTTCTCTTAAATGGTTTGTTGGATTTGTTACTAAATGTTGTAGAGTAAAACACACTGATAAAGATCTTTACATATCTGGATGGTTTTTAACCAGGTTTTCTGAAGGAAAAAGCTGGTTATTAGATTGCTACATGTGGGTGCTCGGTGGGCATCAACAACAGATTCTCACCAAATTTTTTATATAGCATGACTACATAAAGACCTGCTTTAGGATTGTATTTGGTGGTTCTAGAAATAAAAATCCAAGATTTAATCCAAGGGGGACAATTCTTACAATCATTAAACTTTAAATGATGGATTCTTGTATGTTACTTCTGGGTACATTCAAAATGGCAGATGGTCAACCATCTTGGAATTTAGTAAAATTTTGTGGAGCAATCTACTAAAACACCAAATACTATCTCAAAGTGTGTCTACTTGTAAGTATGCCAGATTCAAAGCCTGGTTTTCATGAAATTTCTATTTCTTGTTAAAAATATTTCCATGAATTACAGTTGATTTTATATTGCACTCTATTTGTAAATTTTACTGCGATTTCAGGTTCTATATTGTTGCAGAGGAATTACCAGATCAGTATGAAAGTAGATATGTTGCTGTTAGGCCAGAGAATTTCAGACAATTTACATCTGTGTGTTTGTGTTATCTTTTATTTTACTTGACCCTCAAACCACCCAAAATGAATTTCATATCTCAGATAGTTATTATAAAGGTTACATGTAGGCTGAAACATGGTATTGGTGCTGATAGTAGTCTCACTTTGTCAAAGGAATACATTTTTAGATAGCATATTTTCTTGGAGTTAATTACAAAGTTCCCCTGCACAAATCAAGTTATTAAGTTTTTCATGAACATGCATGCATCATTTTTTATCCACCATTTCCATCCAAAGATTTTTTCTTTCATTTTTGTGTAGTGTCTGTAACTTTTTCTAAGCAGTAATTTTCAATGATGTTAATTCATAACACTACAAATTTTGGCCAATTTAGACATAACATGAATACTCATTAGCCAATGAAAATGAAAGTATTGCAACATATACTTATAATGGTTACAAGCACTACAGAATTTGAATTTCAATGTTTATGAAAGAACAATCATTCATGTGAAAACCTGGGCTGGCCCTGAAATATGTTTGCTTTTACTTACCATAATAAATAATGGTTAATACCAATTTAATTTTAATTTACTGTTATTTTGTACCAATTATTGGAAGATGTTTGATTTTTTATTTCTAAACAATTCCACCACTCATAATTTCTGACTGATTTCATTAATTCAAGCAACAAAACTTGTAGGACAGAAGTCTGTATAAAACCACACCAATTTATACATCATTTCTTATTTAAAATGCAAAATATGTGTCTACACAACAATAGCCATTTTGGGAGCAGGTTTCAATTCATATCTAAGAATAGGTATTACTAGCTTCTTGAAATTTTCAGAAAAGTAAGATGATAATCAGCACCAAAACCATGTTTCAGCTGTGTGTCCATACCACGTGACTTTGATGTCATTTTTTGGTAATACGGCAAGCAAAGTTATCAAACGGCTTGATTCGAAATCTTCAACTTCATATTAGTTCTTTAATTCTTTTTTTTATGTAACTTATTGTCACCGGGATTTAACACCATTTTTGCAACAATTTTTCAGACAACCACTTCACCTAACCAGTTCTCCTGGACTACGTACTAACCAGTACTAATTTATCCTTCCATAATGAGCCGGCAACTTCTCCACATGTGGAGGAAAGTCAACATTATTGTCAAATTTTCATAGAAGAGTATGACCTGCCTTGACCAGGATTCAAACCCGGATCTCCGGGTTACAAGCCCAGGGCACTAACCACAGGACCACGGCTGCAGCTTTCTTAATTCCTTTATTGAATATGACCAAATAAAGCGAAGGCTAAAGCCAAAAGTGTGAACTACAAGTGCAATGTAATGGTTTTTTGATAGATGAATAGTTGTTGCCCTAAAATTGGGAAAATGTATTTTTCCTTTTGTTTGGCAAAATACAGGTCTCCCGTTTCGGGGCTAAATCTGTTCATTTATCAAAAAACAGTTATATTTGTTGAAACGCCTGTCATCTATGTTGAACATATTAAATGGTGTTGGACATTTATAGATGAAAATAAAATAAAGCACAAAGATGATGACCACTTTTCATGGGATGATAGTAGAATTTTTGAAAATAGTATAAGTTTTTCTCTTGGAAGATTCGGCATGATTAATGTCTACAAACAGAAACATTACTTAGCGCTAGTAGTTCACACTTTTGGCCTTAGAATCGAACAGCTTGCCGTATTGCCAGTTACGTTGTATGGGCACACTGTAACCTGTTTCAAAGACATATCAATTGCTAAGATGGCAGTTTTTAGACTCAAAAATCTTGAGTGCCATCATTGTTGCCGAGATATGTCTATGAAAACAGGCTACAGAATCTTTAAAAATGTACATGTAACCCCAGTTATGTTGTTCTTCTTGTTTCATGTATTAAGAAATTTAATTTTAGATTTATTGTAATACAAGATTATATGGGTATTTAATATGGCTATTGTAAAAAGGTACAGCTGTAAAACTGGAGAACCCATTTTTTCACATTTTGTGGCATGTGAAAAGTCCAGAACAGATTATGGACTTATCAAAAAATTTTCCCCTTGAATTTTGGCGTTTTTTTCTTTTTTTTTTTATGCAAAATTTCCTACCTGCTTTTTTCATGTCTTTCAGTATATTTACCAGTTTGATGTTTTTCTTGTGATATACATTTGTACTGTACTTAACTTACTTTTCTGACTATAATATGAAGTTTGTACATACTTATATACATTTGGTTTTCTATGACTGGTATGAATTTTTCTGTGTAGTAAAAACGTTGTTTTTCTTGTATGCTGTAATTGTGTATTTGAAATATTCAGGTAAATAAATCTGTTCATTTTATTTTCTTGTGTTTCTACAATATTTGATCAGTTCTAATTTAGGTCAGTCACTAGTTTACTAACAATGTATACTACTTGATTGAAATGAATTGTATTAATAAGCAAGTGACACACCTAAATTTATTTTTGGTATTTAAAAATGCCAACTAACAAAGCATAGTATTTGTTTATTTCCACAATATACAATGACAAGAATAAACATTCTCTGGAAAGGCAACATGTAAAAAAATATCTAGATCATCATAGTAAATAACAATACAGAAATGCAGCACTGCACAAAAAACAAACCCATCAACATGACTTCTACTCACAGGCAGTAGTGACAGGCATGTCAAAGTAAGAATCAGACGCCCAACTCAACCCAAAAATTCCCATCACATGAAAATGCCTTTGAATACAAACCCAGTGCTTGAACTGGTTAATGTGCACCATTAGTCCCTTTGTTGGTGCTTCAGAATTCTTTATTTTTGTATTCTTGGACAAATTTTCTATGGAAGAGAATTTTTGTGAAGAGTTGGACATCTTTGATTTCAGTTCTTACTTTGACATGCATGTCACTATTGCCTGTGAGTAGAAGTCATGTTGATGGGTTTGTTTTTTGTGCAGTGCTTTGTTTCTGTTAGTGCATCCAACCTCTCAATACACAATCCACGAAACAACAGTGATAGATTCACACACATGCTCCATCAGCCACAAAAAAAAACAAAAGCCAAAAAGTAAAATACAGTAGAAACTTGTTACATCGAACTCACTTATATTGAATTCCCGCTTTTATCAATATAATTATTAAGTCCCAAATTTGATCTCTTTTACATATTAAAAAAATTCACTTAATTTCAAATTCGTTGGTCTCAATATTTCTGTATATTCAAGTAGATTTTTGGTCCCAAACATCAATTTTTGTCAAAATGTCAAACTTTATGCTTGTGATTATAAAATCAGTTCGTTGAAATAAGTTTCTAATTTTTTTTTATTTATATTTAATATGTAAATGTTGCATGTTACATCAGAATTATAAATGCCATGTTTTGTCCCTATCCTGTACACAAAATAGCATGATTAAATCATTTCTACAACACACCAAAGCAAACCCAGATGTCAAATTTGTCCAATTATTTGTATACAGAAGTTTGTTTATATCGAACAATTTTACAAAGTCCATTGAACTTCGATATAAGGAGCTACTACAGTATATAATCCTTAAATTCCCATACCAAGTCTATAGTCTAATTACTAAGCAGCCGTCAGAATTTTATTTCCACCATTGATTGCTTGCGTCCACAAAGAAACCCAGAAACTTCAGGAGTCAAAACATATTTCTGTAAACAAAAAAACTTACATGAGGTACGAGCTTGCGAAATATGGAGACTTACAAGCAGCTTGAAAAGTATCTGTTATATTGTGACTAAATCACATGTAATTCCCGGACAATGTTTAAGGAAACACGTGACAGGCACAAGTGTTTCTTTAAGAAGTATACCCTACCAAATCTCAGAAAAAATAGACATCGGCAGACTATAAACCTACTGTGAAAGAAAAGAAAAATAACCCATAATGGATTCCACATACAGTGTACTTTAGTGAGCAGAACATACAATAGTAGTAGTAGTGTCCTTACTATACCAAGTGTCCTAACTATATCAAGTGTCCATATTACATTACTGCATCAAGTGACCTTATTATATCAAGTGTCCTTACTACATCAAGTGTCCTTACTACACAGTGACCTTACTATATCAAGTGTCCTTACTATGTCAAGTGTCCTTACTACACAGTGTCCTTACTATATCAAGTGTCCTTACTACACAGTGACCTTATTATATCAAGTGTCCTTACTACATCAAGTGTCCTTACTACACAGTGTCCTTACTATATCAAGTGTCCTTACTATGTCAAGTGCCCTTACTATAACAAGTGTCCTTACTACACAGTGTCCTTACTATAACAAGTGTCCTTACTACACAGTGTCCTTACTATATCAAGTGTCCTTACTATGTCAAGTGCCCTCACTACACCAAGTGTCCTTACTATGTCAAGTGTCCTTACTATGTCAAGTGCCCTTACTATAACAAGTGTCCTTACTACATCAAGTGCCCTTACTCAAGTGTCCTTACTACACATAACTATGTTAAGTAAATCATTGTACATGTACAGATATATAGAATCAACAACACTTACTGTGATGGGAAATTTATACATCATATCAGCCAGAGCCAGTAAGGACCTCGATTGAGCCAAACCATCAGTGGCCTAGGCCAAGTATATGATCAGTGCATCAGCTGCCCACAGAATCAGCATTTTGGATTGCTCACAAACAAGGTGAAAGCCAAGGTCTTAGGGAGTCGATATCCCAAAGATGATGTATATTTCTGCTTGAAAGAAATAATAATAAAAAGAATAATGCCACAGAATTAGTTCTCTGCTCAAGTAAGCTGCTTGCTATATTAGGCAATATTGCACCAAACATCTGTCTTTAAAGAATAATAAAAGTGTTCACATTAACTTTCAGAGTTTTTCCAAAATGTTGTGAAATGCTACAAATGAGTACAGACATGAATACCATTACATCTGCTTTGCATATGAAGTGTACAACTGTTTTCAACTTTTACTTTCAGTTCCAGTTGATTAATGATATGCTTGTTTATAATTATCAACTATTTGTCAGGCAAGGGCGTGTTCATCATGTATTGTTTATTGTGAATTATGAAATATAAGATGGTGTTGGTTAATATTTTTTATCAAAATTAAAGAGTGATCTCCCTTTATTTTAACACTGTATTGATTTCCCAACATAAAAACAACTGTGAGAAATTGACAACTTGAAGAAATTTAGACTATTATGTTACTAAGCCAACTGTGTCAGAATAAATTCTTTAACAAGTTACTGAAAAATTTTAAAATATGAACAATGCTTACAAAATTGTGTGGTGTACCTGGAAGCAATTAGACTTCTACAGAGATGAAGGCGTTATTTTCAAGATTATTCGTCAGTCTATGTGTTTTTCGGGTCATGAAGCCCTCTAATGGGTCAACCCCTACACTGATGATTAAAACATACATGGGAGCACACACTTGTTCTTGCGTTATTACCATATCCTGTAACAAGATACTAGTATGAGCAAATAATGGTTGTACAAGATGTAGAATTGCTAGCCTTTACAAAAAATAGTATACAGTCACAAGTTTGACTCCAGTTATGTTAGAGTACAATATTATGTAACAATTTTCTACAATTATCAAGAAAGCAATTTTGTAACACTGAAACATTGGTTCTAAACATCACCTGCCTACAATAGCATATTATAATAAGAATTTCTATTATAATCCCACTTCTGACACCATTATAGTAAATAAGGAGCAACAAGAGCTGTCAGAGAACAACATGCTGGACTATCAAGTGCTTGTCAGAAACAATGAAATGTTACAATGTATTCATCACATGTTCATAAATTTTCACTATAAAATAATTGATCAGAAACTATTTCAACTATGCAAGTAACAAATGTGATTGAAAAATATTCATTCAAATCAAAATATTAGATAAAAGACTATTTTCTTCAATTTTAGTAACAATGACCTTGACCTTAATATCGACCCCCAGTGACCCCAAATATTGTCACATTAAGACCTTCATACAAACTATCTATGTAACAAATTTGGTTGAAAAATATTCATCCAATCAAAAGTTATTTAACAAAAAATGTTTTTGTGCAAAAAAGTTGAAAACAGCAAGGCTGTTGAAAGTGGCTTATATTCCTACAACCACTACACGGTTTACAAACTTTTCACTTATACCAGAAATGCACCAGAACCAGAACAACCATTTTAATTTTCAGTACAACTTTACATAAACTGACACATAAAAGCTATTAAATAGTAACAAATCCACTTACCTGTAAACGCCAAGCCATGAATTCTTCAAAAAACTTCTCACTCAAAAACCATGTCTGACCAGCATGCTTGCCTGTGAGCTTCTGATTTTTCCCGCTTTTAGTCAAGTGAACCTGATAGGACAATATTCTAGGTGTTATCCAATGAATTACCAGGTTATATTCAAGTAACTTACAAAACAAGATTTAGTTGACCAATAAAAAACTGCTTTACAAATTTAGAAAACACACTGAATCTTGCAATCTTGTCTCAAGCAAAAAGGCTTATTTCCATTCAATCTACTTTCTTATCAAAACAAAGATTTATTTCAACACATTCCTATCAGTTTGATACCGTATAGCGGGTTATTTCTGCGGAAAAAACATTCTGCATTTTGGCAAAAAAAAAATGGACATATTAATGTCTGCGGTTTTTATTTCTGCCGATCCAAACTTACAGCGGGTATATTTCTGCGTTTCCAGGTCTACTTCTGACGTATCCTTTTCTAGAAACCGAACGATGCTCATTTTGCTACTATGCTTGTCCCATTTAGGATATACATATATGTAGGTGACAGGAACACATGAATAAGAATAATAAAGTCACTAAAATTTACTAAGTATATTTTGAGCTACAAACTTGCAAATAATTAACAGTTTTACGAGTTTGAATAAACATCATCTTCAAACTATATTATAATACAATAGATTGATAATGACGGTAATTGCTGATAATTAGACTGTACCATTGTCTTTAAATTGGATTACTTCAAATATGGTGAAAGGAGTACATATAGAAACAAGTGTACCGCTTTTTGCAATTTAAATTTTTGATGGGAAAATATTCTGCTTGGAATTATTTCTGCGGTTTTATGAGACCGCAGAATCGCAGAAATATCACCTCCGCAGAAATAACCCGCTATACAGTATTTGAATTGATATTGTAAACATTGAAAGTTAATGCCATTATATAAATCTATAGTTAGGACACCCATTTAAAAAAATGAACATTATTAAATTAATTATCATTAATTTATCATTATTTACAAAACTAGACATAAAAAATGAGGGTCAAAATTGCCCTTTAGCTGATAATAATTTGAAGTATCTTATTTATATAAATTTAATATAAATATTTTTGTTTTGATATTTTTATTAGCTAATTTAAATGAAAATGTTAATACTTTATTTAATTTATGCATCACCTCTTACTCCACTAAACATACTTGGGCATCAGCACCAATGTAACAAGCAAATAAATTGATAAGTTACGATACTTTATACATTTTAATATTATTTGAAGATTAGGGGTCAATGAGAATGAACTCAATGTCTCAATAGAGCATATCTCAATGCAGTATACATTTATAGTTGCTGAGATTGATGAGAGCATGGGAAGTTTAGGTACGGTCAAACTTGTATTAGCAGTCACCTCCAAAAAAAGACCACCCTGTGAATAAAGGCCATTCTTTGAAAAAATGTCACTGATTATTTAGAACAAACTGATCTCCAATAAAGGCCATCTGTCAATAAAGGCCACATTTTGTCTTTCCCGAGGGTGGCCTTCGTTCACAGGTTTGACTGTACAGACTTCATGGAGCATTTTAAAGTCAGTGAAAAATTCCTAATCATATATTTATATGTAAATTAGGAAAAGTAACGCATCACAAATATAATACCCTGTATAGTGCTAAAATACAAATAGAAGATAGTGAAGCAATACCTCCAAACTCAGAAATGATAATTCCTGCTTATATCAATCAACATTGAATACATCAGTCCCTACAAATGAATTCATAGACAAAAGGTGTGTTAAATGCACAGTCATTAGTTGATTTGTATGATAATAAGTTAACATTATCAGTCATGAATGTAAGCAATGAACCATTGTCATGGGAAATATATACCCAGTTACTGGCATAATCAAGGGAGATAACATAGTTGTAAAAGGATAAATCAATATTAGTTTCTGTATCACCAGAAATAAATGATGATCAAAAATTTAAAATAACAGACTTATTATATTTTTATTCAGAGGTATTCTTGGGTTCAGATAGAAAATTAGGCCAAACAAATCTAACTGAACATTTTATTAATGCAGCAGATACTGAACCAATTCAAGGTGAAGTTAGGAGAATTCCAATGTATGTACAAAGTCAAGTTGACCAACACATTGATAAACAAAATATTATTGAACCATGCCATTCACCATAGGTGTCTGCTATTTGTCTAGCTAGGAAAAAAGATTGAAGCTTAAGATTTTGTGTAGATTTAATGGCTCTAAATCCTGTAACTGTGTTTGATGCCAAGAATTGATATAACAGTAAACGATCAAGCTGGTAGCAATTTTTATTCCTTATTAGATATGACTAGTGGTTATATAAACAAATCTGATGGTCCAAAAACCAGCTTTAGAGTTCCTGGTAGAGGACAATATATGTTCAAAACTATGCTGTTAGAGTTAAAAAATGCCCCAGGATCTTTTCAGTGACTGAAGGAAGCTGTTTTGAGTGGTGTTGTGTTTGATAGGTGTTTGGTATACTAAGATAATATTTGTATTCTAGGTACAACATTTGAGGAAGCTCCTAAAAATCTAGAATTAGTACTATCCCAGGTTTAAAGAAGCTAATCTCAAAATTAAACCACAAAAATGTAAATTATTTCAAACTAAAGAAGTGTTTTAAGACATGAAATCAGTGCTAAAGGCATAACTTGTAACCCAGACAAAACTAAATGTATAAATGAATGACCCGTTCCAACAAATAAGCATAAAGTTAAATCATGGTTAGGAATATGTGGCTATTACAGGAAAATGATAAAAAAATTCTCAGAAATCGTTTTACCAATTACACTGCTTACCAGAAAAAATGTAAAATTCAAAATGGGGTACTTTAGAAAATGAAACTTTTCAAAGGCTTAAACAACACTGTTTGACAAACCTGTCTGTTTTATTATTTCCTGATATTAATGGGGGGAAGTTTTATATTAGATACTATTACCTGATATTAATGGGGGAAGTTATATATTGGATATTGATGGTGATACAATTTCTGGAGTACTATCCTAAATACAGAATGGTAGTGAAAAAAATGACTGCTTATGGGAATAATGTCATAAATCAAGCTCAAGGAAATTACTGTGGTACAAAATATGAACTATTGGCAATAGTGAATTTTGTTCAACATTATAAACATTATCTGTTGGGAGGAAAGTTTACAATACGTTCAGACCATAAAAGTTTGATTTGTTTACAAAACTTTAAAGAACCAGAAGGTTTGTTGGCACATGGGATGAATATGATATAGATTATAGAGCAGGTAATAAGCATTTGAATGCTGATAGTTTATCAAGAATTAAATACCCTAGTAAAATAACAAATTATCCTACTTGCTCAAAAGAAGATGTACTTATTATGTTACTCAAGTCAGAAAATGACTCAGCTGAGTGAAAACACCTTAAATTGTTTCATGGAAATACTTCTTTATAAGAACTATTATAAGTTTTAACTCAGCTGAGTAGAAATAATTAATTCAAATCTTAAGTGTTTTTCACAATGTAAGCCACTACATCTGGTAACTTTTGAGCATACATGCCATCAAAAGGTAAAAGGAAACAATCTGGAAATTGTTGTCAAATCATTCTCATCTGCTAAACACAACCAACTAACCAAGCTAATTGTCAGAGTAGTTTTACACATGTAAAAAGGAAGAAAAATAAAATTTAAGTTAGTTTCGAATTATTGTTACTTTACATCTCCTATCTATATACAGTCTAACCTGTGCTAACAGATACCCATAAAACAACACCTGTCGACAAGAGACACTATAATTTCCACAGATAAAAACACTCTTTCAACGACTTTATGTAACTAATGCTACTTGTCAACCATAGATTTGTAGTGCTTTTTAATGCAACTAGCAACCCATACATCAAACATTGAATTTTATTGAAGTTTATTATTTATATTTCAGACTCAGTACATTCATAAATGTTATATTGTTATTTACTTTGAATTACGGGATACAGATTTATTCTTTATTCAGAAATATTCAATTTCCTTTAACGAAATTATTTCATTTGACTGGTATTTGAACAAAAATTATAATATATTCATAGAGTGAAATTGCCTACTCAGTCACTTTGTTATTTGTATTCATATTTTGTGCTGCACAGCTGAAATTTCTACAACAAATGTAGTGTAAGCTTTATGTATAACTGTGTCAGTGATATTCAAATTCTACTCAAGGAATGAACAAGTGTGACATTTCACAAATGCAAGATTTTTATCTCTTTTTGGCCATTTTGTGCATGAGATAACATTTGTTACTTTCTTATTGATCATGTTCTCCAGAAAATGACTGTCACAAAATGAAATATTGCAAACATTAATTCTTTGTTTCACTACTAATCTTTTTTTTTTTAGATTTGTACATCAATATTATACATTGTGACAGCAAAGTTTTTTTCACTGGGTTTTAACAATTTTTCAGTTATATTAAGAAATGTCTTAATTTTTGCGAACATATCATACGAATGAATGCAAAATTTTTTTATTGATTCAATCGCGTCTATCTAGCATATTTTACACATTCAATTTTCTTTATAACCTCATTTGTTTAACATCTGTTTTATTTGTTTTTATGTGACTTATTGTCACTGGGGTTTAACGCCGTTTTTCAACAATTTTTCACTTATATACGGCGACCTGTTCACCTAACCAGTTTTCCTGGACTGTAGTGTTGCAACATCGGTTCAAAGACATAATCGATTATCGGTTGGAAGCAATTGATACATCCAATGTAATTTTCCGATAATACAATCGGTTTTAGAGTAGT
The DNA here is from genome assembly GCA_008271625.1 of Lutraria rhynchaena. Lineage (NCBI taxonomy): Eukaryota > Metazoa > Mollusca > Bivalvia > Venerida > Mactridae > Lutraria > Lutraria rhynchaena. The sequence goes on from VIBL01000281.1 coordinate 349,248, forward strand.
TGTATAACATAAGTAGACCACTAGTGTTTGATTCTATTTATGCACCTTTAGTTCTTAGCCATCCTCTGCTTTATGCTAGTTGGCATCGTAACATATAGGCATGGTGAATGGAGTGTGTTATCCATATAATAAAAGTCAGCTGATCTAAACGTCCATTTAGTGAACATATTTATAATGAAAACAAGACATGATATTTTAGATTTGATCATCCTTGTGTATACAATATATATAAATCTTCTTTAAATACTGTACGAAAGTTAAAATTGAGCATGAGATTAACAATCTGTGAACAAAGGCCACTTTTAGGAAAGACAAAATGTGGTCTCATATGACAGTTAGCCTTTACAAAAAAAGTCAGTTAGTTATAAATAATAAGTGATGTTTTTTTAGAGAATGGCCTTTATTCACAGGGTAGCTTGTAAACACAGGTTAGACTTTATATTACATTATATTGCAGGGTAACTGTAACTGAACTGGACATTTGTGATAATAATTCAACAAAATATGTATTCATACAAAACATGTGTCTGTTGTTAGTAGAACAGAACTGATAGAAGCAATTATGCCATACCAATTTGATTGAAACTTCATGATGACATGAGCAAATGTTTTTCCTCCATTCAGATATGTGAAGTTTAATGTTATGTGAACTGATTGCATTCTCATATCGTTACTCCAAAAGGTATATTTTATGAAAGCAGACACATTATTTCAAAAAGATCAAAATGTATCAAGATCAAGATAGCAATGATAAAAATGATAAAAATATCGGTGTGTGTATTGTCTAGGATAAATTTTCTTCTTCGCCAATACTATGGCCTTTTAGACACCACCTTCTTTATGTAAATGTTAATTTATGTTAAAATGTTTATGTCATGGCTGTGATAATGGCACCATTCTCATCATAATAATAATATTATTTTCAGTAAATGGATATAGTGCAATTACCCCAGCTAATATAATTTTAGTCTTTTTATAATGATCTTTTATATATGTTTTTCCGTCATTTATTATATACTAAATAAATGACATTTACACATAATCTGAGCTTATTGTTGTGTATTTTATGTTTTAAATAAATTTCCAGCTGCATAAAGAACAAGCACAGGAAAAGACACAATTTAATCATAATTAGTTGTGGATATAAATGATATATATAATAAAAATGATATACATGACATAAATGATATATATATAATAAAAATAATATATATGATATAAATGATAAACGATAAAAATGATATATATGATAAAAATGATATATGATAAAAATGATATATATGATAAAAATGATATATGATAAAAATGATATATATGATATACATGATAAAAATGATATACATGATAAAAATGATATATATGATAAAAATGATATATATGATATACATGATAAAAATGATATATATGATAAAAATGATATATATGATATACATGATAAAAATGATATATATGATAAAAATGATATATATGATATCTATGATATAAATACATGATAAAAATTATATATATGATAAAAATGGTAAAAATGATATATATGATATAAATGATATATATGATATAAATGATAAAAATGATATATATGATATACATGATAAAAATGATATATATATGATAAAAATGACATACATGATAAAAATGATGTATATGATAAAAATGATAAATATGATAAAAATGATATACATGATAAAAATGATGTATATGATAAAATGATATATATGATAAAAATGATATATATAATAAAAATCATAAATGACATATGTCATAAAAATGATATACATGATAAAAATGATATATATGATAAAAATGATATACATGGTAAAAATGATATATACATATGATAAAACTGATATACATGATAAAAATGATATACATGATAAAAATGATATATAAGATAAAAATGATATACATGATAAAAATTATATATATATGATAAAAATGATATACATGATAAAAATGATATATATATATGATAAAAATGATATATAAAATATACAAGATAAAAATGATATATATGATAAAAATGATATATAAAATATACAAGATAAAAATGATATATATGATAAAAATGATATACATGATAAAAATGATATATATGATAAAAATGATATACTTGATAAAAATTATATACATGGTAAAAATGATGTATATGATAAAAATGATAAAATCATATAAATGATAAAAATAAAATAAATGATTAAACTTACATTTCAATGATAACATCATTGTATTCAGGCTGATGACTGTGTGATGATGATCCAACAACATGTCGTATATAACACTTGAAGGCCCTATAGAAATCAAGGTGTCTGTGCAATGTTTTACATAATTAAGCTTTATTGTTAGCTGCCATTTCCTCTTCTTTAAGGAACCTGTCAACATGTCTGTTCGTTTGAACAATCTCCTATTTCTTCATCCAAGGTCCCTGTATCATGCTATCAAACTCTTTTTCTTCCATATCCTGTAATATATACACCAAATACAGCAAAACCTCACTTTACGACCAACTCAATAAAACGACAATCTCATTATTAAAACCACTCAATTTTGGGCTGGTTGTCTGTATTTCTCATGTATTTGAACATGATAATAGGATCACCTTGATATTACAACCACTCTGTCAAGTCCAAATGGCTGTCTTTAATATCAAGATTTTACTTTATATACCATATGCACAACATACAGTCCATATATCGCAATATCCATAACAATGAAACAAAGACAAGCATGTTATACTTCATTGTACATAATTCTTTATAATCATGCTTTACTGTATATGCAAAATATTAAAATGCTACATTATTTCAGGTCAGTTTCCATTTGCATGATAGAGCTACTTAAAATGTTTGGATAGCAGTCAGCATCATAAATTTTGCAGAAATGAAAGACATGCATGCACATACTTTGATATTTTTTCCATGAAATTGAAATAAAAAGCATTGATATAATTACAAATATTTAATAAATACCTCAGACAAAAAATATGAAAAAAGCTATGAAAACTAATGCTGCAATTGTAGTCAATTGATTAAAATATTTTATTTGTTATTAATTTAAAATCATGCTTTCTATGTTAATTAAGGCGATTTCATGATTAAATCTTCTTTGTTAGTTGTTTTGTTGGAATGGTAAAACACTTTAATAGTAAAAATATTTCTTGAAGAAATTCTTTTTTTTTTGATCAGGCTACAAATTATAGACAGCTAATCATAGATCTCGACTGAAAGTATATTAAGCTATAAGAATGCATAGAAATATCATACTGCTTTATCTCCCTTGACATATTCTGTTTGTACAATATGTCTGTTCATTGCATCAAACCCTGCCCAATCCATCTTTAAGTTTGGATCCGTAAATGACCTCATCAAAACCCCATTCTTCAGACCCCACAGACCCACGGGGTTACTTGCTCTTTGCCATCTAAGGTCAACATTCCACCTGATACCCTCAGCTACATTAGGTAAGCTACGGTGCAGTATCATATTATTGAAAAGTACCAGTCCACTACTCTTCACTGGTAGTGTTCTAGAGTCACGTCTTAAATCAACATCTGAAACATACAAATTCAAATAAAACTCCAAGTCAGACAGTTGTAGTAACAACAATATCAGCTAGCGAACAAACTAATCACAACAGATGAACATTAAAAAATTATGTTGGTAAGTATGTGTAGTGGTGAATTATAGGAATATTAAGAAATTAGACTGTAAGGTAGCGTAGTCCTGAATAAAACGATCTTGGAAGAATATGTTGCAAAATATGATATAGTAATGAGATTACGTTCTTCATGCAGAATTGTAATAAATTATACAAAACATTAACAAAATAACTGTTCTGTCGCAGACAGACTGAAACCATTCTAAGAGGGTTCAAGTTCAATGGAAATTAAGATTAATTCAAACCAAGCTGTTATAAAACAATTTCAATACACATCCACAAAATAATTGTCAATATATAACATTAATCAATAGCAGTTTCAAGTAGTCATCCATAGCAGATCCAATTTCTAACTTGAAAGCATTTGACAGCAGTTATTGATTCATAGTTTCTCCTGATTTAATCTAAAATTTCTTAATTAATTCAAATATGAATATTCAACAAAGTTCTGACTAAGAGTACCATATAAAACATAGAGATGAACAGACACTACATACCAATTAAGACCCCTTTACTTTATATAGATATATTATAGTCCTAAACATTACTGGGCTTGGGCTCTCATGAATGGAAGTTAACCAATTAATCACTCAATGTAATTAATGGTATAATATTGCTCATAAAATGTATCACCCCAGCAACACTGATGTAAGGCATCATGGCCTGTATGATGTCCTTCATCTGCAACCTGTCATCATTACATGTAATTACAAAATTATCAAATACATAAAACAAGAGTAACAAAGTTTATCATTTACAGTGAGCCTTTATACCACAAAACATTGAATTGCAAATGATACAAATAGTTAACTTTGCTGTATTTTTCTTCGGTGTTTAATGTTGCACCAACAGCTAGACTCATTTGGCAACATTTCCAACTTTCACGGTGGAGGAAGACCCAGACATATACCTGAGTAAGCAAACTGTACAGCTTCCTCACATGTGCAATTTGTCTGGTCTCAAGTGGGATTTGGACTCAGAGCAGTGAGGGGCTTGTGATTACCAGTCAAGAGACCATAACCCCTCGACCACAGAGGCCCTTAATTTTGTTTACTCAGGCCAACAAATTCTAATGGTGTTTTAACAACAAAGTATACTTATTTTGGCAAAAAAATATCTTAATTAAGGTCTGAAGTCATATATAGTAACAATCTCTTGCCATATGGTGACAATACATACCTCTAAACATCTATTCTCCTAATTAGCATCAACAAAGAGTATCCATACTGTAGGAATAAATACTTTGGTATCATTGTCTAAATAGGACTCATCTGTAAGACATGATACATCAATTCATTTATCAGCATATGTAAAATTTCATCTGACATCTTAATATGATTACGGACCATGTTGTTATACATACAATACAACGATTGTATGTATTATATAAACAAACCTCAAATAATATATTATACAATATGTATGCCATTATTTACCTGACTTTACCTTACATGCATACACTATTAATAGGAGAGCAACCAACACAGGCTCGAAGACCCAACCATAAACTGACTCTCAATGCCAGATCACAACCAGAAATTCACTAACAAACATATATAAACATAAGTTTACTAAATGGATTATGTTGAATACCTTGATACCAGGGTACCATAGTAGCACTATTCCGTGGGATTTTAGTGCATAAATTCCAAACAGGACTTCCATCAATATCTGGACCAATCAGCTGTTCTACTAAGTTCAACATTCTCTCATTGCACCACATATCTTTTAATGCCTGGAAACAAGAGATAAAGATTGCTGTAACTGAACATTCAGACATACAATTATATGACACAGGGGACAAAATGTAATGCATAGAAGAAATAACGTACATTCAAAATTAAACTACTGAATTTTCTGTAACGTCCCCATTTTGTCTGGAGATTTTGAAGCGGTAAGTATAAGCCATGTTTGTGAGCTAATTTCTTATGAGCTTTTTTTGTCATGATATTAACTTGATGTTTGGCACTTTGTGCAGTAAAGTGAACTCATTTTTATTTGGCGTAAACTAAATTTTTTACGCTCTGTCCACATAAGACATGGTGCAGAAGTTTCATGACGTCAAACGGTGCAAGTTTTCTTACACAGAAATCATCAGTTGAAATAAAAATTTCTCAAATTTCATATATTTAGAATCATTTATAAAAAAGGACTTTTACATGGAAAACATTTCAAAACATTGTTGTATTCAACTATTTGAATCATTAATTGGCTATCTAAAATTATTCAGGTAGGTACAGTGCAACCTCTCCAGAGCAGTCTTCCCTTGAGCAACAGTCTCCCTTCAACAACAGCATGATTTCTTCCCAACTGTATGATGTCACTATTAATTTAACTTCTCTAGAGCAACAACCCCTCAACAACAATAAAATTTTGCTTCTCCCAAAGGGTGTTGCTTTGGAGGGGTGGCACTGAACAATTATTACCAGCCCAACTATGGATTGCACTTTTAGTTTTACAATGGTGAAAGTTGAAAATTTTAAAAAATCGAAAATCTCAACCTCCGTGCCATAGAAACGAGACAAAACCAGTAGACTCTGGACCTGAAAAAATTCGGAGGTTCTGAAAAATTCTGGAAAACTTTTAACTGTGCTTTTTAAAGTGCACAATAAGGCATGTGGACGGTTTAAATTTCAACATCATAGTAAAAAGTATTGAAGTATACCTGAAGCACAGCCCCTATTTTAACACAGATGATATTAGAACCAGGACAATCATTCTCTAATTTAGTCAGTCTTTCTGTGAATCCAAATTCCTCATACAGACCTGAATAGTAAAATAAAAACAAGTTCAGAACATTTCAAGAGGGAAATACATGAGGAATTTCAACAAATACCGGAAGACAATGTATAATATCATGAATTCAGCTTTTTTAATAAACTGTTTTCATTCTTTACAACAAACGTACTTGTTACAGTTACAGAAGGGAATTCTGGATAGTGTACAACTATGTTTACAAAGTATAACCATCAAATTAGCAGCTATACACAAATTTCAGCACTATTCTATACTTACATTTAATTTTACCAGCTTTGTAGAACTTCTGAACAAGATTATCGACAATACCATTAATACATTCTCTTACTGGTTGAATTTCATCATCAGTAAAGAAATCTTCAATTACTTTATAGTCCTGAAACAAACATACAGATCTCTTACTAATGGACATATTTCTTTGTATTTGCCAGATATAAGAGAGATACCAACATAGGCACCATCTATATCTGCACTTCAATTCTGTTAGTTTTCATTTTCATTGGAGTTTAAAGTTGCACCATCTGTCAGGGTCATTTGACGACTTTCCAGTTTTAACAGTGGAGAAAGACCCCAGGCTCACATCTTGGTAGAACCACCAACCTTCCATACATTAGCTTGACAGCTTCCTCACATGTGAAATTTGGTGCCAATTAAGATTCCAACTCACAGTAGTGCAGGAATAGTGATTACAAGTCAAAGACCATAAGCACTTGACTGAGGAGGTCCCTTTTCATTATCAAAAGAATTTAATATTAAGTTGAGTTTTCAAATTCCATTGCTAGCTAGTAGTCACTCAATCCATCAGTAAGTGTTATCTGGACATCCCCATGCCTATCTGGAGACACAAAACTTTACCCAACATGCCATTGATTGAATCATTTCCAATGATGCAAGTTCTACAGGAAAAGTTACCTTTCTGTAGAATAAGAACAAAGTTTAACAATCTTGTGCAATTGATGGACAAGTGTATTTAATTCATGAGTACCAAGGGTGGATTTAGAGGAGCAGAGCCAGCATGTGCCCCCTCTAAAATCTGGGAAGCATAAGCAAAAAAAATGTCAGTAATGTTGTGATGGTGTCCATATTCTACATGAACATCTAGACTTTATGCTCCCCCCTAACCAAAAATCATGCACCTACCTCAGTGTACTCTCTAAGTATCTCCACGTTTCAGTACTTGAACACTTGAACTTCTAACTAGGAGGTTGATAACATAATCTCTTTGTCGACTTCAATTGTAATCTGAAAGGTTAAAGATATTGTAGAATTATGAACTCTCACCCATATGCCTAACCGAGATTTCAACTTGTGATCAACAGTCCTGAGGGCCAAAGTGAGATCAGCCTCTAAGTTATTTTAGTTAAAACCTCACTTGACTCGCAACTTATTTCACATTAATTCGTATGTTAGCCATATATGTCACAAAGTATTAAAGTAAATATTTTGAATCATTTACTTGCATAAAGAAAGTTGTAGTATCAGAATTTACATGAGAATATTAAAACACAAAAATTAGTAGTACATACTAAAAGAAGGCTCTTTGTTTCGGTGAATGTGCACCACCTTCACAAATGCAAATTTATAAAAAAAAACAGGAACAAATGCTTTAAAATAAAGTTTGCAGTGATTTCAGGTATATATTTTGACTAAAACTAAGCTTCTAGCCAAAAACGTTGCCAAACAAAATCAAACAAAAAACGTTAGAATTTGACCCGATTTCATTAAGTTGACTCAAATGAGACCACATTTTCAGGGCAAACCTCTAGCAACTGATAAAACTGGGACAAACTAAAATTGTATTACTAGCAAAATACATAGTACAGTATGCATCTGCGGAAATGCATCAATAGTTTCAAACTTCCGGGAGGGAAAACTTTTGTTGAATGTTTTTTCCTTTGATATTTTAAGGACGATTTCTGCATTTTGTTTTATTCAAGGAAAAGTGATCATTTTTTCATATTTTATAGAAAAAAGTATAACAAATCCAAAAATGGAAAGAAAAACAGGGGTCACCGAACTCGTTTTCGAGATAACAGCTCATACTTTGTGTAGGTGTGCAGCTGTTTCTTTAAGATTTGCTGTGTACAAAGAGCTTATCACTAAACACATACTATTACTGTTATATCATGATAAAATCATGCTCAAACATTCTGTTTTTACATGTAAGTATTCATTTGGCATATATTGTGTTATTTTAACACAATGTATACCAAAAATGATTTAATTCTGTCATACTATGTCTTTATTTTCAACTGCATGCATGAAAAAATGGGTTGCAATTTCGACAAAAAAAAAATATTATTTTTCATCTTTTATTCCCCCTTTTCCAATATTCTTCCAACAAAACTTTCTAATTTTGATATATATCTTAGAACAATGTCTAATAAACATATTTCAGTAATAAAAACATGAGGTTACCGAGCTAATTTCAGTCTCAACTCTGAAATTCAGTTATATTGTCAAAAATAGTCGACAAATATGATTAATATCAAAAAGATGCATATCAAGTTAATAAAGATTTTGCCTATTTTCCAATAAAACTTTCCTTTCTAATCTATATATATATATCGTGGAACAATGTCTAATAAACACATTTCAGAGATAAAAACATGGGGTTACTGAGCTAATTTTACCTCCAACTTCTAAATTCTGTTGCATCATCAACAAATATTTGCCAATTTCAGTTAAATTTTTAATGTGTGTATGAAGTTAATAAAGTGTAGTTTTCTGTTTATCATCCAATAAAACGTTTTAGTTTTGATATATATCTTAGAACAATTTCGTACCACATATTTCACTTTAAAAGAACACTTGAGTCTTTGAGGTAATGTTAGCTCAGAGTCCTAATATCAGCTACATCATCAACAAATATTTGCAATAAATGATGAACCTCCATTACAGTCATATGAAGTAATTCAATTTTGAACTGTACATGTAGTGTTTCACATGAATTAGTCACTATTAAAAAATAGAGCACACATTATAAGTTGCGTATTTAGCGCGCTCGCGGATACGTTAGTTGTCCGAAAACTATGCAACTATTCCGTGAAGAGCTGTATTGTCTCCCTTATGTGCAGAAATGTTGCGCGTTACGAACTACCGAAATCGTCCTTAAAAGACACCATTTACAGTATACCTGGACCCTAAAATTCTATGATATTTTGCATGTAAAAGGGAGAACAATAACCATTTTCCTGAATTTCATTTAATTAATTCCGCATTTATTATACCAATATATGAAAAATTTAACACAATCATCTAGCAAAGTTTAACATGGAATACGTACTTCAGCTATTAAATATGGCAGAATTGGAAGTTCTTAACATAATGTTAATTAAGTCTATGAAGTCAGGGCTTATGTAAGAACACTGTCCCAAGATAATGTTATAGTATTGAGTTTGTCAGTATAATGAATCTCATTGACCATGTACTTGATCAATCAATTACATGCATTAAGTAGCATGTTACACCATAAAAATACATTTATTGCATAAATATTACTTATTAACATATTTAAATAAGGAAGCATTTGATAAAGGAAAAATGCACCAATTTCTAACCCATTGAAAATACATGAATGCATAATGTGAAGACTGTGTTTTTTGTTTTCGTTTTTTTTTTTTTTACTTAAAATACAAATCTTCAGCACTTCGCAACGACAAAGATCTTGTCAGTTAATATCGTGAATATACCCCTGTATGAAATAATTTAAGCCCATTTTCATTAAACTATCTGCTACTTTACTAAAATCAGATCAGAATTTGACTGAAATTGAATCGGGAATATCAAGTAGTGAATCGGTCGCTGTATCCACGCCCGCCATTTTGGATGTTAGCTTATAAGGCATAGTAACAATCACTAAGGACTCTGCCAAGTGCGCGCTATTCTGGAACGGTGCATTCATACAATTTGCTGGTTAATATTTTTCCATACACATAAGTTAGAAATGATAGGTGTGTAACAGGTGGCAGAAAATAAAGTTCCCGATGCGGGGCTCGAACCCGCGACATTCTGCTTGCAAGTCAGCTGCTCTACCAACTGAGCTAATCGGGCAGACAGGCATACAAACTACTATAAACACATATATATACAACACTGTTACAGGTGCTACGAAATTGTTTATGGTAGCATGTAAATTATACTAGGCAATACTTTTTTAGATATCAGGCACAAAACTATAGCATGCGTTTGTTTGATCAAACAAATACTAACAGTATTAGTGAATAATATCTCCTTTGTGCTGCAATAAGGGTAAAGACTGAGGATCTGGTGTTAGATAACGACTGGAGAACGAACGTATTTTAAAATCAAATCTACAGAGAATGATTTTTTCACTGGATTTAGCGCCGTTTTTCAACAATTTTTCAGTTATATACGGTGGTCGTTTCACCAAACCAATTTTCCTTGACTTTATTCTAACCAGTACTAACTTACCCTTCCACAGGGAGCCGGCAAGTTCCTCACATATGGAAAGAAGTCGACATTTTCGTGAAATATTCATAGAAGTGTATGACCTGGGACTGGGATTTGAACTGGACCACTGTCGCGGCAAAAAATTACACATTTGCATAAATAATGTACAGTCAAACCTGTGAACAAAAGCCATCATTGGGAAATCGGGGGTCAGTTTGTTCTAAATAACCAATGACTGGTTTTCAAAGAATGACCTTTATTCACGTGGTGTCCTTCAATCAGAGGTGGCTACAAACACACGTGTGATTAAATGCACATGTATCTTATTTATTTAATTATGAAGCCCTTTTACAGTTATTGCCTCAGCTCTGGTACATTAAAGTGACATATACGTAAGTTTTTTTTATCCAAGTACTCCATTTATGGTACTTTACCGAATTACTGCATACTTTACAGAATTAACACAATAACAAATACATGAATTATACTGTTAACCATATCGCTTATAATCTACTTTATAACATATTTTAATCAATATCTAAATGACTCTGTTAATATAAAACCTAGTTTTATTCGATATATATGACCAGCAGTTAGATACAGCCACGTTATATATCCGATTTTGTGATTAAAAAAATGTCAAAATATATTCATAAAACTGCATTCAATGTAACACAGTTAGGATGAAACGCTCGTGAATTATCACTTGAGATTAATCTCCGAGCTTGAATCTCAATTTTATTCTTCGATTGTTTTGAAATGACGTTATAGTAGTATAATCAATTTCAACGGCTTTACTTTTCTTATGTTTTCATATCTCTTGTAAAATATTGAATCATCTTACTTAAGTGTTCTCATGAATATTGTTGTATTTCAGTATTGTGAGCACTTAAAAATAAATTCGAACAAATAACAATTAAACGTTGATTTTATTTCAATATCATTTCCCCCAATGTCTGTGAAAAATGACCGTCGTCGTAATTTAAAATAATTTCTTCCTATTATCTTCAGAGGAATAAGAGAAAATTATAGAGATGTCTTTTCTTACGATCTGTATTACATACACAGTTAAAATTGCTATCCTGTCATAAAAGAACGCCCGCTGTGCATAATGAGAGACGCTCTCTGTAGGGGTCCGATAAGCACTGTATAATTAAAGAAATTCAGCTTTAAAATATCTAAAAATCTATAAAAATGTGTAAAAGTACTAAAACTTCATTGAAATAATCTAAAAACAAAAAAGTATGTCACAAATATCGCTTTGTTACAACACATATCAGCTGTTACCGTCTTATTTCAATGTAACCTATAGGTATCAACTTTAACCTAATAAGAGATCAAACGTGTATCATTTTACAAAAATAATAAAAGAAATATTAGTTGAAAGAAGAGAAGTTTGATTCATCGTTGGAGCAAATTTGATTTTCAATTAATAAAAGAAATATACTTTCCCATTGTAATTTTATTGACCACTGACGATCGCGGATGGATTTAAAAGTTAGACATGGCTTTTTTAGGCGCTTAGATATGTTTATGAAACAGGCCCTTGGAACTAACAACTATTTTACGTTTTATGCAGCGAATATGGTATTTTATGCCCAACATAGATATTATTGGTGTCATGTATTTATCATAATGACCAACACTTTAATATGAGCTTCATAGTGCCACTGTGCATATCACATACACACTCCGCACCTCTCCGGCTGAACTCCACTATTAAAGGCGCCTCGCTATTTAGAACACATTTCTCTAGAACCATTATGTCTGTAATAGAGGAGTTTTAAATACTTACAAATATAGTCCTTAAGCACAGTGTTGATTGTATTTTAGTAATGTGAAATTATCATACAACAAGGGAAGTGAAAGTTAATATTTTATTATATTAAGTTTTGAATCAGCCAACCTTTTAATTGCACGAGTTGTTCGTGCACACGGACATAGAAATCTTAATTGAGTATAATTATGCAACATAGAGTGTGCATTTGAACTTGACATCATAATAAACAAATACTGAACTTTTTACAAAACTTACAGATTGTCGTGTTTGATCGATAGATTATTATAAGCATCACAAAAATACGAGACCTTTAATAATATAGTACGGCCTCTTTGGAACAAAATGAAAGTCTAAAGTTTAATTGATACCTATTTACCTTATAGGATCTGCACAATCATAGATCATATTAGAATCACTTGGTAGTTAACTTTAACAATAAAGTCACACCTGGGAAGACATTTCATCTATGCAAAAGAATAAACATGTGGCTTTTATGCATAAATGTCTTTTATTCAGACGTTTATTTGGTATTCTGAGTACTTGCTGTTCACAGACGGTTGTTTAATAAGGGTTGATAGTGTATTACATGAAATGAGATCTGGTTAGGTTTCAAATCTTCGACCTTTTTTACACGATACGTGTTATAAACATGACGATTTAGAAGGCTACGGCGTCATCGTGAGGATTTTGATTCTACAGCCAAACCTATGTTTGCGGATACTTGTGAATAAAGACCACCCAGTGCGTAATGGTCATTCTTTGAAAAACCGTCACTGATTACTGAGAACAAACTGCCATACGAATAAAGGTCACCTGTAAATAAATGCTACATTTTGTCTTTCCTAAAGATGTCCTTTGTTCACAGGTTTTACTGTATTATATATTTTGTGAACGTGTACTGCATGCATGCGACACTGTTCTGTGGTCATAATACGACTATGAAATCGTATGGCGTTTTAAGGTAACTCAGTCAATACTGGCTTTTATAACATTATGTAATCCATACTTAATACAAAATAATATTCAGCTTTGTATGAGTGATTCGTCCAAATTAATATATCTACACAGCATCATACATGAAATGGTATGTTTGTAATTCTTCAAACATTTCATAATAAGTTCAATACCCGTATATATGTGTATGATGTCCATGATGTGACTTACAACATTCGTCGGACTGTCAACTACTTAGTGACTAAATTCAATCGACGGCTGTTACCCAACCACAAATCTCTCTGGATGATCTGAGATGGAAAAAACGGAAAAAATGCCTCTAGGTTGTGGGATATGCTAACATGTAACACTTAGGCTCAGACTTTGATGTCATTCTCACACCGACAAAGCTGAATTCACATGTGTAAAATGAACAAGAATGATCACAATATTCATGTATATATCTAAATAGAACTTGCAAAGTTTGTCATACCTTAATTGTTCCGTTGAATAAAACTAAATACAGAAATATTTATCAAATATTACCAAAGATTAAACTTATACCGTGGCTATAGAGTGGTTAATTTAATTCATAGTTATTTTAATTGTATTCTATTTCAAATAAATAAATCAAAGCAACTACTTGTTGATTATGATCGTTTTTATATCTGTTGTATGAACTGGTGTTTATAGCAATATTGTGTACATTTGTTCCATGGTTGATTATAGTTTACATCGGACTAAACATAGTTCAACGATGCAGTTACAGGAACCAGCAATTACTGTCCATCACTTTTTCCTAAGTACAGTATAACCCTAAAAAACCGGACTCCATGAAAACCGGAATTCTCTGAAAATTTCCCCATTTTTCTCTTCAATAATCTATTTCTCTGAAGTAGAGGTCCAGTTTCCAGGGGTTATGATATACTATTTACGGAGAAAAACGGCAGTATCCGATGTTTAACGAATTCAGGGTTGATCGCAAGGAGGGCTGATGTTCAAAGTTTAAGCTCAGTAGAAGCTTCATATATTTAGATTTCACATGAAAGGATGTTGTCCGGTTAGCTTACGGAAAGTCAATAGTTCTATCAATGTATTCATCTGGGGTCTTCCTCCACCGTTAAAGTTGGACAAATTGCCTGTTGACACTGGATCTTGATGCGGCGTCAAAAGCCAGCGAAAATAAAAAGGAATTAAAACATATTCATTCAAAAAACGTAGAATTGATTAAAATACTATTAATTCTTAGGCCTCGTCGGAATCTATTTATAGTAATCATTACTGAACGCTTGTAATTAGTTTAAGTTAAACAATGAGGCTTGATTTGTATTTAAGATATCACAATCATTTGTCTAGAAATAGAAATTAACGGACATGTCATCTGCAACTAAACAGCAATAAATATATTCTGGGTTAGGGAAGGGGAGATAAGTCGATGTACTCTATAATTTTGTTGTGGATACTTACCTCCTTGTTTATTCCAGACTGTGTATAGATTTCCAACATACGAATGAATATACATTGAAAATTTCAGTGTATGAAAATGTGCAGTGTAACCACTCCAGAGTGATCCTCTCTGTAGCAACAACCTCCCTTCAACAACAATATTGTTTTCCCACTGTACGATTTAACTATCAATTTAACCTCTCAAAATAAACATCTCTCAATAGCAATATAATTTTGCTTCTCCCAACGGGATAACAATAACATCAGCCATATTACACAACAAGCACAAATAATACATCAGTATGTCGTTAAAAACGTATAATGGGTCAATTTACAAACATAAGCTGGCGATATGATTCTAATGTCATATTCGAAACAAAGACTGGACAACATGATGACCATTTATCTAAAATCTTCAATATTCCACCAGAATATAACTTGAATAAACGTGGCGTAACTTATGTAAAAGACAGACTCTAAAAGAAAATCGACCACAAAAATTCAGGCTATGGGCGATGTTTATAATTATATGCATTGTGGAGTAATGGGTAACAGCTAATGTGTTAAGACAGCTGTCAATGATGCATGATATTATGCGAAATTACTAGGAATTAACCTAAGCATGCATGTAGTGATATCCATACATCAAACGTCTAAAGTTAGTTTATAAACTGTCGTGATAACGAGGATTTTATGTAGATGCTATATAGGACATGTAGTACGTATAGTCCATGTATTTAATTACTACAAGTATGTGTGAATGTTGATAGCTTCACAGCCCCATGAATGATACAGAAAAAAATATTTCGCAGTAGACATTATGATGCTTCTAATTAATGTAACACAGACATTACAATGGTGCACAGAATGATGACTCCATAAAGGCAATTATGAAGTGCTGGTATTTTACTTAGTAGGTCGTTTACCAGGATACTAAAATAATGTTTTCAACAACCATCTCACCAGTTTTTCAAGAGTTCATAACAGACGTAACCAACTGATATAAACGTAACATCTAGATAAATTTAGTATCAACTTACTCGTTGGATAATTTCTGTCTAAACAATAGTGCTTGTATTATATAAAAGTGATTATTCTTCCTAATAAGAACACTTTACTTTGTAACTTATATATTTACAAAGTCCGTGTAATTCTAGTAAACAAATACAAGTAAAGTGTTTTTCAATGATTATGTGCGCTTAACTATTTACATTCCCAAATTGAAATTAAACAGAAATACAAGCTATACATGCATCCAAACAATTCGTATGAAATCAAATTGGAAAATATGCATTCATTCTATTACATTGTATATAACAGCGGTAGTTACCCTGTACTCCAGGACTCTGTACTAGTACTAACCTTGTTCTCCACAAGTAACTGCCTATTTCTACAAAATGAATCACTTTTTTAATCACAATTGCCGTTACTGAATAAAGGTATAATATTAAGTTGGTTCAGAGACAGTAGATAGACGTAATCAGAGATAGTATATCGTTTTTATTACAATATTTAGCTGTCTTAATTTATATTTTTTTCTATTTATGATCTGTCTTTGCAGTAATTTAATTTTGTAAGTAACTTTGTATGATGAAGTCCTTCGTGTAATATACATCGCAACTAGAAATATATGAAAATAGAAGTTGCTTATTTGTATATATACTCTTTTATTTCCACATTTCAGTGATTTACAGAAGAAGAAAAATGATACAATGTTCATTCACCTGACGAGTATTTGTACAATAATTAATATGGATTAGATAGCTTAGGTACGGACGGACTTGTATAAGATTATGATGTTATTCTATATAAAGGTAAATATAGATTAACATAGTAAATAAATAGATAAATATAGATAGTAACACAATTTGTATATTGCAGCATTTATGTACAACTTGATACCTAATTATATGTCTTACCCGAAATTCGAAAGTGTTCAGATCAAATATAAGATATAATTACATTACATTATTTTCTTTTATGTTCCACATAAAGATTAAATCTTGTTACAGTTTATCACGTAGACTTTGTGGGTAAATTTGCAACTTAAAGTAAAAAATGAATTTGTATTTTAATGAATGGCAGTACTTGGAAGACAGAGAGAATGTTTTGATAAAAAATGACTTAATGGGAAATTCAGCAATTGAGTGTCGTAAAAAGTCTGCAATTGAGTGTCGTAAAAAGTCTGCAATTGAGTGTCGTAAAAAAGTCTGCAATTGAAGAATTTATCAGGCTGCCTGTGTTATTTATAAGTTCATATATATCTTGAGCAAATATAATGCATTCGGAAAGTAGATGTCCATGAATGTCATCCATTTTAGAATTACCCATTGTGCAAATTGATTGGCTGTTGAACGACCTGGACAGCAAAACATGGGGTGACGGTATGACACGGATTATTTCACTGTTTTTACGTGGATATCACCATAAAATGTAATGGTTTCACTGTATCATGTTTGGATAAAAATATGTTAAATTCGTAGTCACTCTAGGCATATTTTTTACATTTATTCAATGGAATATTGTGATTTTATCCGAAAACACAGCATCTTGAAGATACGGCGTTAAAAAATGAAATAGTCTATACAAAACAAGTATTATACTCACAACCGGAATGAAGTTGGTTACGGAAGCCTTTAGTAACTGTTGCGACCAGAATTAATTTGTAGTTGACTGACTGTCTAGTGGTTGTATGTGTTGGCATGGTACATAATTTCTGTAAGAAAGACAGTGTTCTTTTCACTATATCGGCGTCGATTGGATACCAGCCGAGGGCACTCAGTGCTATGTCGGTTCGTGTAGAATCAGGGGTGTTTTTTTTTTCGCGACAATCCTTTGAAATCTCAGTTTGAATTTTCCGAAGGTCTGCCATCGACATAATTATGCTACAGTTCAGCGCCGTACTGACATATTTTATAAAGTGATATTCGTCTTGGTGTGTAAATATCTTCATGATACGGTCAAACTTGTGTAAGAGGCCACTTCCGAATGAAGACCATCCTGTGAATTTAGGCCATCCTAAAAACTGTCATTTATTATTTGGAACATACTGACCTACAAATAAAGGCCATCTGTACATAAAGGCCATGTTTTTTTATTCCCAAGGGTGGTCTTTGTTCACAGGTTTTACTGTAGCCACTCAAGTAGAGTGGTAGTGAGTTTAAGATACAAATTAACATAAACAGTTATAAATATACTAATCCGGTATGTTGTCTCAACATCTCATACAGATAAGCGAAGTTTATTTCCGGGTTATCATAACATTCGGCGCTTATCTTTGATGACCTAAAGATTCTTGTTGATGATTACAACCGACCGCTGTGCAATGAATGAGACATCTTTAAAAATACTACACAAAGAGTAGTTCTGCAAATAGTCACATCATTGTTTCTTGTATATCCTAACCTCATGCTGTACGTATTATTTTGAAAAATGACACATAGATCAATATTGAATGGTAAATGTACTAAAATATTCTTAAAAATCAACAATTACAAACTAGTATGCATTGTAATGCAGATTAATTAATGTATGCATGACTACAAAATTCTGAAAAGAACGTGTAACGCCCAGAACGTATCCTATTCTTAAATCCACTTCACCTTAGCCAAGGTACGCGCCTGAAGTTAGTTTCTTAACTTAGACAGTAAATACTGATTAGTAACAATGTAAACAATGACGTCATTACAAAATGACAGGTTGACCTTTACCTCATGTTATGTAGACTTACTAGCACGTGCCAGTAAAAGATAAACAAGTCTGGATTACTTTGTTGTGTCCAGCTATAGACTGGATGATATTTTGTTGTGTCCAGCTATAGACTGGATGATATTTTGTTGTGTCCAGCTATAGACTGGATGATATTTTGTTGTGTCCAGCTATAGACTGGATGATATTTTGTTGTACCCTGACCAAGACTGGAAGGGAGTACATTGAATATCTGAAACTGAAAGTGACAGAACACAGGTTTTCCACTCCCAGAGGACCCTAGTAGCTGAAGTAGCTCCGCTCTGGATTCATTTATTCTGTAGTGACCTTGTTTGTATTTACCAGTCTTATGTTAAGTGTAATGAACTGTAGTAATTTTATTAGACTGAACAAGAGATGGTTTAAATTTCTTTTTTCTTTCATTCATTTTTTGCTTGTTTTATTTTGTTTGTTTGTTGGTTACATTATTTCTTCCATCATTTCATCATTTTAATAAATATTTAAAATGTCAGTAGTTAATGCTTTGTTACATTGTGATAGTTCTTTGTTCATTATAGTCTGTAACCTATTCTGTCCATCTTGCTACAGTATTTTATACGTCAGGCATATAAGCCAGGCAACAGAAATAATCATTCCATTATTTACCTTGATAGAATTTTAAAAAACAATCATCTTTGTGAATATTTTAAATACAAAAAGTAAAAATAAGATAAAGAAAATTGAAAGCATGGAAGGTTGTTTATCATGTGCTTATTTTAAAGTCCAAATAAAACTTAACATTTCAAGATTTTTCAGATTTTGTCATGTATTTGTGATGTCAGTGGCCTTATTCAAGTTGCTATGGTTACGTAATGGCTGTGAATTAAGAGCTGAAATTTTCAGGTTATGTCTCTGACATGATGTTTATTTCAAAGATGAAACAAAATCAAAATACCATTTTTGCTCATCTGGTCTGATTTCAACAGTCACTAACACAATTATAATCCTCAAATGTTCAAAACAAATAATTAATTGGATGACGAAGACACGATGTATGTATACAATTATGAGCGCCACAAAATACATTAACAAAAAATATTTACAATATGTTTATAATGGACATCGCTATACTACCACACAAACTAAAAACATTTGGTGTGTGTACATATTCGTACTGTATTACTCTTTAAAAACACCAAACATACATTATACATACTATAACCATTACACACATACATATTTATACTATGACAATAACCACATGTAAACAAAGCATATTCAAAAACATTCACCAAGACAACAATACAGAATGAACTTTTGGCTTATTGTACCTATGATCTTACTGACGATTTGTTTCTTTTTTCAGATGACAGTTTGATAAACTTACATCATAAGTGTACAGTAATAATTTTCTTATCGTTATTTAACAACTGTTTCACAGGGCGTAGTCAGAGATACGAACTTACACTCGTGCATAATATCAATTTGAAAAGTTAAAGTATAAATATGGCCAAAAATGGCATCCTGGTCAAAACTCTCAGGGGTTGGACATTAATTAGATCTAAAAACGGTGCTTTGAAATAAGATTACATGGTTCAAATAAATGCAGTGCCCCTAATCCCTACAAATACACCTCACCATTTTAGTTTTAATTAAGAAAACCACAGACTCTCAGCAGCAGGAGGGGTCAACTACGCATTCAATCACAATATGTACAGACGTTTTCATTTCTAGGTAACCTATTAAAAATTTATCTACCAGTTTGGCCTCGATATTGGTGAGCGGGTATTCTGATACGATTAAGATAGTTTTCAACGATTGTGGGGTAAATTATCTAAATACCATGAGTAATCAAATTTTCCTTTGATTAATTATACAGTAAAGTTGAGACGCTGTTGTTTTATTATTAAACCATTCATTTAAAAAATAATCTATAAACTTTTGTATAAATTCATTCAGAAACTGAGTTTTTTTTACAGAAGTAGAGATAATAAAAACATAATAAAAACCGTATTCTGACAACAATTGTGTCACATTCGCAATCTAATTAATTTTACCTTTCATGTAATATAGCTTCATACGAGCGTTTATAAACAGTTTTTAGCTCTTTTCCTGACAAATGAATTTGATTCATTGAGGAATTTCCCGAGGAATTGATTGTTATTATTGTTTTTATATTACATATTGTCACTGGGGCTTAACGCCGCTTTCCCACAATTTTTCAGTTATATACGGCGACCGGTTCACCTAACCAGTTTTTCTGGACTGAATACTAACCAGTACTAACTTACCCTTAATGCCTGCAACTTCTCTACATATGGAGGAAAATTGACATTTTTGTCAAATTTTCATAGATGGGTATTACCTGCCGCGACCGAGATTCGAACCCGGATCTCCGGGTAACAAGTCCAGCACACTAACCACTAAACCACGGTCGCGGCTGCATTGTTTCTTAATATGTATATGATATTCGGAGTTGGCGCTTGATTACGTTCGCAATAAAACCTAAAAAGGTTCGTTTCCGGTTACCCGACCGACTCAATATTTTACCTGCCGACTCATAAGTTTTATGGCGTCAAATCTTAGTTCTATATTGCAATTTTCACAACTCATTGATATTACGGCTAACATATATTCCCATCCAGTGTTGCCGATATATGTAAAAAAATCCTTACCTACCGACCCATATTTTTGGGGGCATGTGGCCGGAAATAATCTTTTTGTAGGCTTAAGTCCTGAAGCAATTGTTTGTAAATAGTCAAGTTTGGCATAATTAAGACCATTTTGATGTAGTAAAACAATGCTTGTTTTAGCAGTCCTCATTTTGCTCAAATTATGCTCAAACTTTCATACAATGGAACCTTTGCTTGCCATGCTTACATAATAGACGTTTAAAACGTACACATCCTTGGTCAAAACTAAGATAAATTATATTTCTTTTTTTCAATATTTCCGAAGACTTTACCACGCCTTTTGTTCAATTAACGCGTTAAACAAGTTTCGAACGGAAAATATCAATTAAAGTCCTCGTTTATCAAGTATATCAACATTTTGTCCAAACTTAATTGCAAAATTACCGCCAGTATTAGAGTTGTCCATGCGTAAAACGCATATTCTTCCAATGAATAAGAATACATTTCTGTGTGTTTAGGCGAAACACCACTTTATTTGGTGAGAAAATAAAGAAAGATACACATTTTTGCTCTCCAAAAAACTTCTGAAATACAGTCACGTGATTTTTGATTCTACAAGCAGATTGCACAGATTTAATTTTGTACTTTCCAATGACTATATTCTCTTCACGTGAGTGTTTCTTACTAGCTATCGTAACGCGCACACTCCTGCAAAAACATGATTGACATAAACAAAAACACACACGTGAGTATAAAAATTTACCATTTTTACCGCATTAATCGGTAAATTTGAAACAATCAATGGTCTTACGGAATATCTATAGTATTTCGGAATTCCATAAAGGACTTGAATGCCACGTCAAATTGTTATTGCAAGAGTTTATCAGAAATAAAGTCGACAGTTGAACAGAAAATTGCGCATAAAATCGTTTGAAATCAACATTTTGAACAGATTATTCTTAATCTGAGTCTCTCTTATGACCACATGCTAAAAAAACACATCCCTTATCAGAATGTATCATTTGATTTACCATTTGCCATAACTGTGTTGAGATATGTGCAATTTTTGTAATGCACCGGCCGTGCTCCTGTTAAACTCACTCACTCGAACGAACGAACGAACGAACGAAATACTCCAGTGTATATTCA
Organism: Lutraria rhynchaena; assembly: GCA_008271625.1. Classification (NCBI taxonomy): domain Eukaryota; kingdom Metazoa; phylum Mollusca; class Bivalvia; order Venerida; family Mactridae; genus Lutraria; species Lutraria rhynchaena. The sequence goes on from VIBL01000281.1 coordinate 371,700, forward strand.
TATACTCAAAGTCTTAGGTAAGTATAACAATAAAAATTGTTGAGAACATCGACTATTCAAGATTAATGTGTTGCTGCTCAGTTGCAGACGACAGACACAAATTAGAATAAATCAACTTTGAAACAAATAATTTGCAATAACTAAAATGTATTGGCAAACAAAACCGCATTTTATTTATTTAAATCTATCTACAAACGGTACATGAAGTGTATACAGTAAAACCTCGATAATAAGAACACATCAATTTACGGTGAACGTCTTATAATACGGTCTTATATAAAATTTTCCTTATACTGGGGTGTCCTCACATGCTTAAGTATTTATAAAACATGCAATTTCAGAAATCGGCAATATTTTGAGAGCTTCAGAGGCCAGTCCCCCGGGACCCCCACCAGCGCTGTGCCCTGTACCTAACAGGAACCATGTGTCCCTAACTTTGATGAATCAAACACTTGGAATTGTCTGACCCTTGTTAATTTTGATCATAAAGTACAACACCGACAATCTCAAGTAATTTCACAAAATAAAAATCAGTACGTTTATTCAACGCGTGAGTATTTTGTTAAACTTTGCATTTAACAATACATAATTATATTACTTGTATATACACCTGAACCCCGCCTTAAGACAATCCCGAAATTTTGACCATCCCGCTAATACGGGACCGGTGCATAAATCCTGTGTCATTGTCGCATTTGTTTCACAAATGACTCCTAATTTAAATTTCCGTAGGGACACAGTTTTAATACATCTGATTAAACTGTAAATATAAATTTATTTGCAGTATTTGCCGGGAAAACCTACAGGTTTACCGAAAATCTACTTTCACTTTAAGAAATTCATCAATGTCCTAGAAAGTACCGTCCGATCTTTCAGGAATCAAATTGTCGTACGTAGATGTATTTTACGGGAAAACAATGGAATAGATATTTTCTTGTTTTATGCTGTCTTGTGTATTATTCAGGCATGACCACTAACTAAAATAAATAGTTATACAGATTACTTGAATTTGTTTTATATTTCCAAATATTTGTGTACATTTCCTACACAACACTCCTCAACTGAGCGAGAGAGAACAATAGAAATACCTTTCAACATCTTCTTCTTATGAACTAATGGATGGATCAACACTAAACTTGGTTTCTAGTTGGTAACATCCTTAGATGGTCATATGTCAAGTTTGCTAAGATAAATTTGTTCGGCATTTAGAGGGCTATTAGAGCTAAAATATAAATAACTTAAAGTGACAGTTTGTCACACAGTGAAATTACAAATTCCGAAGCATTTTTGTACAAATATACATATATATTGTATCCTTTTGTATATCAATTGAACTATCAATATCAAAGTATAATTGTCAATAATTGAACATGATTTTATATAGATTGCACTTAATTAGGAGATACAGTATTGCTTGATTTGTTTGCACTGCCATTCACTAAAATCATAGTGAGCCTCCGTGGTCGAGTGGTTAAGGTCTCTGACTAGTAATCACAAACCCCTCACTGCTGGAAGTTCGAAACCACCCGGGACCAGACAAATTTCACTTGTGAAGAAGTTATCCAGCTAGCTTACGGAAGGTCGGTGGTTTAGCACAGATGTACGCCTTGGTTCTTTCTCATTAAAGCTGGAAAAGTTGATAAAAGACCCAGGCTACTTGTACATTAAGCTACAGTGAAAAATCATAAGTTTGTTAAATGTAATTAATGAAATATTTCACAGCAATGCATCTGAAGCAGGCTTCGTTCGAGATGAAATACAAACGCAATTTTGGCACTAAGTTACACGCTAACTGCAAAAGGACCATATGTGTAAAGGCAGATAACTCCAATAGCTTTGTTGACATTATTGATACAAAGATCTCGGATTTGGTACTTGTGTGCGTGAATGGTGCTTCATGTTAGCTCTAAATGTAATGTGATAGAGACATGTACCTATACAAATTGATAAATTTTAAATATGATATTTATTCAATGTATTTTAAAATGTCATAACTCGAGCATAATGTTTAATATGCGGCGTACAAAAATGCTGACGTTTACAAGATAAAGGGGGAGAATTTACGCTTCAGTGTCGATAAATGAACAAATAAATCTGAATCTACCAATTTCTTGTAAAAGAATGCATTAAATGCGTATAAAGATTAAAAAAGAAGCATAAAGAGATCACTAGATGAACAATTGATGATTTAGCTCCGTCAAATATACTACAAATTTTCTTACAAATACAAATTTTATGTCGAGTCGGTATATATATATATATATATATATATATATATATATATATACCGACTCGACATAAAATTTGTTATATATATATAACAGAACAAACATTAAAAGATGAATTAATTATTATGAAATGTTCGATTATTCTAAGATGTCCTTGAATAAAACTTCATGCACAGTTAATAATACTCGTTACCCAATTACCCCCCATTGACGTCATACATTCGTATGACTCGAGAAAGAAAGTGAACACGAATATAACATTATATATTTTAACGATGGATGGATTAAAATGCGAAATATCACGAAAATGTCACGAAATAATTTAAATTCCTTTAACTGACACGAGCAAAAAGTGAATTTGTTTGTCGCAACTGACTTTTATCTATAGATAGATTAAAAAGGTGAAAATTGATGTTTTTATTGTACTGAAAAATGATAGTTACTCAAATTAACTCTTATGACGTCAAAGGGGCAAAATTCGTCTTTTGGTCATTTTAAATACGAGAAAAAAGATGAGTTCGATAATAACGTGTGATTTTAACAAAAGATAGATTATTTAAAGCGATAAATGGTGTTTTGTTCAATGTTGAAAGAAGTCTCAAAAACTTGCATATGCCGTTAATTGAAATAAATTAATATTTCTAAAAATTAAAAATACAACGGCACATTGTACCCCCCTGTCTTAACGTCTGAAACAATGTTTATTTTTGTTCATTTCTTTTTCATTGACGATAATTTTACTTCATGGCTTAATTAATAAGCTAATTTGATGAGAATAAATTGAAAATAACAAGGCCACTTCCCGTATTTGTTTCTTGGACACGGTTTTCACTCAAATATCCTAATTTATAGACATTAATCAATGGTAAGTGAAGCGTGATATGATTGTTTATATTTATTTGAATGTGTCCAAGCCTTGGGTGGTGTGCATTTATTTTATATACAAGACTGAACTGATATTCATTACCAACCAAATTTGTACAAATATATACTACTCTTTTATCGTAATTCCAATGATAACCCCAATAAAACAACGTGTGTTTTTATTTTTCTAATGCAGAATACCACACAGACGAATAACAACGCCCCCGTACCCGGCACATAAATATCAGATAATATGTGATATTTCTTTCCTGTTGTTTGACAGATACAAGTATAAATGACCGCTTGCTGTGAATAGAAGAATACAGTCAAACCTGTGAACTGGTTTGGGAAAGACACAACGTGATCTTTATTGACAGGTGGCCTTTATTCGGCGGTCAGTTTATTCTAAATAATCAATGATGGTTGATCAAAGAATGACATTTTTACATGGCGACCTTTATTTGGAGTAGGCCTCAAACACAGGCCAGTATGTACGATATATAAATATAGGTAAGAAAAGCATTTCTCGAAAATAACTCAGTCAGAAAATCCCACCATCATTAAAACTCACCTCACATATAAACATACAATTAATTGGGAAGCGAACACAATCCTACTGTAATCTGAAAGTGTCTGAGCCACAGGATCGCTTTCTAATCCGAAATCAACCCCATCTGGGTCATTTAGATATCTTGAGTAAACTTAATACATGCACATATGCAGAAATACATTACTGCTTCAAGGTAAAATGCTAAAAATCAGAGTACAGTAAAACCTCACATAGTGACCACCTCAGTATTATGATTTACAGCAGCGGCGAAACCCCATCGTTTCAGAATGGAACAAAATTGTCCAAACTTGTTCAAGAACTGTATACTGTCTATGAGACATTGGTGCCGGGCGGTTATTTGAGCTTATTGAGGATATACTCATTTCTGACAATTTAGTGCATTCACAGAAAGTCTTTTTTCTTATTACGGGTAACATTTTGTTAATAGAACTGACCGACACTAACCCATGCTATTATGTTTTAGGTTTGAAGAATATGCCCCCATACAATGTCGAGAAATTTACATCTATTAAGTCAGTGTAGTTGGTAAGTGTATACAGGTATACAAGAAATTATCAAAATTAGGCTGCTCTAAAATCGATCCCGGATTTTATAGTCCATGTATTAGATATATTTATAACATATACATGATCACTGAAATCGTATTGTAAACTGAAATTTTAGCATAGTTTTATTTTTGTATTCGTTACATAACATTATCTTATTTGATGGGAAGATCGCAACATTTCAATGATTCGTAAATTTTTCACCAGTCTTTTAACTGGTCGATATAATTCATTTTAATAGCTCGGTGTTTATACAGGTGCGTGCGTTTGGTAATTTTAGACAGTCTGTTGGATACTATCCGTGTGGTCTTATCGAAGCGTTCAACGTCTTTTATTAATTTCTAGGACTCTCGATTGCGGCGTACAGGTCACGGTAAATGAGTTGCGTAAAGTTGGAACGCACTTCGCAGTTCAGGATTCGAATTCGAATCTACTTTTAGTAGCTTCATGAAGACATTTCTACACCCTGAATAAGGGTATGAGCATCCCGATAGCGACACACGTACTTGCACAGATCCCTCTATTGTCTAGTATTAGTACCGGGTCGAAGTATTCTCTCGTGTATTTGTATATGGCATTTTGTATGTGATCGGGACTTTGGTTAGCGTACATAAGGGCAAGATCCTCTTGATTGCAACATATTCCTATTCCTAAAATATCAGTTCCGGGTCGTGGGCATAACAGACGCAATATTTCACACTGCATTTTACAAACATCTTTCCATTTTCTGAATATGTGTCTGTCGAACTTTTTTATGCATAAATTTGATTTCTGTGCGCTGTACAGTTATTACTGTTAAACAATTTCGCAGAGAAACTACAATGTAGTTTTAAGTGAAAATAATATATATACATATAAACATTGTTTTCGTTCAATCATAAAATCATCTGTACTTTAATAATGTTGTTTTGAGGCCGTTCTATAATTACTAAGGCCATAGTCGCTCAGTGCGACTTACAACCCGTTAGAGTATTAAGTCCTCATATCAATGTCCATAGAAGTGATATATAATTGTGAGAGATGCATACTCAGTCCTCACAATACATTGGTCTGTAGATTTAGTGCAAATATGCAAAAAAGGCTCCTTATATTGATGTCACAGAAAACATACTAATATGTGAGATATGACTTTACTCCCCTGTTATTGAGTTTAGAAGAAATTTGAACAATTCTTAAATTACAGAAAGGCAATTGTATTTTCCATTTGTTGTGAAAAAGAAAAAAAAACGCATGGTAAAGTATAGTCCACACAACACTGCTCAAGACCATGAACCTCACAATGTAACTAGTACAAACAAGGGTGTGTGTGCGCGCGCATATCTTTGACTTGTATGATTCGAAAATACCGCATCTTCAAAATCTGTTGATCTGTCTTGTAAATGTCATGGTATAAACACAACGCATAAATAAGTATCTGCATCTATTTGATGATCATGACCTCGACAAAAATTCCCTAATCAACATGATTCACATTTGACGACTTTGTCCAAGACGCGGGTGGCATTTATTTATTTACAACACAATTTCATTGAAAAACAATCGAAATTTTGAAGTCATTGGATACGGACCAGTCTTTTCGTAGTCCTCATTCAAAGTTTCTAGATGCACCAATTGGATATCAGTCATTGGATCAAGTAAGTATATTATACTTCGTCTGTGGAAGTATTAACGTGCTCATAATACAAAACTATCTGTGTATAGTGATAATCGGCAGGTGGTTTATCATTCAGCTTGCTTTCCAAACCGATGTCGAGCAGACGACATTTTGAAGTTTTATCAATAGACATTTATGCGGGTGTGCAAACACATCATTTATTAGTAATTAATAATTTTATTGGATTTCTTATGACACTCGTGATTTTGGCCTAAGATATATGCATGTGATTTGAGCAGTTGATGTAAGTAGCTGGCTTCTTCAGTTATACTATGGAGTACTATATGTACTGTATACTGCTTCTCTGCCTCACCGATGTTGCAGGACTTTTCACCCCCGTATTCCTTTCAGGTAGAGAGGCAACATTTACTTGAAATTCCTCCCCGCCTCTACCCCCTCCCTGATTGCAGATTTCTTATTTTCTCCACTACTTAATTGTTACTGGTCACTTTGCTGTCATGTACTTATCAGTCAGGCAAGGCATACCTCCGGATTAGGTTTATACATCATGAATATTTTTTATGTTTGAAACATCCACATAATTATTTGCCTCTTTCCATTTCTGTGTCTGTGTATTTATGTGCAAACATGTCTGAAAGAATGTGAGAAGTTTTCTTGTGTATGCATTTGTGCACAGAGATTTGGATGAACAATGAAAGAGCTGATAAATTATTGCATACCATCAATTTCCTTAATAACATTAAGTCTGTGATTATATATTTGAACATGTAATACATATTCAAATTCGGCGAGAAATATATAAAATAAATATTTGTTTCCTATTTATTTAAAGAAGCAGATTCAGAAAATTTGTCAGACTCCCCATGTAGATCATGATTTTTTTAAATGAAGCATTATTTTAAACAAACATAATTAATGAATGCAAGTTCATTCTTGTTTATATACGATCAACTGTTTATTTTAAATGAAACAGTCATATTATTATCACAACTGCCTCAGTAACATAATAGCCACCAGTACATGTACCTGTATACATTCTTACCTGTAACTTTCCTGAACATTGCTGACCATGCAATTAGTAAATTATTTTTATCTATCACCATGGTAACTCGTAACAATGCTTAGATCCTATAAGAGAGCTCGCGCAGACAGAGAGCGAGACAACACTTCAGTCGTGGACTGAGTCAGCTGGTATACTTCTTTATTTATTCAATGTTGAGGAAAAAATCGTCGTTGAAGGTCGTGGTATAATGAACCGTTTCAGTCAAAGAAGCGATTTTAGTGTGCAATTTCAGGTAGTTTTACTTTGGTACCAGTCTGAAGTAACTTGTAGCAGTTATGTATGTTTTCTATTTTTTTAGAGTTGTATATATTCATTATTTGCATTTAGCATATCATATCCCCTAATTAAGTCTCCATTATTGGACATCTGGAACATGTTGAATAATTCATTTTGTAATGCTGTAACATTGGATTCTGATGTAATTATAATTATTTTTTAGATATAATTCTGATATAATTACAAGCTTAATCATAATGGAATTTTAAATAGACTGTTTTCTACACTTTTCAATTTAACAAACTCACTGTCAGTAGGTCTATACACAGTATATGAATTGTTCTCATGTCAGCATTTGTACCTTATAATTTAGATTTTCAACACACGCAGGGAAAAGGTTATCAAAGAACACACAAAAACTTGCACAGTCTCTACTGGCTGAAAACAATGAACAGGTTATATTGGTAATACAGAAAAATTACAACTTTCATATCCAAAGAAGGCCTTATAGTGTACATAAAGGACGGCCACTAAGCCTATGGTATTGTAAGCACTTCTGGTTATTTCACTAGCGTGTTAGGAAAAATAATGACTCATCAATTCTGAACCACATTCTGTTGAACAACATTGAAGAAATCAAATCCTGGGTTAACCCTAATGATGTTTCTGTGGTTGACAGAGGCTAAAATTCCATCTCTCAACAGTTGTTATTCATCAAGTGCAAACTCTATTGAGTAAGTCTTAATATTGTTTATGTTTGTATACACCTGTTGACATATTGTATTTATTATATGTAATGTTGATACATGATATATAATATAATGAATGGTGTTGACAATGAAAATTACAAATGCATTGAGCTAAGAAGCTTCCCTAAAAATATGCATTTTCTGTCACACTCCTGACATATCTGATACACTTCTCAATCCAAGATCATACATTGATATATAACGTACATTGGCTGTCTAATTATAGTTAACGTTTCTCAACAAGTTCTCAACAATGAATAAAACATTTTTAACAACATTTAAACTTCATAGCAACATAATTGACTATATTAACACTGCACAGTATGGAAACATGGGACTCTAGTGTATCTTGGGCATAAAATTAATGTTATTAACTTTGTTTTGAGCCTTTTTGAATCCTAAATCCAAAATACATGATGTTGTTTCTATAAAAGTTCCAACTGGCAAAAATTATGAAGCTTTCTCTGAATATGGTATTATCTGTCACACTCCTGACATTCACATGTATGCCATATGCTCATTAACTGTTCCTTGGTGTCACTGATGATCTTTACTCATGATCAAAACATGACACATGCTTCCAGGAAAAGACATAGAGGATTGTACATGTATGCTGTAATTGACAGTATTTTGCTATAATTTTATACATTAAGTGTCACACTCCTGACCAAATTAAGTCACTTTTTTCAAGGGGTGTGGAAAAATATTCACAATGAAGATGATTTTAATGTTATGACTGGGACAAGATTCATGCTACTTAATATAGTATTATAAAATTCATTTAATGGCTAACTGTTAAAGGGCCCATGACCTTCTACAGAAAACAATATAATATTATACATTTTCTGCCAGCTGTTTTTTGAAGACCATACATTTATTTTTTACATACATTTTGGTTAGTTTAAGCACTAGGTGTTAAATGTTAGCATTAGATGAAGCCCAAGAAATACAGCTTTCACTGAAATAAAATGACATTGTGTCTGTCATTCAGCATTTTTAGATTAGATTGTCTGAACAAACAGGATCTTTAAAATTGTCACTCTTTTTTGTCACACTCATGACATTTTTAGCCCATTATTTTAGTATATTTTTTAAACTGATGGTTCAATTTTGACAAAACTTCACAAAATGTTAGAAAACACCAGGAGACACCTCTGAAAAACAAGGAGAAGATACTACACTTTGTTGCATATGTTTCCTTTATGAAAAACTGAAACTAGCCATTTCTTAAATTAGCCCATGTGTGACCTACTTATCAATAAATGAACCACCTTTTATCAAAGATACTAATTAAGCAACCAGAACAAAACTAATACATGTAACATTTCCATATGGTAAGTTAACTGAAACATCTTCAACATCAGAAACTTATTAAAAATTTGTATAATGTATAACTAATTTTTACCATTCTGTCATACAGTCAGGACTTGTTCTTATACACTACCTATTCTATGATGGATGTTCTCCAGTCTGTCATGAAACAAACTGAGCCTGTTTTTTCAAAGAAAAGATGTGGATATTGGTGTAGTTCAGGTACTTGTCTAGAAAAACACAAGTTACTTTTAGACTTATAAATTGTAATTCAATAAAATTTAAGCTTGAAAGAACACTATGAAAACCTGACTATAAGTAAATGAGTACTCTTTATTTCAACTTTTCATATTAAATTTACAATAGAACTAAACAATATCATACATAATAATTTGCGAAGAACGTGAAATAACACAATTTACATGAAGACTATCTGTTTGAGGGTTAAATAGTTAAGAAGCCAATATATTGACCATGTTCTTTGGTATACTAAATAAAAATCTGGTACATCGTAAATTAAATACAGTAACATGTATGTATGATCTTAACTTAATATTGCAGGTCAATGCAGATGCCTGTTTGAAAGACCTCAACAAGTTGCTGAAGGAACCTACTGAATCCTATTTTCTTAACCAGTTAAACCAGGATCTGAACCAAAATGCAAAGATATTCAAGGGACAACATGCTATTACAACATCAAAGTACCAGGCAGTCAGCTGCAGGATTAAATTCATTGAAGCACTCATTGAAAACATCACAAATAGGTGAAAACTGTTTTTTATTGTATTTATTTATGTAATCCTTAGTTTGAACTCTGTTTGCAAATTTTTATTGATCTACAGTAACATGTATATAGTTTTCAAAATTATCAAATGGAAATGTACAAAGATATGATTATCTTACCGGGGTAAATTACATGCAACTTAGTTCCACTATTTTCAGTGTAGTGTATTGTCTACAGCTTAAATGTCTAGTTTCACTGACATTAAACTACATGTATCATATCATATCATATCATATCATATCATACAAGCATCCCAGGCTATCCCAGGATATCATACATACATTTTATTGGCATATCAGCATTATCATATGCTATTGACCATTTACAATAATGTTATAAATGATGGTCGTAGCAAAAGGTGAAAGAATCCTTAAATATTCAAAGCAGAATTACAATTTACAATGTAATAATATATAAATAAAATTATATAACATTAATGATAGACATCAACAGCATCTATTTGGTCCCTGTTGGCCAAATTTCATATGGATGATTTTCCAAACATGATTAAACTTGCTATGTTAGCCCTCACTCATCCTGTTCACACATGTGATTGTGAACGCAGTTTCTCTGCTCAGAACAGTATAACAACACCTTTAAGGAACAGGATTACTTGTGAACATTGTGACATGCTAATGAGAGTCATGATTGAGGGTCCTAGTCTTGCTGACTTTGAATGTAAATCTGCATTCAGTCTTTGGTAAGACTTGAAGTAAAACTGTTTTGCTATTACTTATACTGTTTTAAATAATTGATACGAGTCATAGTAATACTAAGTATTGAAAATGAATATAGTTGGTCAAATTCATTTGTTGTTTATTTATATATATATATATATATCACTAACCTTCTCGAATAAAAATCTCACCCAAAACTGAAAAATATCATCCAAATTGAACAATTGGGCAAAATATCTCAAGCAAAATCTCACCCAAAATGATCCCTGCTGATTCTGTCTCCATGGTAACAACACATTTCTATTCGTTTGTTAATAATGCTTTATCATCTATGGGTAAAGATTAATAAAAAATACTTATCTTCATTTTTTTGGTGAAAATGTACAGAACGATTTTTTAAAGATTTTTTTAAAATATGTTGCCATAGCAACAAACAGAAAAACATTACTGGAAGTCGGCAATTTCTTTTTTATTACATCTACAAAAAAACTGAACATATTTCATGCACTCATTATATTAAGAAAACGCATTTTTTCATTTTACGACAACAAATTATTTTCTTTGCCATGGCAACACTTGAAAATAAAGAATTAAAAATCATATATATTGAAAGTTTCGAAACAAATTTTAAAAAATAACGTATTTTCAAGTGTTCTGTTGAAAATTAACAGAATGATTTTTACGTTCATTTCAATATGTTGCCATGGCAACACATGGAAAAACATTACTTAAAATTGACAATTTCTTTTTTTACGACATTCACAAAGACACTGAACATATTTCATATTTTACAATCAGTACTTCAAACATACTAGTATTTATTCCAAGTCATCAAATATTCACATGCAGATAATAAAACAGTACATTTATAAGGATAGGATTAGAATTCTTATAGAATTATTCTACTTGGGCGGACAAACAAAAGTTGACACAGAGCTTATTCATATAACAATAGGGGAGGCCCTTAACACAGAAGTATACAAACAAAACAAAACAAAATGATGAGCGTAAGTTTGAGAGTGCATGTGAGTATGCGCAAAAGAGAACTATACATATCAGGAGACGGACGGACGGACGGACGGACGGAGAAGCAGGGCTCATAAATGGGATGAAGTAGGTAATATTCTGAGTCTTTTGTCAGGGGACCAAGTGAAGGATTTGAGCCCTATTACGAAAAGGATTACGAAAAGGAGGGAAAAAGCAAAACTTGGACAATAGGATGGAAAAATCATTTAAATTATTCAACGGAAACGGTGTACATTTTTTGGTTCTGAAGCTATTTCATAGTTCCGTGATTTAAGATCCGCCGCCGTGTCCGCGTCCGCCTCCTCGATTTTTTACCTGAGGAGCGAAATTTCACGCAAATGGACAGATCGCGAATGCTGATTCTATAGGAAACACGCCCAAAGGCAACTGTTCTTCTACGAGTGACACATACACAAATTGTTCTTTATTTGATCTGAAATACGTAGGAAACTCTTCCGCGGATAATTCGAGCTCTCTCACGAGATCGTAGAATGTTCCCGCCGTCTATAAATTTCTCATATCCACCATCTATGATGCCGGTTCCTTTTGTGTCTATTTCGATTAAAAATCACACCTCCTAACATTAGCCAGTTGTTAAATGTAACAATTTCATTAGACAGAGACATTCTATGAAGCTTTTTATTCGTATATACTCAAAGAAGTATGGAATAGCACTTCACGGAAATAAAAATAGTGGATGGGCACACGCACACGGACCACGCTCACGGAAGTATGGAATGCCGGCTTAATCCAATGCCACTGAGAAATGAAAGTAGAGTATCTGTGTATGACGACGCCATGCAACTTAATGTCCGTATAAACATTGACGTAAAAAACAAAATGTTGTGAAAATGTACGAACAACCACATATAGTGCTAAATATAAACTTAGTAGTATTTTTATCAGTCGATCTTTGTATGGTCTCACAATTAAATGAAATTAAGCGGAACTCTTTCTTACGACTTTTTCACTACCAGCGTATAAATAAAAATTCATATTTGGGTAGTGATGTGTCTTAGGACAGAGGTCAGTGTTAACTTTATGGCAACCGCTATTTATAGATTGTCAACATCCAAACATCATTCTATTCTAATGAGTTTTAACATATATTTTGACTGAACCAAATGGTGTATCGTCTGCTCGCATTCATAAATTCTACACCATGTTTTCGATCAATGAAATTCCACAGTTACAACCGAATACATGTATTTACAAACGTCACATGTTTCTCGTGCTTTCAGTGTCATTCAAATTTTCCCAACCCAAACATTTGATGATACAGTGTAACTCTACGATTGAAGACCACTGCATGTTTAGACTTATTTTTATATCTCTTTGTTTGAAGAAACTTTATGTGTCCAAATAGATTTATATATAACTGTAAATGATTGTTTTACCGTATCTATATTGTATTTCTCTCTTAATTTTGATGGACCTTCTCGAAATTCCAATTACAAACGAAATATCGTATTTAAATATTCGTCAGCTGAACATAAATATATTGGTCAATGTTAGGTAACCGGTTGTAAAAGAACCCACAAGACCGTTTTTGTTAATCCCCATGTAGCAATAAAATATGTCTAATGTCATAGTTAATGATTTACATGTAAATGTGTTCATTTGCTACAACGTTTGATTGAAGTTTGAATTATGCATACAAGCCTGCGTATACACGAGAGTACAGTTTTTCTTCGTTTGTTACAATTTAATACGCATTACTTCCTGATTCATTATTTATCTATAGCGTATGAACCGGTCTTACATTTTTTCAAAACTTTGGGAAATCTGCCAATCCAAGAGGATTTTGTGGATATCACTACAGTGATATGACCAAAATGTATTGAATAAAATAATCAAAAATTTCGTCCGTCCGTTCGTCCAAAAGACTCGCTACAAGCTACCAACTGCCGCGACTGTAGTCCAGTGATTAGTGCGCTGGACTTGTAACCCGGCGATCTATAAAAACTGACAAAAAATGTCAATTTTCCTCCCTATGAGGAGAAGTTGCTGGCTCCTTGTAAAAGGTTGATTAGTACAGCGGAACCCCTCAAACCGTTCGAGCCGGGACCGGGTCATTTGACCAGTTAGAGGGGATGTCAGTTTAGAGGGAATTTTTGAATTGTATATAAATGAAATCGGAACCAGAACATTTGGCCGAATTAGTACCTAACTGGTTAGTATACAGTCCAGGAAAATTGGTTAGGTTAACCAATCGCCGTATATAACTGGAAAACGCCGTTTAAACCAGTGACAATGTCACATAAAACAAAACAAAACAAGCTACTAAAATCACCAATTTTCGCATTTTTCATCAACTTAACGCTTATTTCTAACCTTAATGGAGCCGCTTGTATTTAAGATGAATATATATGAATATATATACATTTGTCTAAAGCACTGCTGGCTGCCTGGAGGTAAGGACAAAATTACCCTTTTTTTAAAAAAAAATCATATTATTTCGACTTTTCTATCGATAACTATTCAGTAATTACCATGTATGATGTTTCTGCAAATTATCTTACGCTATGATACAAATCAGGGTCTTTCAAATGAATTGAGTGACCCTGTACAAAATATTGAATAGTGTATTATTGAAAATTGTTAAAGAATTTACAAGTTTGTCCGCCTGTCTGAACTCTAGACTGGCTCCAAGGTTATTTAACGTAAATTTCACACACATTTTTCACATTCAGGAATCATATTATTGACATTAGAAATCAAGGCAGTTAATGTTACGTGTAGTTAATGTTACTTTTAAGACGAAAATGATATTCATACAAACAAATGTAGCTCCGAATTAGTTTCAGGTGAACCTCATCTTCAAGCGCAGCATTGCCTTATTTTCGTGCAGCAAATTTTCATGATATAAACCAGCATCATTATGTAACAATTGATAATATCTGCACAACTAAACTAGGGATCGGGATCTGCTGTATAATACGGGTAGGTATTTGTACACCCTAGCGGTATATGGATCGGGAAATATAGAAACTTGTTCATTGGCATTTTTTTTTGAGTACAAAGCAAGTCTAAACGATTCATGTGGTCGTAAATGAATTTTGTTATAGTTCTTCTGTGTCTCATTCAACGGATAGTGTCCCTGTCTTTTACCGATTTGTACATTTTTAAGTACATGTATACAAATGACTCGGAGAATATAAAGGTCCGAGGTCCCTTCAAAAGGCTGGGGTTGCATAAAGTATCACGTCTGGCTGATTCCAACAAATTCTAAGGGCCCTGGTATCATCACAAGCTTAGGCCTTACCAAATCATATCTATGTTTAGCGTCCGCGGACGGAAAGGTTTTAATCACCTGAGTCAAATAAAAAAAACATATGGTAATATTGAATATTTGATCATTTGAACTATCTTTATTGGACCATTACATGCAGGAACGATTTGCTTTGTATCAATATACCTTCCAGTCGTCAAAATCGATCAATATTATGTTTTTGTTTTGATTTAAGAAATGATACATATTTATTCTCACTGAGTGACTGTTTGAACTTTTGACAGAAGCTAATATTTTGCAGCAATTAAGTAGGGAATTTGTGTTTTTTTCCTGAGGCACTTGTTTGTTTTTTTTCCGGATAGCTAGATAGGTTTTTAAACTTCGATGTTACGCTAAACATAGACGCGATTTGGTATGGCCTTAAATACCAATGACAGATATTCACAAGACCTACAAAATCATGTATCATAAACTACATTTGATATAACACCAGGGCAGATTTACTGAAGAAATGTGTTAAACTTCTGCATATTTTAAGTCTGTACAGATGGACAGACAAACCAAATAGATATTTGTTGGCACGCTTTTGTAAATGCAGTCTAACTTGTGTTTGCAACCACTTCCGAATAAGCCGTCCTGTAAATAAAGGTCATTCTTTGAAAATTCAGCATTGATTATTAGGACAAAACGTCCTCCGAATAAAGGCTACCTGTCAATAAAGGCCAGATTTGTCTTTCACTAGGGGGGCTTTGTTCACAGGTTCGACTGTATGTACAATACTTATCAATATAAATGGGTTGATATATATATATATACATGTAGTTTAAGATTCCTTTTCTCTATTGTTCCTTCATATGTCCAACATATTTATATATATAAAGGTCTGACACATTTACAACACTGAAAATCAGAAAAACTGTGGGCTGATCATCCCAACCATACTACTATTAATATTTACAATTTAAATTAGTATTTTTTTTATTTCGGATGAGGTGGAAAAATCTGATATTGCAAACAACATGACAAACCTCGTCATCTCCTGAATTTCCTGGATCTATAGTATAATATTGCTACTAGAAATATGATATCAAAATTGTAAAATACTCATGCGTGCAAGATATGGAAGACAGTTGAAGCTAAAATAGCGAAGCCGAAGTGTCATCAAGAGACATCAACCAAGAAATGCATGGTTTGTTAGGAGAAATGATGCTTATTTAAGGCTTTATATGTTCCCCAGATTATAAATTATGATATGTTGTAAAATGTTACCATCTACAGCTTAGACTACCTGTAATTTGAATTAATTCAAATTCAAGCGGTCATTGCGCACAATACGCACGCGCGTATAAAACATTCCGCGACCTTATTTGTAAAACAAAACCATCGTATGCTAAGTTTTCTCTAGATCTGGATACCGTGCGTATAAACATTTCATTCCTGATTACCGGGTTTGTACCGGTAGCCGGACAAAGAGTCGAGGTTTCTAATCGTCAATTTTTTGTTGATTGACAAAACAAACTGAAGATTCACACCAATTAATTTGAGCTCAATGTTTTAGCAAGAGTACAACGTAAATATACATTCGGCAAACGTTAATCGTCATATTAAAATACAGTTAAGTAGCGATCACTTCAGTAATTGATCACATCACTATGATGGACATTGGGCTGCGGCCGTGGTCCAGTGGTTAGTGCGCTGGACTTGTAACCTGGAGATTTGGGATCGAATACCGGTCACGGCAGGTCATACACATCTATAAAAAATGACAAAAATGTCGATTTCCTCTATATATGGAGAAGTTGCCGGCTACCTGTTGAAAGGCAAGTTAGTACTGGTTAGTATACAGTCCAGGAAAACTGGTCAGGTGAACCGGCTGTCGTATATAACTGAAACATTGTTGAAAAAAGGCGTTAATCCCTAGTGACAGTATGTCACATGAACACAAATTTGTCTCGTAAGACGTTGTACATATGTAGATATATTTAAGACTTATTGCTGTAAAATGATGTTATCTGTTATATATACTCTCCGTGATTCAAGGAAAGGAAGATATATGTGACTCTGGCAGCAAAAATCAGTCCACTAGAGGTAAATTTGTCATTTTCAGTTTTTTGCACATTTTGAATATAAAACTTCGAGACCATATTTTGAAAATTTCTGCTCTCAATACGATTTATTATATATTAGAGACAATTTTATGTAACCACTGTTACTGAAGAAGTGGCAAAAGAATTGAACATAAATAAAGATGAAAGTGAAATTAATAAATAATATAACAAACAAGTTTTTATGTTTCATGTTCATTTTAATTACATTACATGTAGCTGTGTTACAATGTAAAAATATTGTACCATTTATTTTTCTCAATACAACAAAAGATATTATGTATGTATACGTATAGTTATTTTGCCTGCTTTCCAAACCGCAGTTCACAATTTGAATTTGAGAATATGTGGTCGTCGTACACAATCATACCGATGTAATAACAGACGGACGAACGGACGTATCCTAACTCAAAACGAAATAGTTAGGGTACTGAAAGTCTTATTAATGCACAAAAAAACTCCTCGAGTTTATTCTCAGCATTAGACTCACCATTTGTAAAGACAGAATAGAACTGTTAAAAAGAATCTTAATTCATTTTATCACTCATTGTCTTAAGAGATGACTAAGTCGTACTATACTGAGATTTGAAGTTAACACATATGTAACAAAACAGCTTTTACAAATTAACAGACATAACAATATGAACAATTAAAACAATTATCATAGTACAGTGGAACCTCTCGAGCACGGAACCAGGTCATTAGGCCGGTTTAGAGGGGATTTTTGAATTATATAACAATGAATTCGGGACCAGAGCATTTAGATAATATAGAGGGGAACCAGTTTATATAGGATTCTGTTTAGAGGGATTCTGTTGTATAATAATAGTCATTAGGAACTACATACTACAAATTAGAGTATGATAAAATAATAATCCGCCTATATAGTTCTAGATGTAAAGCAAACACAAAAATGGTTGTTATTCTAAATATTTACTATATCTTTATAGCATATAAATACAGTGGGGATTGTATATATCCATTTCATGCTAGGTTAGAACTATATCTAATACCCCAGAGAACAAATAATCTTAGACAGTGCAAAATTCACAAATTTAGTATCTCTCGTGACTGTAGCAAGCATTAAGAGATACAATGTTCGGCGATTTCTGTATGATATCAGTAAATGATAAAAATTCCTGGGACGTAATAAGAGAATCATACATTAATAGTCTGTCAGTAATATTTTAGGACAGTATAACTACAGGTGCATTACCAAATGTGATGTTAGACTTGAACCTCTGCTAAACTACAGTTGCACAAACTCAGAAATGTTTATCCCGGTTTATTGAATGAAACCGATTAAATATTATGCTCAAGTGAACATAACCACTTGTTACACGAACAGAGTTTTTGCCAAATAAAAACGATTTTCTAGTAATATCATGTGACCACAAATAAAATGTTAAAACAGCACACTCGTGAGGGATGTATTCAAATCGCCATTTATGGGCGTAGTAATTGCAATTGTCCAACATAGCTCGCAGGCCTTTCCGAAAATATTACATTAAAACCATGTCCTCAGCCACTGTAGGCGAGTCAATATTTGAGCCATACATACAGTAGCCGTGCCCGCTTTGTTTTAATTGTTTAATTAGGGCGTTGATGAACATCACATATGAAATCGGAGACGTAATATCACCTGGTCTAGTTCCTTGTTGAACTTTAAAACAGTAAAAATATAAGTATTAGAATGATCATGCCTATGTACCAGTTTTCCATTTCTTAAGCATAGGCGTAGAAGTGCCAATGAGGGATTATGGGTGGGGTTTTACATCTTAGGTCGCGGAATTTTTATACCCACGTGCGTATTGTGCGTAATGGGCGCTACTTGCCACGGTTATTTCGAATCTGTGTGATGTTATACAATTGATGTAAATACAACTTAAATATTCAACATAAATTTCGTTCAGTTTAAAGCGTCGAATGTGCACCAGCCATACTGATCCACTAGAATCACTGGAATTCATTAGATAAATGTACCTACTTAATCCGAACCGACAACTCGTTTACACCCCTGTTCACTAGTTGCATTCAATACTAAATGTAAAACAAAAAATAATTGAACATCAATAAAAGAAAATGACAACCTCTTGGTGCAGTTTAACTGATCATTCAGTTTGTAGTTGTATTAATGATATACGGAAACTGCGACTAAATTCACTCAAATCTTCGGATCTAACCACGTGCGTAACTTTTTTCTTTCAATGTTTGAGGTTTCATCGTTAGTACATTGATATATTCAAATGATGATTTATTATAATTTGATTTGGCAAGCGTTTTTTGTCTTTAATGGCTTATATGAATATACAGTAAAACCTCAATATCAAGGAAAATGCCAAATGAAACTTTGGATGACTTAATATCGACGTTGTGATAAAAATATCTCACTGAAATCGAAAACCAATAGAAATGATTCGAAAAACATTGTAAGAATGTATCTAGAAGACTACCCTCATTTTGTCAAACGAATATATGTTGTTAGTTTCCTGGTAGTAGTCGGACACCATCGACATAAACCGGAAATGAAAATAAAATGCCATATCTAACAGAAACTTAGTAAAATTTAGCTAACAATAACAGTGATTTTGTCAAACGTGTTAATATACATATATTATTTTATAAACATAAAAATAATATCAAACTTTTAAAATATCTGAAAATATTTAGCAATTTCACATGTGATGAATTGTCCAGCTAGCTTACAGACGGTCGATGCTTCAACCCTATCTATCTTATTTGCAAATTCTTAAAATTCTGTAAAATGAGTTGTTACAAACAAAGATCATCATTTTCAATGCATTATCAGTACAAAATAGCCGCATTTGCTTTTATTACGGTTTGGATGTTCGTATGATTATTCAACATTTCATTTAAAATCATTAAAATTTTACTTCTTTGTATTGAATACATGTATACAGTAAAACTTAAACATCAAGACCAATTGTCTATTTAACGAGGTGGTCTTAATGTTGAAGTAGTATGAATCAAAGTGAGGTTTTACTGTTTTTAATTTCATGTGATTAATGACCAACAAACGAAGATAGTAAATGTCACCTTATGTTGAATAAATAACTTACGGTAGGTAAGTGGTTTTACTAAGGTTTACGCTCTGCCTCCACCGTTTAAGCTGAAAATTCGCCCAATGACCCTGAACGTTGGTGCGACGTTAAACCATAGTGAAAAGTGTGGGATAATAGCATGGGGAGTCATTAATCAATTGTATACATAATGCTCAAAACATTCTAAATTTCTACAAATTTTCGGTACATGTTTGATAGACAAACTATTATAGAGAGCTTAATATACATTCATCGTAAGTTCCACATAAAGCAACAGTTTGTTAATTACCACTAACATAGGCGAGGTGGTTTGTTTAGATAAGGCAGCTCGATATTTTCAACTCCTACTAGTGTACATGTTTTCTCCTGGTATGACGACTTGAACATGTAGGTATAAGGGAGATAATCAATACAATACAATATCACTATATTTTATGTAAATTAATCAATATATTTTTCGATGTGCATTTATAATATGAGCAAAAAATACTCACGCATGTACAAAATATTAACTCAGATATCATTGCCATTACACGTTTTATTCTAGATTTGTATAGCGGATTCATTATGATTACAGAACAAACAAAACAGGATGGGAAATTCTTTATTGTGATATCAGTATATAGTTTTTACTTTTCAGGGTACATTTATACTGAGTTCTGAAAGTACCGAAGTCATCGGAGTTCATCCAGAATTTGTCTTTCCCCAATTAAGGTAACTTATATTATTGTCTTAATGAATAAGAAAAGGTTAATGTAGTACTCTGTTATATTCATATTCTACATTCATCATAATTTTCATTGTATCTGAACATTTGTCCGTAGCATAGACACCAGAAAGGTTTATATTTTTATTTCCTCCAGTCCTGAAGAGCATAGTAATATGAACATATATACAGTTTTAATTAGGCTGAAATAAGGAACAAAATACGGGTACCTAAATAACAATGTTGTTAATTAACGGGATTATCGTATTTAGCTAAGAATCGCTGCACAAACAAAGGCTTCAGTCGATCTTGAGACAGGAAAATATAAGTTCAGTGTTACCCTTTCATGCAGTAAGAAAACAGAACGAGGTCAGAGTTTAAATATATTTTTCATAAATATTTGCAATAAATATTTAGAGAATTGTCAATTTCACTTCCCATACATCAGCGTAAATAGTCAGTCACACGGACCTGAGATGGTAAAGCTGAATTTTGAATACTGCAACATGTATGCCATTTTTTTATTCATTCAGATACATAGTATGAAAAGTCCTGCTATAAAACAACAATGTATCAAAAAGTTATATACCACATGCAGTATGAATTAAATCTACTTGTTAAAGTATAATTATCTTAGTTTTTTTTCGCCTAACGTGTTATAAGATCGGTTTGTGTTGCTAGGACACTGTTTACATCGCGATGACGCTGTGGCTAGGAGAATATTGGAATAATTTTGCAATTATAGTTAAGCTTAATATTAATTTATAAAAATCGAATGTTGTTATTCCTAATTTCCGATAAACTTTCTTGCAAAAACGTACACTGCTTGTTATCAATAAATGTCTTAATACGCTGAATACTGACACAGAAATATGAATTGTATATAGTTATACTCAGATTGCCCTAACTCAGATCTCACCAGAATATTAACGTGTTGTTCGTTTCCATTTTTTTCAATGTGTTTAACGCCGGTTTTCAATACTTTTCAGTTATATACGGCGACCGGTTCACCTATCCAGTTTTCCTGGACTGTATACTAACCAATTATAACTTACCCTTCCACAAGGAGCCGGCAACTTCTCAACATATGGAGGAAAATCGGTATATTTGTCAAATTTTTATAGAAGGATATGACCTGTCGTGACCGGGATTCGAACCGGGATCTGCAGGTTACAAGTCCAGCCCACAAACCACTGGACCAGGACGGCGGCTGAAATATTAGTTATGACATGTTATTTTAGGAAGTAATACAAGAAAATATCCTCAGTATAAAAACATTTTCGTTTTTTTTCATGTTTCACGCACAAACAATAATAAACGATCAATTGTATTTTCAGATATAAGTTTGTAACTTGTACAGTATCGTTGAACCTCTGTGAAATTGTTTAGACAGTTTTGTTTGCAGTCGTTACGTTACACAACACACGCAAGTCAGATGATGACATTCCAAGTTTCAAAAGACGACATGGTTCATCAGCAGACGGTAAGCAGTCATTTTCTCTGGCGTTATATGCGCCTTTGACGTGTTTGCGTAAATTGACGTTAATGTATTACGTGTACATTGGTTACATTGGTTGCTTGCTAAGGAATATTTGCATGGTCAACACACGCTCCTCATTTTCTTACGTTTATATTGAGATTGTATTTCTTAGCTTAATTTGTACATCAGCGGCTGGAAAAGATCGATGTATATTTATATTTATATACTCAAATCTTAACATGTACACTCGGTATTGAATGAACAAGGGAGGTAAGTATTTAGAATAAAAATATTGAGAAAATTGACTTTTCTCCCCTTCGCTAACCACGCGCTTTATTTTGTTTTCCTTTTAGCTGCAGACGACATATTGTAATCATTCATGTACATTTTACATTAGTTGATTTAATTTAGTCGGCATAATATTGATGTTAAAGTCTGGGTCCGAGTGTTACAAGTGACTCTATACCACAAACTAGAATCATTTCCCGTTCCTTCATCATAGTTCATCCGGAGAGGTTTGTTGTTGCGTAGCAACCGTCGTTTGGATTTGATTCCCTAGAAGTTGACCATCGAACGTCGTTTGTTACATCATAAAGTCATACACATGCATATAGATGTTTGCCTTATTATGAAATGTTTGGAGAATTAGAAGCATATCATTGTATTGATGATACTGATCAATATAAATGTAATAAAAGTTAGTATAAGTTACTGAACATGTCATATGATTCCATAGCCGTATTATAACAACAAAGCTATGTCGCATGCATGCAGTACACATTCAGAAAGTACAAAATAGAACAGAAGTCTCGCAACATGTTTATATCAGGTATAGTGTACAAAAGATCGAAAATTCGGAACAAATGCAAGTTTCAATACATGTAATACACTGCCAACCTTGATTAGACGACCAACCGTGAACAACAACCACTCAGCATACCAAATAATCTTCTGAATAAAGACCAACCATGCATAAAGAGCACATTTTTGTTCTTTACCATTGGTGATATTTCTTCCCATTTTTGACTGTATTGTTTATTTTAACCATCAATTGTTTCTAATAATTATGATATTTGACTGTGGAGATCCTGCTCTAACATCTGGTCTAGTTAAGATAAGTACACGTTCACTATTCTACGATGTTCCAGTCTGAATGATCTATTTGAGAATTTGTACTGTAGACAAAAAGGACGAGTTCGAATATCTAGATCTCTTAGATTTACGCCACTGCTCACAGTCGTACCACGTATTAAATAATATGTAAATCATTGATCGAATTATTTTGATAAGATTTAAAATGTTGCTTGTAGATTTCTTAGGAAATACTTCAATCAGCGCAGTGTAAAACATTGCCATTAATACGACCATCACTAATATTTAGAGGTATTTATATATTTTATTATCTCCAGTAATGGAGAACATACATGTATAAACAAACAAACGCAAAAAAACAATAATACATGTACAAACAAGCAGGATGAGAAAAGTAATGGCAAAGTAACCGTACAAATATACTCCCAACATTCAAATGTCCAACTTTTACTGTGTACATTTTAGCACAATCTACACAAGACAATGGATATGAATACATGTATGACTTTACTTCACCGAGACATGTGATATTAAACATTGAGCAGTCTGTGTACTGATTCCTATATTCCTATGTTTTCCTATATATTTTTTTTAGAAATTTCCTGTATTTTTAAAGCCTCATGTATTTCCTGTATTCTCATATGTTTTGTAAAATATTCCTATATTTTTGGCCATTGCAGATAAAAAGTATTAATTGCTTTGAGGCTGCCACTAGATATTTTTACCCAAAGCATCCACATCTTGCAAAAATGTTGCTGATATCCACTGATAGCTCATCCTTTTGGACATCTCTGATGAATATTAGGTTTGGTTCTTCCTTAATGATAGAAATCTGAGTGGAAATATATTTCTCTCCCAGCAATCAGTTAGAAGAGAACATATACTTTCATCACTCATAAATATTAATTACCATTCCGATTTTTATGTGCATGGGAAGTCTGGAAAAAATGTTAAGTAATTTGTAGTACATGAAAACTCCATTTTCATTTAGCAGATACCATCGTTTGGTGATGTTTCAATGCCAATGTGAGTGGAAAAGTGACATAAAAATTTATAAGTAAATAAATAACATTGTATATTAGTGAAGTTAGTGTTAACTGGTCAGCAGCATTCCAGGTGGGAAAACTAAATGAAGTGACAAGTGGTTGGATCAACTAAACAGTGATCGTGTTTGTTTGGGCCTTGGTGTAAGTCTGTTAAAGACAAAAATAAATATTCATATTGTACACGCTATGTTATTGACAGGTTTTGTCCAAGTCAGGATAATTACAATTAATGTTACAAATAAGATTCTCTGAAACTATTTGTAACTCAGAGCATAGAGTTGACGCTACACATTAACTTTCAGTTCGCTTGTTGTATGTTAACATCACATTACTAAACAAAAATCAGTACAACAAACAGGTCATTTATGCTGAAGGATTCGAAAATAAATCTACTAAATAGGTTGACATATTCAAATCAAAACTCATGGTTAAGTTAAGAATGCTTCACTTTCAGTCCCCATACAACACGTAGATAATCATTGAACTGTTTATACAATCGTGGAAGACACACACACATATTGAAATTATTAACTATGAACATAAGGCAATATTACATATACAGTGCTCCCTCCGAAGAGCAACACTTGTCGGAGTCGCAATCTTATACAAAGGTTTGACCAGATACTATATAAAGCATCAGTGTAAAATATACATTTGTAATACATAATGAACATTATTAAATAGAAATTTGTGAATACATATGAATTCCAAGTATATCATTTGACTACAAAAATGAAATTCATTATCAATTTCAAGTTTATATTCTTGAACTAATGAGATCGGAAATGAATCTCAAGTTTCAGTCCAGGAACGCGGAACCATGAGTTCCAAAAATAAGATACGTAATCAATCTCATCTCAACTTTAAATTCTCGAACTCAAAACTCAGAGCTCCAAGTATGAGATCAGAGATGAATCTCAAGTTACAAATTCTCGAATATAGAAGCTTGAGTTCCTTAGTGTTAACAAAGTGCTTAGACTTCATTTCATTCACATATTCTTTACGAATATCTATTTCACTTAAAGGGATGGTTTTCATCAAGGGTACGTAAAGGAAGTAGCTCCTGACATTAGACATGACAAGCGAATCACTTCATCACTTATATCAAAGCTTGATGACCTCAAAAAAGATGTTAAGTTAATCGTGAAAAAATCAATTGTTGAGTTATTATGCTACAAAACAATCAAAAATCGTCTGTAAATAAGCTTTCTGAAATTGAAAACAGTCGTGCATACGACAGTCAACTCTGCGGACGGTTAGAACCCGGTCATTTCATCTGTTATAATAGTTCGCAGTGTTGTTGATTATGTAATTACTGAATTTGATGATTTTTCATGATTTGAAAATATAAATAATCAATCCTGTGAACAGAGGCTACCCTTGGGAAAGACAAAATGTGGTCTTTATTAAGAAAGAAAGTAAGAAAAAACTTTATCGAAAAAGTAACTTTAAAGCTAAGCTCTTTTTACATAAAGTAAAAACAGCGCCTTTCGGATATAAGCAACTCCTTGTGATTTCTGGAAGTATGAAAATCAATGTAAGTCTAACCAGACTTCATATAACGATATCGTTAACCATTTCTATGATGATGGTAGATGGTCTACTTTGGATCGCGTATCATAGTTATGATGTCGTAATATAAACATGCAGAGTTATTGGAGCCTATTATAGGTAGTACTGACTAATAAGTCATAAAAAGAACATATTAGATACATTACATAGGCAGACAACTTAACATTAGTATGTGCGGCCACATTTGTGTCGACTATAAGAAATCGGGTCAAATTCTGACGTTTTTTGTTTGATTTCTCGGCAACAGATTGGGCTAGAAGCTTAGTTTTGGTCTCCTTTTGTGTGAAAATATATACCTGAAACCACTGCACACTTTGTTTTAAGGCATTCATCACTGGTGTTTTATAATTTTGTGTTTTGTAAAGGGGGTGCACATTCACCAGAACGATGTTATATGCCTTCTATTAGTACAGTTGAACGGGGTCGAATTCTGCGAATTTATGTTCATTTAAGGTATTTTTTCAAATTATGATGTTTTGTAAAGAATTTATCGCAATTTTACATTCAAAGGTTCGTTAATAATGCCTGTGTGTTCGAATAGTCAGTTGAGGTACTGAGCTTGTCGCCTTCAGAATATTACACTTGGACGGGTTTTGAAGTCACATAAGTGTGTTGTATTGTTTAACATACTTTCAGATCAAATCACATGTACCGAACTTCGACACGATAAAATTGGAAGATTTTTATGAAATTATGAATTTAGATCAGATTGATCTGGATTCTAATATTTTTTTCTCAGCCGATTGTTTTCAATTTGAAACAAATGATCAACAATGACCGTGGTCTAAAAGTAGAACGTCCGACCGCTGATCCGAAGGTCCCTAGTTCGAATCCCGGCTTCGACGGGTTTTCGTTTATGAACTTCACGATCCTATTTTCCGGACGTAGTACTGGTGTAGTCCAGGAAGTGGACTTGAGTGTGATTAATATAAGAAAATTGCTTGTTTTGCAATAGAGCAAAAATAAATTAGTATAATTTAACTATGATTTACAATTGTCCAAGTTTCAACAGATCCATAGGGGACCTCTGGTTAGGTTCATACAGCTTCTACACAAAAAAGAGAATTACACAAATACATGATATTCTATTTTAAAATGCAGAAAAAATGTACGTTAGCTGGATCGACTGCATCTTGACCAGCAGTCGAGCGTACTGTCCCTCTTATATCTATTTTTTTAGTGATAAGAGTAAATATAAATTATGAGTTCGGTTGAACGGTATGTGTATATGTGTGTGTGTATATATGTATGTGTACATGTGTATGTATATATATATATATATATATTTATATATACATACATGTGTATATATGTATGGATTATTTGTATATGTATATATGTATGGATTATTTGTATATGTATATATGTATGGATTATTTGTATATGTATATATGTATGCATGCATATGTATGCATATTTAAGCATGTGTGTTAAATGGTACATTGTTGTCATTTAATCCGATTTATAAAGATCTTGAACCAATATTCGCATATAAGTATATTGATCCTAGTTATGAACACATATATACACATATATTATGTACACATATATGCAAAAAGTGATAACAAAATGTGCAATAATTCATGCTATTTATATTGTATATATATATACGAAGTGCATATTCATAATCGTTACATACATTGTCTTTTAGATGTTAAAAGAAAGAATTTGATGAACAGATAATAATGAATTGGATTTTGAACTTTTAGAATTATTAAGTTAATCAATTAATTGAATTAATATTACGTGTAAATATTTGAGACTTCTTTCGATATTGAACAAAACACTATTTGTTGCCTTTAATAATCTGTCTTTTGTTAAAACCAGTCGTAATTATCGAAATCACATTTTCTCGTGTTTGCGTACTTAAAGCGACCTCTGTCTCTTTGACGTCATAAGGGTTAACTTACTAACATTAAAAATACAACAATTATCACCCTTTAATCCATCCATTGTTAATGTAAATTATTTGATATTTGAGTTCACTTTCTTTTTCGAGTAACACGAATTTCCCAGATTGCGTGACGCACATTGGTCTGAATGACGTCATTAATTTAATTTGAGTTAAAAGTTTTTTTTCCAATTTTAAACATTAAAAATACAACAATTATCACCCTTTAATTCATCATTGTTAAAGTATAATACGTGATATTTCGAGTTCACTGTCTTTCTAGAATTACACGAATTTCCACGATTGCATGACGCACATAGGTCTGTATTACGTCAATTGAGGTAATTAGGGTAACGGGTTTTATTACCTGCACAAAGAAACCATTATAGTATAATTTGAATGGCCTATTTTACAAGTCATATATTATGATCCATTCATGTCTCGTTAATCTTTATACGCATGTAATGTAGTTATCACCATTCAAACCCAAACTATTACTTTTTAAAAAAATGATAAATTAAGGTTTATTTATTAATATATCGAAACTGAAATGTTCATTCTTGTTCTTGCCTTGTACAAGTTGACTATTTGTACCCCTTATAATATACATGTATTAAATAGCCTGCCTTGGTAATGATATTTTGAAATACATCGAATTAATGTTAATTTTAAAATTTATCTATTTGTATAGGTTAAACTATTGATACACGTCTGTATCACATTATATTTACCGCTTTGCATGAAACACAATTCACACATACAATAGTACTAAATCTTGTCCTATATCAATAAAGCTACATGAGTTATCTCCCTTTACATGACAAACCAAGTTTAGTGATGATCCGTCCATTAGTTCACGAGATCAAGACGTTCAAAGTATTTCTATTTTAGCTTTAGCGGCTCCTTAAAGGTGCCAACCATTTTCGTTCAGTTCATGAGTTCACGCAAAGAAGAATCGTCGGCCTATTTCTACAACCCCTTAACTCAATTTTTGGCAATATTGAGATTTTGGTATCATTTGTTTTCGTCTCGATGAGCTCTTTACAATGATCATACTTACCTGTTTGTAGTTTGATATATTTTGGGATTTTTATGAATGTACTTAGGTTATAGTTAACAGTGTAAACTGGTGTTATAACATTCTGTTTGTTTTCTTTCCGAGAAAAAAAAAACAGTCGTGATTAAGTACCGGGAATGATTACAAACATGTACGGAGCCCCTAAAGTGACATTCTCCACTTATTGTTAAATTGTAGCATTCTTTTTTATTTCGTTTTTACGAAATGTTATTCCATAGGTACAAATTAGTATTTCGTGTATCGCCGCCGACGACAATTTTCAGCCACATTCGGGGCGGGCGGATGAACGTGACTAGTTTGTCCGGACATTCATTTAGTCTAGTAACCAGTATCTGTCGTGCTCTCTTAACCTGTTATTTATTCGTCAGCCATCTACCTAGCTACCCCATGTGAATAAATTTATTCATTGATGGAAGACAATTTTGTTACGGAGAACATGAACCGTACTGGAGGATCGAACCCACGCAGTCCGACGCGATAGCACCTCGCTAACCGGCCGGGCTTCTCTGGTTCTAGTCGCTGGTATAATATACAAAGAAAGACACTAGGTCTTATTTCCATTGTGGTCCTCATACCGAGAGAATTAACATTGAGAGGCAGATCTTAAAATATAAATAGTACAAACAGTAAAAATAAGCTGAACGAAGAAATCAAAGGACAGACATATATATCAAGAATTCTCGTTTCACTGGGAAATAAATGCATGTGACTATACTATTGAGGCAATATTACCCAATCACAATTAATCTTATAAAAGGAAAATGCTCGCTGGAAAATCGTTATTTTGTTAATAGACGTTTTCATTGGTTTAATCCCAATGTTAAAAGTCAATCTGCATTCAATCTTATACGTTAGACGGCTACGTCGAAAAACTTACATCAAACAAATAACCCAATAAACTATTTTAGTTTACATTCACAACATAGTGTTACGAAACGTGGTTTATTGAGTAAGAAAAGTCGTCATATTTCTAACATAACTTAATAAAACAACCTAAAGTTCTCTGTACGACTACATGTTCACAGTTCGGAATCTAAGCTCCGAATCTTACACAGAATCTGTGCTAAATGAATATCCAAGCAATAATAAATACATCTCTCAAAATCTCATCACGTAACATACACATCATGTATTTTGCATATTTGGTTATCTGATCAGGGCTACCCATCTATCTGTTATTACTGATAATGGAAAATTCTGCTGACCATAGTATATGCCAGTAAACATGTGGAATTAATTAAGAAGCAGAAGTAACCCTTTACATATACAAAATATCTTCATGTATAAATCTGTAAAATTCATATGATTTTGTTACAATAGGAATGTAATTAACATTAAATAGTGAACAATAATGCAGAAATTTGCACCAGCAAGTATATATTACAAAACTGATAAACATCTAACGTCTATTGTTATCTTCAAATACAGCTTAACTTGTAATAAGATAAACAGAAAACATCATGTCAATACAGTGCAACCTCTCCAGAGCAACAACCTCCCTTCAACAACAACATGATTTTTCCCCGCTACGATTTAACTATTAATTTAACCTCTCTAGAGCAACAACCTCTCAACAACAACATAATTTTGCTTCTCCCAAAAGATGTTGATTTGAAGAGGTTATACTGTATTACAATTACACAATAAAACTTAGTGAACTGATTTTAGATATTTATTTTGTATTACAGAGCACGACAATATCGAACGGTGCATGTTCGGGACTCACCTGTAGAATGAGAAAACTATTAGTGTGTAGTACTCGTTCTTTCTCATAACTTTTATCAGTAGGAACTCTATTTCCTATTCAATAAAATACCTGTTTAGCCGTATTTTTGGTTAGTGCCATGGAACCCCCTTTAAAATGCCAAAATATTTTTTTCCGAACCTTTCTTGTTCGTTAATCAGCTGGAAATACCATTGATGAGATGGCATAGTTATTTTTATCTTTTAAATCAGAATGTCCCATCACTTTTGATGTTCAATTTGTTCACCCTCGCCTCCGAAATATTCCCACGTGGTGAACAGTCACTACTTTTGACCGCATAACTTTTTACGCAATAAAATTTGACGGCTCACCACAGTAATAAATAATGAATGTGTCTCTGTTTTACTCATTGTAAGCTACTGGTATACAACCTTTGTCTCACACGTCGGTATACGTTATAGTTAGTTTGCACAGATTAAGTGAAAAGAGAATCCCGACCGCACTTAGGGATAAAAGTGAGTCTGGTTTTTCCCTGTCCGTTATAATACCGGGTTTTATTCAGGCTTCGGACCGATTAATCCAGAATGGTTTACGGACCGAGAAAAAACCAGACTCACTTTTGCACGGGTCGGCCCTAGCGCTGAAATCGAGAAAAAGTAATTGATTTAACGTTCTTAGCATTATGTTCTTATTTGACAACCGAATTTTAAAATTAAAACACATTGTATGAAATTAAAGATGAAATCGTCATCTGTGCATGTAAAACATCAGATATACCGGTAGTATGTCTTATAAAAACATGTTTTGGAACGATGTGAACTTTGTCGAAATTATGATATAAAATATTTTTTCTCATTGTATTCTTATTAGCTGTACAACAAATCAAAATTTCGGATTCTCAGAATGGGCTGTATGATTTAAAAGTAAAGGCCTTAGTTTAAATGACTGAGAGCCTACTGTCCCCGAAAAAAACAAGATTGGAAAACCAGAAGACTGACTGGATGATTGCATAGAGATTTACTCACGGAATGTGATCAGTCGAGGTGATTTTACTGACTAAGGTGTTCCAGTATAGGTATTTTGTACACATATCAATTGAGCTCCTAAAAGTCTTCCATCTCATTTGAATTTTCTTGATTTGTTTCTTTTTATTGATGATGTCAAAGGCATTGTGATAGACTAGTTGAACGGATGCAGGTCGTTTCAATAGTTATTATAGTATTTGTTTAGTTTAATCAGATTGTTGTTAACATTAGACGCAAAAAATATTATATTGTACCTAACAGACACTGCACCTGTTGTTTGTGATTTATGCGTACTACCCGCTTGTAGCCTACTCTGATATTTCAGATGTTTACAAATTTATCACTTTCGCCTCCAATAGTTGAGTGTAAAAGTTTGAATTCCGTACTGGTCCGTGCGCTTTGCTTAGCATAAAATTTCGCCGTATTCAACCTAAAGCCTAAGTAATGTGAACGCATGTAGAAAAAAGTCTGCTATTGTGGATAGATAAATAAATTCAGATGTTTTATGACAATACAATGCCTTATATTCAGAGCAATGGCTCTTACACCGATGAGCTTAAATTGTCCAATGCGAAACAGTGCCCCTTTAGTTTTAGGTATGATTCGATACGTCATCATTTTCTGTGCCTTATCTTTAGCCTGGTTCCACGATATTAGGTCTCGATAAACTACTCTCATTACTTGAAATCAGACAGGTGTGCAGTCCATTATTTGTATACGGAGATAAGAAAACAATTTCTTCCCATCTGACAAAAATGTGAAAGAAAATGTTTTACAAAAAAGCAAGAAATTTAAATGTGCTAAACTGGGGTATGTGAATGTTTTTATTTACTTGTATTTCTATTGAGGATTCGCAAAATTAATCGTGTCACGCCGCAGTAAATCAAGCGTCTTATTTAAAATCATATAAGACTATTATATTCATACATTGTACATACTTAAGTAAATTTGTTGTGCAAAACAAAATAATCGACAGTACTTATGTTTTTACAGGTCCTACACCCATTCAATTCACCGTTGGTTCGTCCATTTAAAATGTACGAACTGTTACGTAGTAAAAATCTAAAAAAAATAGAGCCGTAATTGTATACATGCTTGCCTTCATTGTTTCTTTGAAGCTTAACATTTTTATCAGAAAAATCTTCAAATCGTATCCGCATTTCATAGAATAAATCATCTAAATCATTTTCATCGAAGACTTCATAGTTAGGATTGATATAGTCAGGTAATTGTTTAGTGCGAGAGTTCCAATCTCCAAATATCCATATGTTTTCGTATTTATTTGAAAGACTAACAATATCAGACTACAAAACAGCGACAGGATTTTGCTAGACTAAATCGAATTTTCTGGTGGCAAATAAACTACATTGTACTCCATACAATATATTGCCAACTTTCGTCAGTTTGTTCAACGGACCATAAGATGTGAGTACCTTCATTTTGTACTATATTAATAAATGGTTCTATAGCAGACGACGAGGTGCGCTCGATTTATGACAAGTGAAAAGGACCAAACGATATTCGGTTAACCTGTTCGCGAATTCGTAACCGGTTAACTGATTGCCGTTCGAATAACCGTTTGCTTCTCTAGTATTAAATATATGATAAAATAGTGAGTAAAGTCGTATCTTAAATTTGCAAATTAACTTATGACATACCCACTATAAAAGGGGTTAAGTGCACTCCTATGTTTCAAACGTTCAGAGTAAATGAACACTTTATGTGTGATTACCTGTGAATATATTTTTTAACATGTTATTTGATTATTATCATGTTAACTTTTCCTACGAGTTGAAAGACGCTTGATCAATTTCACCGACAGCTTGTCTGCAAGTTGAAACATGCTTGATCAATTTCATCGACAGATTGTCTGCAAAATTTACCGAAACCATAAAGTACCGATTCGTCGCATAAAATGAAAAAATCTTCAAGGAAACCAAAAGTAGATATCAAAATCTCTACGTACCAGACCAGTGAATAATTTTGTGCTTGGAAATTTAACAGAAACGTTTGACAAAACTTTTTATGCTTGTATTAAATAGTGTAATTCCACGTCGTTCAAAAGCTGTACATTGCTTATGTTTTGTATATTAAATTTGTGCATACCGACAGTAAAGAAATATTTGACTTGACGTTTACGGTAATTAACTGATCACCTCGGCCGTTTCAGTTAACTGTAACATCAGGCTCATGTAGGCGCTTTATTTAAATGATTCAAGCATTTATAGGGTATGCTATTTGATTATTTCAATAGAAGGCAAAATTCTGCAGTAAGCTTAATTTTGCCGATAAATTATATAGAAATATATTAAAAGTATATAAATGTACGCACATCTATTGTGAGAAATTTTGCGTGTATCCGACTACTAACCTGCAACAAAACATGCGCAAAAATTGCGCTTATCAGATTTTCATCCGAGCAGATCATCGATCTATGTCAGGTACTGATAAATTAACTCGAATCGGCAACAATCGGAAGTGATCGACTGTTTTAAAGTTATAAGTTACTAACTAGTACGGTCAATGCAGAAGGATGAAAACTTGTTATTGATTAAAATATAATATGGAATATGATTTAATCTTTGTACTAAAACCTCACATGGATTTTTTGTCACAGACAGAAATAAACAGTTTTTCTTCAAATGAAAGCCAACAAAACTTCAGTATCATCTACATAGTTTTTCAATCGAATCACACATAAAACACATTTTAAGAATTTGCGCTGTTCGATAATCCCATTTGGGCGAGCATTCACAATCTTTAACAATAAACTTGAATAGTATTATTGCCTGTTTTACGAGTATATGAAAAAAATGACAGTACATGGGTAGGATATTTTGATGAATGTTTGTATGTATGTCTCTAGACTACCGGTATTACAATAACATTAAAAAGGTTTAACAATATGTATATTGTTTCATTTGTAACTAGTTTGTTTTAATCTAAAGGGAAGCGGTTAATAGCGATATTGTGTTAATAGCTATTTTAATTTAAAAGATTTATGTAAGTTTAGCTTCTAATTTTTATTTTTCTATTTTGATTGATGAGATTTAAGAATACATGATATAGTTAGTATAATAAGTTAACTACCTGCCTGAGCTATTCGGCTAACTCAATCGGTAGAGCCATGGCCTCGAGTGTTGTTGTGCGTTCGAGTCCGAGTGGAAACTCTATGTGGGATTTTCGCCTCTCAATGTTTTTTTCGCAAGTGGGGAAAT
The DNA here is from genome assembly GCA_008271625.1 of Lutraria rhynchaena. Lineage (NCBI taxonomy): Eukaryota > Metazoa > Mollusca > Bivalvia > Venerida > Mactridae > Lutraria > Lutraria rhynchaena. Next base: position 406,561 of record VIBL01000281.1, read on the forward strand.
TTTCCATTACTAACAAGGAGATGGCGTATACTGGTCAAACACCCAGAAAACTGAGGAGACGCGCACACATAGGAGATAAGCCGTCTTTTTGCCGATTTAAGCATAAAGCACTAATCTGATAAGCGATATTGTTCCACATGATATATATGCGTAAATGTACGTACGAAAGTGTTTAAGCTAGTCGTGAATGGCAGTATTCTGTGCGGGACTTACGCACGTACGCGCACTATCTGGAGCACTGCAGTGCATGCTGGTTAAGTCATTATTAACAAATCAATATTATCATAACAACTTTAACTTTCACTATTTTTAAAAATATTTTTGCTTCAATATGTTCATTCAGAGTGAATGGTTTTATATCTGCTTCTTTACAATCTAAAATTAATTTGTAAGTATCCAGAGTAGTCAAGAAAATGTTTTATGTACACTTGTTGTATACTACGCTGATGTATTGATGTCCAGTGTGATTATTTTAACTTTTAATTCAAGTAAAAGTCGTAAGATGCTGACATTTATCATAAAACACGCCATAGCTGCTAACTCGAGTATTCAGAAAACAAATTATTACGGACATATCTAGAACGCAGAAGGGGACACAACTTTCATTTATGTACGTTCATAACAATTTGAATTACTAGTATTACCTCCCTTGAACCACACGGTGACATTTTTCGCTCGTCATTTTTGCTTGGTTGGGTCATTTAGTGAGTGATTTAAAAAAAATCAAATAAAGTTTTACATTATCCTATAATGTAAAATTGTGTATTCCGAATTAGTGAATATTGAATATTCGTGTATCATACACTGTTTGCAATATATCTAAAACACCATTCTAAAATGAAAATCTAAAATCCAAAAACTTCACATTTTATTAATTTTTAACTTGATTAATATAAAGCAAAAAATTCTACAGGGATGCATGTATTTGTATGTAGCCAGACAAGACATGATTATACTAAGGCTAAATCTTATTACAGCCGGTGTTTATTTACAATCATGTTTATTCATAGAGTCCCTGGAGTGGTCTTAAGTGTGGATTGGTTCATTAGGAAACGGATAAAGCAGCGAGTAAATGTAATAAAATTGGATTGGAAACATTCATAATGTTTGTTCATACACATCGTTTATTTAGCCAACATCAGAACAGGACCGTAAACTGTCGTTTGGTAAGATAACCACAATATAAAAATCACAATGTTGGGGAAATATATATGAAATCATGAATAAGTAAATTACATGTAGATTAAATATATAATTTTAGGTATTAAACTTTGCAAATATTGCTTATCCGATACAATTGTCGCGGTCAGTCGCTGATGAACACGAGGTGAAAGTTTGCACATTTTAAATTAACAACAATAAACAAAACGATAATTGTATATACTGACCATTTCCAGCATGTTTTCATTATTCTTCTCCTCTAACAAATGATGGTAACACGGACACTCAGAGCGGTATACTTGTGGATCAGGAGAAGAGAGTAGGCATTGATTGTAACCCTGATCGTCCTTGATGAGCATCAGGCCAGACAGAGGCACGATGAGAGGACGGTTTGGGTTAAGCCCTGGGTGCTGAGACGGGTCACCCAGGAACACTACGACACACTGATGCAGGAGCTGATGTGAGATTCGCATCTCAAAAAAACACAAGGTAAATAATAGACTGAAATATCGCACAGTGCCCGGACCAAATGTGAGTCAGACATTAGTTGAATTGTTTTAGTATCAGTGTCGTTCACTAACAACTAGATCAGGGTTTGAATCAAATGTAACGAAACATATATCACGCTTTTCTCATGATTCCAAAGATAACCAGACCAAACTATTGCAAAGTTTAATTATATGAACGCAGAAAGTCGCTCAGACGGATAATCCCGTTCACGTACCCAGCACGTAAATATCAAATGATAAAAATGGTACAGTAAAACCCCTGAAAACCTGACTCCCTGAAAACCGGAATCCTCTGAAAATTTTTCAAGTCCTATATTTTCTCTTCTATAATGTATAACCCTGCGAAAACCGGAATTCTCAGAAAACCGAACTTTTAGCCCAATCCGGAAGGGTCCGATTTTTAGGGGTTATAGTGTATTTCTGTCCTATTGTTTGGCAGATACTATTAAATACCCGACTTAGTATGAGTAGATAAATACATTTTCTGAACATAGGTAAGAAAAAAAGTACCAACAAAAATTTCAACCTTCATGAAAAACTACCTTCCCAAAACACAATCTCTGGAAAACTAAAGCAACTTACAGACAGAAACGCTTTCTTACCCGAAATCAACCCCTTCTAGACCATTTAGTTATCATTATGAGTGAACGTCACAATACCCTTAAAGACATGGGAATTCATAGCTGCTTTTCGGTAAAAAAAACCATTTAAAATCAATGTGGTGTATGATTACAAGTTCAGGTCGTAAATATACCGGAATGATTTAAGTGTGTCGTGACATTGGACGGTTCTGTAATTTGACTTCCGGTGTTTTTAGTGTATTTACAAAATAAAGAAAATCTTTATTATCGGCGTATAATAATGTGAATCATCGTTTTGACTCTTAGTGCTAAAACATTGGGATTGGTGAGAGAAATCAAGGTTCTTATCAATATTAATATGAATGATATGAAATATTGTCTGATACTTCTTAAAAGGAAATAGTAACTTTGTGTAAGGTCACGATATAATACTCTTGTAAACATATTACCGCAGCGCTGGCTGTATGTATGCAGTCTAAAGCCCAGTTCATGTCGGCTTTGGGTCTGCCGTACACCTATCTCTGACCCATTTTTTTTAGAAAATCGCTGGGTGTCGTACGGCACCCTCAAGACGTCCGTACAAAGCTACAAGGGTGTCACAACCTCGCAGGCTAGATTTTTGACACGCACATTTTCCTAGCGATTTTCGGGCGATGTAGGGGCTACTTCGCAAATCTGCTGCTCGGCGGCCTTGGACATCAGCGCAATTAACATTCGAGGCTTATCGTACAATGAACGCACGAACAAAGTGTGACATTCGTACGACAGCCTTGCAAAATCTTGTGTATCGTAAAGTGACAACAACAAAGTTTTTGCGAATTCTTACGACTATCTTGCGACTTTCTTGCAAATAAGCACGGCTGTTGCATGGCCATCTCGCGGATGCCGTATAACAGCCGCGCGTTTTGTTTTCTTACGATCAAGCTGTGAGCTGTGACCCGTGAGATCACCGTGCGAGCATCGTATTGCTGCCTTATAGTGCCTACGACTGGTGCGGACCTGTCCGAACATGTTGCGAATTTGTCTACGGCACCCCAGTACTACGAAATCGTACGAACAAAACAATACACGTCTGATGTGAACTGGACTTAAACTATGCTAATGAACACCTGTGAGCTACAGACACCTGTCTACAATGTACAATATAATTCACTCCAGCGTGAAAATACGGTCTTAAATCGGTCATGAATAGCGGATAATTGTTGACTACAGACCGCGAACACTGAAGACGATGTCAAAATCCGTATTTTTTCAAGGCGAATCCGCTAATTTGTTTTTAAATGTTTCTATGCTCTATTGAGAAGATACTTAGAGAATCATTTTAAAGGAATCATTTTTTCCTTCCCGATAAGAGAATTGTAACTATTTTTTGCATAGTTTTAAAATACATTTCTTTGTATTCATTACATTTAAAATCTTTAAAAAATATCTAATTATCGAATGACGTCAACAATTGATGATGACCCACATGACTGAGCAGAAGTTCACGTGTTTTCTCGTGCTGTATGAAATGGACGAATCTATGTACGTCAATGGTCACGTGTTTTTTTACATATCTTACAATGTGGTCATTATCGAATTATGGCCAATTATTTGATGACGTAAATAAACAACAATAAATGCATTGTATAACAACTTGTTATAACAATTTGTGTTTATTTACGGTGTAAAGAAAGTTTTTTATCACTGAAGGATAGACTGTTCATGATTTCACTCACGTGAAAACACGCCATGCATGCCTTGTATTGACGTCAATCACACCTCAGATAGAACAATGATAGGAATTTCATACTAACGCTATGTCTAGACATTGTCTGGTATTTACAATGACCCGCAAGAAGAGTCATGACCGTATTTATTTATAGACAAGTGTATTGGTACGTTGAAAAAGATGTCTCGCATCAAAGCACTGAGAGAACTCAACATTTTGGAGTAAGCAACAAAAAAACGAATTTAAAAATGTAGTCTTCATTTAAATCATTGCTATTTGCAGAATGCTATGTCTTCCGGAAGTGTAACAGCCGATTTGGATCAATGAGTATGTGAAATATGCCTCAAGGCTGCGGTCATCCCCTAAAATTAGAAGTAGCTTCACTACCCTGTGATAAACTGATTTTAACGGACATTTAGGGGTGCCAGCCAGGGGTTATGTCAGATATGATCTGGACAATAACTTCGACATCTGTCAGAATGTATCAACCAATATAGTACAGGATGGTTGCTATACCCAGGGTCCCTTCCTGTATTAAGTATTCGCAATGTATGTTTTAAGGTTTTAATATACTCCCATTGATCAGTGTACAACACGATATTAAAATGTTTAGACTTTTGAACTCACGTCGGCGAGAAAAGATTGTATTCGACAAAATTATTATCACAACGTTTTACGGAGTGTTTGGTAGTTCGCTGATATTTTGGTTCCACAAAACATTATTTCTACGTGACCGTGAAAAGAGTTGGACACTCTCCCCCAATGTAGTTTAGACGTCAAACAATACTTAATTAAAACAATAAAATATAACAATACGAGCAGGATAAATTGACCGACAAATCTAACCACAACCAGTTGAACATCCATGTAGTAGGGGTGCAATTTTTACATTTTGTAAATGAAAAATGATAAATGACACCGTTTTACTCGCCATGCTGGAGTACTTCTAGATTTCGCTGTAGTTTGTAAATTTAATTTATTAACATTTGAGACAACTAGACACGTCTTTGTTTGCTAGTAATGGATTTATACATAAAACAATTGTTTCATCACACATACAGAGAAAATATTTAGTTTTCTTGTTCATGATATTCAAACAACATCTACAAAATCAGATAAGCAAATGGAGGTTGACTGTGTACATAGTACAATTGATAGTCAGTGATCCTGTCGTGACAGACAGTAAAGCCCTACGTTACAGCCCAACAGGTATCAGTGACTACAAACTCCACTGTAATGACAGTTTTCAGCAACTGTCGCAGATACGACATGCTATGATGCATGAGACAGACACGGTATCAACACTGTACTATAGGTCACTGCTAATTAAAATGACGAAGTATGAACATTTGCAAAAACTGAAACATGTAATACCCAGAGATTACCACGGGTTCTATGACAATTTTGTACATTCATAACCTTGCCACGAAACATCTGTTTACATGTCTATGTATCATCGTGTTTGGTTAAGATTTGCAAACTTAATTTCCTATACGCACATGGACATTGTTGTTGCGTCATACATCATTTTGCAAATAGTTTGATATTTACCGTCGTGCGCATTCAACAAAAATGTAATTTTAGAGATAATGTTGGCCATTAGTTAATTTGAATGTTACGCACTGTTATATTACTTAAATTGCTGTCGTTTGATTTTTTTGTTTGGATGTCATAGAAGATGCCATGCTTGAAATATGAATTATACTTTCACATGTTCATCATAATTTTATGTGTTAGTAATCTATGACATTATTTGATGGCATTAAAGCAACCAGCAGATGACGTACTTGTCAATGCATGTAAAACGCCCGCACATTGACATTTTACTGTGTAGATATATCATACTTGTGAGGGTAAAGTGTGAGCAATACATTATACTGGTGAATGCATAGTGTGAGCAGCACCTTGTACAGGCAGCGTGAGCAGTACCTTATATTGTTGAGTGTATAGTGTGAGCAGTACCTTATACTAGTAAAGTGAGCAGTACCTTATACTGGTAGTGTGAGCAGTACCTTATACTGGTAGTGTGAGCAGTACCTTATACGGGTAGTGTGAGCAGTACATCATACGGGTAGTGTGAGCAGTACCTCATACGGGTAGTGTGAGCAGTACATCATACGGGTAGTGTGAGCAGTACCTCATACGGGTAGTGTGAGCAGTACATCATACGGGTAGTGTGAGTAGTACATCATACTGGTAGTGTGAGCAGTACATTATACTGGTGAGTGTGAGCAGTACCTTATACTGGTGAGTGTGAGCAGTACCTTATACTGGTGAGCGTGAGCAGTACCTTATACGGGTAGTGTGAGCAGTACATCATACGGGTAGTGTGAGCAGTACCTTATACTGGTGAGTGTGAGCAGTACCTTATACTGGTGAGTGTGAGCAGTACCTTATACGGGTAGTGTGAGCAGTACCTCATACGGGTAGTGTGAGCAGTACATCATACGGGTAGTGTGAGCAGTACATCATACGGGTAGTGTGAGCAGTACCTCATACTGGTGAGTGTGAGCAGTACCTTATACTGGTGAGGGTATAGTGTGAGCAAAAAAGACGGTCGCAAAAATATCTCTACGATACTTTACTTATATAACAAGTACTGTTTCTAACTTTACAGGTAGAATGATGCAAGTTTAGCATTCATTTCTTATGTATTTGTATAGTGCATATCTTGCAAATCTGTATAATATCTTGAATTAACCAGTGTCATTGTCACGTCTCTTTATTTTAAAGTATGTGATTGTGTCTTTCACATGGGCCTCAGCGTCTACTGATATCTAAATAAACTCATGTACATGACATCAATTCATTCTGGAATATGTTTATTAAACGTAGGAATCAACGAAGAATGAATCAGGGATCAGAACTGATATTTGTAACTGTAGGGACACTGAGGCTATCACAGACCAGCAGAAACTTTGTATTTCTAAACCTTATAATAATACTCCATTACATGACAACTTATTTGACCAAAAATGGATGTTACATGTAGACAATCATGTGGGTTGCTATGAACCGTGATGTGATTACAGAGAGAACACTAATATAACTAGTAACACGGGCAATATTACCAGCACGTTGTGGAAGTGCAAATTAGGAGAAAGCTGTGGACCTGATAACATACTATGAGCACCTTACTAACAGTCACACTATACTTATTCATTGGTTAGATACCATATTCACAGCATCGGCCTCGTGTACCGAGAAGCTATTCGAATTGTTCTATTTCAAAGAATAGAGCCGCATAAAATCAGTAAAATTAATAATCAGGAGGCTTTCAGTGGTTTAGGATGTAAAAAATATCATTCCTGCTCAAGGAAAATATTTTCTTCCCTCATGAAAATAAGACTAAAGTGTATATGGATGCACGACAAGCTTTCGCCTGGCATAACGGGTTGATGTACAAACTGTTGAAAACTAACATTGACCTACTACCGAGTTATACAAAGTATGTAATCATCAATGATAAGTAGCGTACGGAACAACTCATTTATGTCGGGCTGGTTCCCAATACTACAGGGTATTCGTCAAGATGGCTCTTGTTCGCCTATCTTATATCTTCTGTATATGAATAAACTGATTGAGAAACTAGGACTCTCTATGTACAGTTACAGATGACATATTACTAATTTCATATTCCAAGAACGGACTGCAACCAATGCTTAACATATCTAATGACTACAGTAACAAATAGAAATTTCTTTACAGTCTTTCAAAGTGCTCAGTCGTCGTATTCAATGAGTCAATTAATGGTGTTTCTTTTAATTGTCCCTAAACGTGTTCTATCAAAATGCGATAGTTATTTTTCATATCCCTTATGTTCTCTATTATACTAATGTAACTAATACTTGTTTAATCTTATTTTAGCGTTTTCAAAATAAAAATTGAAAATCCAGCATCCATTTTGTGCTTAATGAAGATACGCACGAGTCCACACGATATGAAAAGTTTCGACAATATCCATGAAAATAGTCAGTCCCGTTGAGTAAAACGAAGTGCAATTATAGGTCTGTCGAGGAAGTTTTTTTTGATTGATTGTATCAAAAATGAGATGACAAATCAAACAACGGCACGATAATTTACATCAGATAAATCAGTACATTAATGAAGATTTTAGATAAATATTTATCAAATGCATTTTCATTCAACATTTACACGGATCTTGATGATGTAAACGACGCCAATTTAGCTTGATACTGATGTAAGTTTGTTCATCTCCAGGTATAAACAGATAATTTTAACAGAGGTCACGACGTATCTTAAGGCAAATGTTAAGTCAAGTGAAGTTTTCTTAAATTTCCCATATATGTTCATCTCAAACGATATAATAGCATTTTACAAATATTGATAGAACATTCCATATTCTGCATTGTTTTGTATTTGCATTAGAATATCTTCATTGTTTTCTTTAATATAAATAACAGTTTTCATTTTTTCCTTAATTTGAGATTTTCCTAAGGTGCTTTGTGAATACCACCTTTAAACAGTAATTTTTAATTCCCGTCAAGATGATAGAGTAGAACATTAATCATAAACACGGCGAAAATGTGCATGCGAGGCTGAAATAAATTGATGTTTAGTTTCTCAGACGCTGTTTCATCCAGTACAGAATTATTTTCAGATATCTAGGAATATATAATGGAAATCTACCTAATTCGCCGTATACTGCTATGTTGGACGAATTCAGTTTTACACCTAGTATATTCTTTTAAAAAAATAAATAAATAAATTTTATTTCAGTCTTATGATTTACTAATACCTCATATCTCAAAAGCATAATTTAAAATAGACCCTATATACAGTCAAACCTGTGAACAAAGGCTGCCCTTGGGAAAGACAAAATGTGACAGTTGGCCTTAATTCGGAAGTCAGCTAGTTTTTAATAATTAGTGACTTCTTTAAAAGAATGGATTTTATTCACAGGTTTGTCTTAATTCGGGGGTGGTCGCAAACACAGGTTTGATTGTATGGATCAAACCTGTCAAATCATGACCTCAATTTCATGTGTGTTAACTGCAAGTTTTAGATTCCACTTACGACAAGAATCCTTTAATAATTGTAAGCTTTTATTAATTTCATTGAATTTCTTATCAATTATTATCATATCATCGGCAAACAGAAGCAAAATAAGGATTTCGTCTTCAAGAGAAAATCCTGCATTTATATCATGCTGAAGGAATAACGGTGAACCATCAATAAGCGACAATAAAACAAGGGACATAATTTCGAACTGCTTACTCGAGAAAGTGTAAGTCAGTACGAGTTACACAACTTGATACAGGACATGTATTTAAGTTTTTCAGAATTTCAGATTCAAATGCGCTTATTTGCAAGTTGTTAACACTTTAGTGTGTAACCAGTCACTGTAGTTTACTAATGAACACGGGGAGTGGTGACTTCATCAACTTTAGATACAGTTCATCAATAATTTATCATCTTTATACAATCTTAGTCTATTACTTCCATTACCAGTCTCACTATCTGCTGATAGTGCTTTGATTCAACATGTACTGTCAAACCTGCAAACAATGGCCATCTTTAGAATAGAACAAATATGACCCATATATGTCTAGTCTAACTTTATTAGATAACAATATTCCCCGTCTAGGTGACATACTGTTTGAGGCAGTGTTCATGTTTCTGTTCAGAGGCAGAAGTTCTGTTAAAAATTACTGTCCAGATATTGAATTAAAACCGACCATCTAAAGAGCATGGAGTAATTCAAAGCAAACATAAAACAACATAAAACAAGGTCTAACATTTTGTTTGTTTGTTATCTTCTTTCATTTAAAACTCACAAATATAACAACACAACACATACAATTATGCCCACGTTCTACATGCATAATATCTTATTTATTTCAAAATTCCTGCTGTTAAAGACCTGCTGTTTGTTTAAGAATCGTAACCCAAACTTTATTGTTTAATTCCTCAGCCGAAATTTCTAAAATAAATCCCAAATTGTGCGCTTTCATGTTTTCCTAAAACTCAGACTCCCATTTTCCCCCGAATTCAAGTGCTTATAGTATGTATACAGGAAAGGTCTCCCAATTTATGTATGACTTTGTCGGTCCACCTGATGGTAAGTGCAGACGTACTGAGAAACCTAATTTTGTAATGTTGCATAAACTTGGTCCGAGTAAAGTCATTAGTAAATTATGCTAATTGGTTTTAAAAGCCTAAAATCTTAGTACACATGTACTGTTCTACTTGAAATGGTGCCAAACTTTCAGTCAATAGAAAAAGGGGTCAGTTGTTCTGGACCTCTGCTAACTCTCAGGCCCAGATGATACCGAGAGCAAGCGTACTGCTCCCTAGTTGACCGTCATTCTGGTTATGAGACTAATTGTAGGAAAAAGAAATGTTTACATAACAGACCTTCGAAATCAATTAATGTCCGTCAATTAATGGAATTCATCATTTATAATAGTCAAGTATAAAACAACGTAAAATAAAATGAGATTATCCCATCATGTGAATGAAGACTGAATAACTGGCAAAAATACATAATCTCTTCAGTTTGCCAAATTCTAGTCAAAGAGAAATCGTAACAATATCAATAAATGCGTACTTAGAGAGGACATAGTTTAAAGTGGCTGTTTTTTTCTGATTTGAAAATGGTCGGCAACTCAGGTTTGACTGTGGAATAATACGATTTACCACACTGAAAGATATATCGACTGTAACTTGATTTTACTTCAACTACACACACAGACCCGTCAATGAAATTCCATAGTTACAACAGTACGTATATAAACAAACGTCAGACCTATTCACATGATTTTAAAGATGAATGAAATTCTCCCAACATAAACTTTTGATGATACAGCGTTACCCCGACAAATTGGTACTTATTTACCGTACACTATCTAAACGTAAGATCATAAATATTTATAGTGTTTCTTATTTCTATATTGATAAATAAACATCATCGGTTTGCTTCAAATAGCAGTGTGCAATAAAACCTTGATATAAAAGCCACCTTTTGGAAAAAAGCAAACCTTTTAATGAGATACCGTGTGGGCGACAAAAACTAAGTACGCATAGTTGTAACTTCTGTTAACTTGGTACAATCATGTCAAAATATTGTTTATTATAATACGCACGTATGTCGAAAATGCAATTCGTGACAGAAACCATTAAAATAACAATTCTGTATCAGGGAAATGTACGGCACTAATTGACAATCCAAATGATAACATGTGTTTCTCTGTACAATTTCCGGGAGGAATTCTCAAAGACTTTTGAATGTTATCACGATGAATAAAATTCTAAGAACGTGATTTGATATAAGAGAATTGAACGAATCAGGTGACATCGTTGTACTTTGTACGTAATTGAAGATTTGTTCAAATTCGCACCACATGTTTAAAACATGCTACAGTGCAACCTCTCCAAAGCATCACCCTTTGGGAGAAGCTAAATTAAGTTGTTGTTGTTGTTGTTGTTGTTGAGAGGTTGTTGCTCTTGAGAGGTTAAATTAACAGTTAAATCGTATAGTAGGAAAAATCATTCTGTTGTTAATGGGTGGTTGTTGCTTAAGACAGAGCCGCTCTGGAGAAGTTGCACTGTATTTGCATTTACAGTTGAATGTCGTTATAGTCCTGATTTTCTAATCCAGAAATGGCAAAAACCGACACATTCGTCAGCACTAACTTTTTATTCAATATTTTAGCTTTCAAATTCTGACCCCGAGGTTATAAGACTTGAGAACAGTCTCCTAGTTCAAACCTCAATTCCATTTTCAAAGTATTTTTGTTAAAATGTCACTGCAGTTTGAAGTTCAAATACAAAGTTAAATCAGTTTTGCGATTGAATAATGCATGAATGATATCATAATTGTTCTGCCATATTAAACTTAAAAACATCGAAAGACAAAATACGAGATTTGATCTTGGAGAACGATCTCAAGTTTTATAATCTCGGACCCTGATGTGTTCAAGCCCGGGTCCGAGGGATTCAGTTGTTCGTATATTCAGGGACGTCGTTTGTTTGTAATACAATTGGAGCAATGTAAAAGTTCTGATCCTCCATTATACTGTGGAACAATAATGTTATAATATGACAATAATAATATGACAATTAATGTCTTTGTCATCCAAATGATACATTACTTCTGCTGCAAGATTTTGTTTTTATGAGACATATTGTCACTGGGGTTTCACGCAGTTTTTCAACAATTTTGCAGTTATGTACGGTGACAGGATCACCTAACCAGTTTTCCTGGACTGTATACTAACCAGTACTAACTGTATACTAACCAGTACTAACTGTACAGTAACCAGTACTAACTGTATACTAACCAGTACTAACTGTATACTAACCAATAAAATAAGTGGTCGCAATAACACGACTAGTCGTAATATTAAGGTACGCGAGGTCTTACTGTAAATGAATCCACCGCAGTATTCTTCCACAGATACAGTTGAAGTGCAGCTTTACTTAAGCATAAAAGTAGAGATGGTCCCCGTTAATCAAACCAACCTTCTTGTTGAACCATTCATTATTATCTCACCATGCCAAGAAAACTATTCATTGTTATCTCACCATGCCAAGAAAACTATCCATTGTTATCTCACCATGCCAAGAAAACTATTCATTGTTATCTCACCATGCCAAGAAAATTATTCATTATTATCTCACCATGCCAAGAAAACTATTCATTATTATCTCACCATGCCAAGAAAACTATTCATTGTTATCTCACCATGCCAAGAAAATTAGCCCTTCCCAAATATACGTTGCGCGTCAATTAGTGTATGAAGTAACAATATAAGCTTACGGCCCCAACGGTTCTTACATTCATATATTCCTTGGCAAAAAAACTTAGATTAAAGTCTAACCTGTGCAAATGGACACCCGTGAACAACGAACCCCTGTCTACAACGGACACCGTAATTTTCCCCGACTAAAACACTCTTTAAATGACCTTACATAGCGGACACCTGCCGACCGCGTACAGCGGACACCAAAATCGTTTCTCGAACGGCATTTTGACCTTGGACATGTGATACAACTAAATGACACCAAGATATTGATCGGTTCATATGATAAAGACGGTCATCGGATAACGGTTCCTACGGACGATTCTTCCAATGCCATTTTTTACCTAGGCGGACAAATGTTCCTGCATGTAAATGATACCCCCGGACAATGGTTCCTACGACATTTTGACTGATCAAAAGTAAGTAAGTAACAACAGGTTAATAAAAACAGGTCTAGTCTGATCTGGTTTGCACTGCACTTGACTAGTTGTCAAAAGAGATGTTTTCTACTTTATTCTCCTAAATGCAAAACTAATAACAGAATTATTGTAGCGTGAAAAGATGCTTTCAATATTGGAATATTTTCAGCCTAAATCAGGACATACTCGCAATTATACTTTAGTAGGATAGTAAATACGAAAACTGGTATATAGAAAAATGCGATAAATATGTGTTTCATGTCCTCGTGTTAAGATGGTGCAATTACTGTTCAGTTATCGTGGGAGCTAAGAATGACTGATGTTAAAACGATTTTTATGGCTCTTAAACGCACCAGACGATATTTCAAAGAACGGTCTTTATTCTGAGGTTTCTGTAAACACGGGTTTTACTGTACCCATTGCAGGCAATGTTATCATTTGTGGAGTATATCTAGAAGACATAGAACGTGACAAAGATTCATTGTACAAGTACCGCAAGACACAAGGTTTAGAAATTAATAATGTAAAGATAAAACTATTCACATGTCTTTATTTACGAAAATATCATTCTTCGAGGTATTATCGACTTTCTTAAGAAAATAAACAGTCCGGTTATTTACGTGAATCATGTCGAAATTGTTGCATAAAATGATATAATTTCCGCGAGTTTCATCTCTACGAAGGGAGACCACTGTGTAGTTATTGTTGAGAGAAGATTTGTGTTGGTTACGTTTGTAAACCATTTACTGTCGAACCTCTCTAATCCGAACCTTTCCAATCCGGAATCCTCTCTAAACCGAACACGTCAGCGGGTCCCGATTTATTTTATGATCAGTATTCATTATTTAATGATAAAAATTGTGCGGAATCCGGAACCTTTGTATTCAAAAACCCGCTCTAATCCGAACATTTTTGTCTGTCCGAGCAAGTTCGGATGGGAAAGGCTCTACGGTACAACGAATCCTTTGAAGCATCAAAAGGCTGTGAGTGACCAGATAAATAGATCCAAAAGACTGGATGACATTTATAGTTTCTCCTACGTTTCTTTGAAATAAAAATCTATCGGTTGTGTCAAGTATTCTGACTGATATTTCTCTGATTTATAAACAACCGATCAAGTACTATAATTAAACTGTTTAACTTCCTTAGACTGTATTTTAATTTTGTACGCTTTCAGTACCTTTTCCTCAATATAAATAACTTTAATTGGTTCTATGTTACAGTTTTATACATTTACTGAAATTCTAGTCATGTTTAAAGAAGTGTTTGCGTCGGTATTCTTTTCGAATTTTTAAGTATAAGCAGTGATTGCGGTTTATGGGTATGACAGCTTGTGGACTATTTCATATATGATTTGGAATCCATTTTTGTCACTTGAGCATTATACGACGATTCTCGATAAGTTATGATATATCGCTGTTTTCTATATTGAGTGGTATCAGACAAACCAAAGAGATAAGTTATTAATATATAAATCTTTTTGTACACAGTACAATCGAAATTCAAAATTATTATTATGTAACAGGAATTACCGTATGACGTAAACGATTAATTATATCCATAGAAACTGAACTTACGTTCACGTGTTTTCTCAGGTTTCATGATTTATACGAAATGGATTGTAAATACTTTCGAATAATTCTTTCCAAACTACCATTGTCATTTAATCATTTAATTGGCCAATTATTTGCTGACGTCAATATAATATTATAACAATAAATTGTGAATACTTTCGTATAATTCTTTACAGAACTAACAGGGTCATTTAATCATTTAATTGACCAATTATTTTGCTGACGTAAATGTTTAACAACAAACTGTATTAAATAACAATACACGTGTTAATACACGTGTTAGTACAATATAAAAATGTTTTTTCTACATCACAAAAGAAGCGGACAACTCATGATTTCACTCACCTAAAACACGCATTACCCGCCCTGTTTTTACGTAAATCCTATCTCAAATAGAACAATTAAAGGATTTTCATGATAATACCATGTCTAGACATAGTGCGGTATTTACAATGACCCATATTTAGATTCATGACCCCTAACTATTTATATACAGATATAAAGAAATACAATTTTGACAAAATCAAAGTACTGAGAGAACTTCTAGTTTTGTCTCTGATTGTATTGTACAATGTCACCTACATGTTTTTTAGTAATTTTAAAGAAGACAACGATAAGATTATAAAAATGGTCGGGACTCTCAGATCCCCTTTCTACCTTTAGTAGATTACCGGCTACATGAAAACGTTTCTGTACCCTTGCATATACCCATATTCTACTTGCTATCGCAAATTATAAAAGAGCTTATTTTGCGATAGTCAGCACTTTTGTTTTGTCATATTTGAATCATAATTAACCATATACGTATAAACACAGAAACTGAATGATACTATTTCAGAAGGAAAATGGATCCATATGAAGTACAAAGCAGGAGAAAGTTTTGGACAAGTAGTAATGCTGTTACAAATATTTTTTCCATGCTTGTAATAAAGTTTGACAGAAAATGTACATAATATTCTGAACAAATGAAATCAGTTGACGATGTTCAGAAACATTTCGTTTCAAACAATGTAGTCATGCAGATATTTAATAACAAATTATAAAGTGTATGAGAACTGTAATGGCATCCATGATAATCAGCTACTTGGGTAGGGATTGTTAGATCTAAATTATCCATACTTCCATAAAACATTGAAAGTTTAGTAATACATACTAGCTATGAAAGGTGAAAGTTGAACTCAACAATTTGTCTATCTATTGCCCTTCGGACTGCAAAGTACAAAATGATAACTGTAAGTAATAAGTAATGATTTATATCAGCACCAGTCACTTATCTAACCAGTAATGATTCTCTGATGTTTAATAATTTATGCAATCGGTGCTTCTACCTTCTTTCGAAGTTTTAGGTGTACACAAAACTTTTATGTTAAACAATGTCAGTTTTTAACTATTACTTGTTTGTCATTCATAACAATTATTACAAATAGTTAGATTAACCACAATTTGTACGGATACTACAAGACAGATCTTAAATTGTACGTTTTCATGCTGAACAAGTCAGTTATTTCCAAGAATGTGTGACTTAGAAATGCATTGTAGTAGTTGCAAATGTAGCTTTGAGGAACTAAAACTCCACTTTTCAAATGGATGGTACCGGTTTCATTGTCATGTATGAATGATAAAAAAACACACAACTATATTTTGTGGCTAATAAGGGCTAAAAAAGTTTGATTTCCGGTCATCCGACCGATTCAATATTTTACCTGCCGAGTTTTTACGGCATCAAAATCTTTGTGCTATATTGTATTTTTCACAACTCATTAATATTACAGCGCACATATTCCCATACAGTGTTGCCGATATATGTAAAAAAATAAAATAAAACAATCTCTACCTACCGACCCATATTTTTGGGGCATGTAACTGGAAACAAACCTTTTTTTGTCTAGGCCTAACCGCGTATAGGTATAGTAAAGCTTGTACCATGCAAACATTTTGTTGCAGCTTTATTACATGTGAATCATTTCAAAACAAATATTAAGTTTCAAAGATTTAATTCAGCATTGACCTAAACGAATTTCTGCAATAATCTATAATAACTGTGGATGTATTGTCCTGTTTCCATCAGAAATGTCAAAGATGCAACCGTTAAAGAAACTTTAAATTTAAAGATAGAATTTATGCAGACTAATTTTGGATTCTAAATTTTTGCCTCGTATTTGCGCCAATTATGTATTCTTATTCATGTACATGAATTGAGCCTGTGCATACAATCCTTCTGATGTAAGTTTAACATTCATCATAGAAAATATTCTGCTTATTTGTAGGTGCCTGTGTGAAAGTCCACATAAGCAACCTAAGATCATACCCAGAGGATCTAGCTGTTTGTTTAATGTGAGACACGATTAGACCTTTAGGTCAGCCTACATGTCTGGTGACAAACAATTTACATTGTTAGCCGCTATGCTTGTCTCGGGGGTCTGGCGAAAGCTATGTTGTCTGTTGCAGCTGAACTGTACGTTGATGATGGCAACCTTACTAAAGCTGCTTGGCAGTCCTTGTATGACAGCGGCGTGATAGATGCTGAAGTCATGGTCGGTGTATCGTAAGGACACCTCAGCCATAGAGGCCTTGGTCGTCGGTGTATATCACAACACTGTGGACAGCACATCATTAAGTATGACGTTTATGAACAAGGCTAGAATCATTAGGAAAATTAAGAGATCAAATGGGACCAAGACATGGTCACAGTCAGCCATGTTGGTGTCCGAATACAAAGTAAGTATTATGAAATGTATTTGAATATTTAAACAAATTGAAGTCAGTCCTCTAAATTTGCTTTTTAAAAGTCATACATGCAACATGAAGATGAAATTCTAATACAAAAAAATCACTATTTGCTCATCATCAAGAATGTAAAAGTAAAATTATCCAGTTTTTGAGCTGACAGACGGACGGACAAACGGAGGGCATTTACATGATAATTTTTTATAATTTCCGCGCGTCATTCAGCTGACATATTTCGAAATGAAATTTATCGCTGATGATGTATCGCATGTAATTGACAGCGCGTTTCTTGGTCACATGTTTGTTCTCGCACACCTCTGTGAACGATTTATAGTAATTGTTTGTTTCTTTTCAGCGAAATTTATGATCAGTCTATTTCTAATAATGAGTGCTTGCTCTAAACATTAATCTCAGGGAGGCAAAATCTCAGAAAATTTACTTGTCCGTACTAAAGTTCACTTGTCCGTATCTTTTTTTCATTTTTATTGTTGGTACATAAATAAAAAAGAAAACTACTGTGTTCACTTCTCACTAAAGTCTGGTATTATTTAATGTCTAGCGAAAAGTATTAGTAGATGTGAAGTAGTGGCCTTTGTTCACCTGCTTGACTGTATATATTATAAAATCAAACATGCATAAATCAAGTATAAATCTCCATCGATGACGTTCATGTTTCAATTTCACATTCATTAAAGATTGACAATCAACGAAGCAATATTATTTCAAAATCTGTTGATAACTTTTGTAACAACAACGTTCGTCTACGAACTTTATGACTGCCCCTCGTAGAAACAAACGCGACCGATTCCTGATGCTTTAGTAAAATATGCCAAGTATTGGGCGGTGCACATGCGCAATGTTTCTTAATCACTTAATAATTAAGAGCGGTTTCCACAGAATTAATGAGGTAAAACACTAACATAATACGTAACGATGAAAAATCTAGTGTTGTGTTTTGCTCGATTTAATAGCTCGATCTGACTTTGGATCTTAGTCAAAAATTTGATTGATTTGAATTTCTTATTAAAGCCATTTTACCATCCCTATAAAATTTGTACCACATATTGTTTTTTTCGTGATTCGATCTATGAATCGTTGGCCCTGACTAGTGAATCGAATTGGATCATCACATGCCTGAAGATGAAGTCTTAATTATAATACACTTACAGAAGTCAGGAACAATATATGAGAATACAGACATGAAATTGATCTTCCAGAGTAATAGTTATTCATGTGTCCTTAAATGAGTTCATGCAGTAATGACGAAAATATGTTACTTTGCAAGCAGTATTCATCCAGCCAACAAGCCAACTAACCAACCAGCCAGCCAACCAACCAACCTGTCAATCAACCAGTCAACCAACCAGCCAGTCAACCAACCAGTTGACCACCCATCCAACCACCCAACCCACCGACCAACCAGCCAACCAGCCAACTAACCAGTCAACCAGCCAGCCAGCCAGCCAGCTAACCAACCGACCAACCAACCAGTTAACCAACCAGTCAACCAGCCAGTCAGCCAACCAACCAGCCAACCAATCAGCCAACCAATTAGCCAGCCAACCAGTTGGCCGACAAACCAGCCAATCAACCAGTCAACCAACGAACCAATCAACCAACCAGTCAACCAACCAATCAGCCAACCAACCAGTCAACCAACCAATCAGCCAACCAGCCAACCAACCAATCAATCAGCCAGCCAACCAGGTAGCCAACAAGCCAGCCAACCGGCCAACCAGTCAACCAAAAGACCCGATAGATCAATCAATTAATCAATTTATCAATATCACATATTGGTCCGAAATGAATCAAGTTTGAACTCAGAAACCAAATTAATGTTTTATAATGTCGGTCCCGGGTCATGTGCAGGAGGAAAATCTAGTAAGCAGATAAATCTTCTGATTACTAGCATATTGTATTTCCGTCTGAGAATTACTGATTAAACGGTGTGTATTTCGATTACATGTTTTAGCTAGTACAGTAAAACCCTTGAAAACCGGACCCTTGCCGGACTGGGCCAAACTCTAAGATTTCCGTTTTTCAGAGAACTTTCAATTACCATGAATGCGTCAGTTCAAAAATAAAAAAAAGCAGTAAGTAAATCATTCGTTTTTCAACGTAAGAAAACGTGCATTTTATGTCTATAAGTAAGAGATAACAGAGAAGTAACACGTATAAGCAGGTTTGTACAATCAGCGATTTTTTCCTTCTTCCCAATCGAAAATAAAGACTTGTTTTCCAATTCCCGACTTGAAATTTCCAATATTTGCATCACACTGCGCATTTTTTCCCAAATGGACTGGGCCCGGACCCTTTCTGGAAATTGCAAAAAAAGTCACTACAATGTATAATGTATACTGTGTACTGTGTACAAATTTACAGTGCTGCTATATCAAATGAATAAAGTCTACCTAACTTAGCAAATACAAAAATATCGAAGACGGTTAAATAAATGATGTAACTGTTCGTCAATATTCTCTTAACTCATAATTAGTAAATGTCAATGTTGTGGACATCCGAAAATATTTATGTCGTATCAGACTCGTGTTCTTTCGAGCTTGAAAATACTTCTGTATCAAAGATTTCAATACGTGATAATAAAGTCAGCATTGTTCTGTAAGATTCGGGACTTTAATATCATTGATATCCTCATATTTTATTGATATAATAGCATGTCATCGGTTGGTCATGTGTATGTTTACCTCTAAGTAATTAGGTTCACTTTGTCTTATTGATATTAATTTTAAAATAAGTCTACTTAAACATGATTTACAAAGTACAGTCATTCATCTTGGAAACTGTAGAATCCAATCAAGAAAATCATCAAAAAATGTTTTTTGGCTCACGCGGACAATTATCAAAATAATAAAACAGAATGGCCTAATTGGAATTTCTAATTAACAACATTGTTTTGATATTTACTAGATTTTTCATGAAGGATATATATCAGTCTTTCATTCACAAGTTTGACTAGTAGCTGACAACCAATACACTAATCTGTCAATCAATACCGTTATTATAGTTACATCGTATAGTCATGTAACAATGAAAACTCACAGATTTTCGCTACTATTAGGACTTTTCACGCGCTCTTTGTGTAGTTTCAGACGTAAGTATGAGTTAATAATTAGTTTGTAAAATCTATTTCATTTTATTTATCTGATATTTGTCCAAATGGGACCATAAATAATTTCATGATATATAATGGCTTTGCCAGCCATACGATAGTTTCGCGTTTTAATTATATTTGTAAGTATATGTTGTATGTAACATATTGTATTTTATAGTCACGTGTTTTACATGTACTTGTTTGTGTGATTGTATTTAATGCCGACATTTATGATGAACGTCTCGCATCCGGGGACTTTTTGATTTCTGATGTTACTGCCGAGAGGAACTTCATTTGGGTGAAAAAAAATTAAAGACAATCTCGTGCAATAAATAATTATAGTACAAGTCGATAGTAGTTGATCCTATCCACGATAGTATCGACATTTAGGTTTTGAAGCCGATTGACGATAATTGTACCAGTTCCTTTGTTTTTATGTGACTTATTGTCACTGGGGCTTAATGCCGTTTTACAACATTTTTTCAGTTATTATACGGCAACCCGTTCCTCTAACAAGTTCTGGGCTGTATACTAACTTACCATTCCACAAGGAGCAGGCAACTTATCCACATATGGAGGAAAATCGACATTTTCGTCAAATTTTCATAGAAGGTTATGACCTGCCGCGACCGGGATTTCAGCGCACTAACCACGGGACCACGGCCGCGGCACCGTACCAGTTCCTATCGTGATAAGCCGATACGATCGACTAACATTACACCCCTAGTTTTATACTGGTCAACTAAAATGACAACTGAATTGTTATTATATATGTGGTTAAAATACCGTTGTTAAAATTGGAATATATTACGCGGTGAACATTAGATATTAAGAAGTGGTGATTTTTTATCAAATATAATGTCAGACATTTAACGTCACATCTTTTGTTAAATGAACAATAACAGACTCTGAATAAACCACGACGTCATACGTCATACATGCATACATACATACATACATTTGGGAGAAGCTTTGACCAAACTACACTTATAAATGACTAATTAATACAAATAATGTCATAAGACTTCGTCGTTTAGCAAAATCATTACATACTAACATTATGCACTGCAATATAATTATGTATATGTATATATTTATAATCACGGAACCAAAGCACGAATACGAATGCCATTTCTCAAAATAATATACCGCGTGTATGTCTTGGTGAGTTTTTAAACCTCAACAAGTCGGGTATAGAAATTGATCAGAAAGCTCGTAATTCTTTAAAAAAGATACATTTCTCCAGAAGTTGGATTTTTAGAAAAATACAGAAATTATGAGTTTTTGCTAGCATCAACATTATAATCATAAAAGAAGGAACAAGTTTGCAGTCGTAAGAGGGTCCGTTTTTTTATTGAAATGCTGCCCTTTGGCCAAAGATGGTCATTGCATATTGTTACACTTTATTATGAAATGTATGTCAAACTATTCGTCTGCTATAAAATTTACAACTTGAATACACACTTACCCGTCAATGAAATTCAAAACGAACGAAAACAAACATTGCCACGTTTTTCACGTGTTTTCTGTGATAATTCAAATTCTCTCAACATAAATAGTTTACAATACAGTAAAACCGCCAAATAAACACAAATTGTTCTAACTCTAACCCCACCCAATATAAAATATTTATATCACTAATATTAAAATTAATCTACAATCGTAAAAATTGCAACTTTCGTGTTTGTTAATCACAATTTTCATGTGTTTAATCATGTGATTTTCTTTAATTGTAATCTGATAGTGATCTATAAACCCATTGGGCTAGGTGAATATATTCAGTCTGCTATACATGTACTCATGGTACTTTAATAAAAATACCGAACGACCGACTCAATGACTGACTCTCTGACTCACTGACCGACGGACTGACTGACTGACTGACTGACTGACTGACTCACTGACTCACTGACTCACTCACTGACTCACTCACTGACTGACTCACTGACTGACTGACTAACTTACTGACTGACTGACTGACTGACTCACTGACTGACGGACTGACTGACTCACTGACTCACTGACTCAATGACTGACTCACTGACTGACGGACTCACTGACTCACTGACTGACGGACTCACTGACTGTCGGACTCACTGACTGACGGACTCACTGACTGACTCACTGACTGACTCACGCACTCACTCTCTCACTCACTGACTGACGGACTCACTGACTGACTCACGCACTCACTCTCTCACTCACTGACCAACTCACTGACTTACTAAAAATAATATATAGTTGAAAATCCGCATTTATTTCGGATTCAACCACGCGTAGACACGCGCGCGCGTGATTTTATGCATCCATTAATGATCTTTTTGGCTCTGTAATTCGACATCATGCGCATTCAAAATATGGATGTGGATGTTTGCCTTAAGCACTGGAATTAGATTATGAAGGCTTTATTTTGATAAAAATATTTGTAGGACTATTTCGTGGTGCAAAATACCGCTAAATACAATGCCTATTAGGTATAACATCGCTGCTTGGTGTACAGTCATTGTCACTTACAAGGAACAGACTCAGTGATCTGTTGAATAAATTCAAACATGAATCTCGCTGCTAATACAGCAACAACGCCTTAAAATGTACGTCATTATTATGGGTTACCAACTCCCTAGCGTGACAAATACAATCAAACCTGTGAACAAAGGCCACCCTTGAGAAATACAATATGCGGCCTTTATTGACGAATGGCCTTTATTCGGAGGTCAGTTTGTTCAAAATAATCAGTGACGGTTTTTCAAAGAATGACCTTTATTCACAAGGTGGCCTTTAATCGGAGGTGGCCACAAACACAGGTTTGACGGTTACTTGATTCCCAAACTAAGACTACAGTACAACGTCGACATCCCGTGTCCAAGTTTCTATAAGACAATCAGAGGAACAATATTTTCGACCTGAAATCAGCAACCGGTGATATCACCCACCCACGCTGGTTAAGCTTTAAATCACACGTGTGCTTATAAGAGCACTTTATACATACAAGCTATGGAATAACATCTCAATCACAGACATGAAAAAAATCAAAACAACCCACCATTTCTGCCTGAAATTCACCCAGCGCCTTCTTTCTCGAACTCGCTCTCATAGTCATCAGCCTCATAGGTATAGCCTCACTAGGGGCATACATCGACCAGCAGAAATTGACCTTTCTTGGTGATATTGTAATCCCTTTTGTCTTATAATGTTTTAAATATCTTGAGAAAATTGAGGTAATAAAGTTATATGTTCGTTCATTTGTGTTAATTCAAAATGACGATGGGAAAAACAACAAATATATATGTGTGTGAGTGTGATTATTTATAATGATGTAAAAGTTATATACAGAGATAAAAGTAACATCATATTGATCACAGAGGTGGAAACAAAAAACAGTCATTCAAACATTCAAATAATAATCAGCTGTCTGTTATGCTTCATGCGTAGGTTTTATTGCACAGTCATCATTATTTGTGCGTCAAAAGGACGCTCGTGTAAAAGTCTACTGTCCTGGTACAACATTAACATTATAAAAATCTGGTTTATCAACTCTACATGATACAGAACAAAAAGACAGAAAATGCGTTCATTTACTTTAATGTTTGATACTTGACAATTTCAGCACTTTTAAAACAACACATTGAATACAGTATAATCTGACAGATCAGCGGATAAATTTAGACTTCAATACCATATTACCTGTGACATAATTTTTAGCATTTAAAGGTGCAGCACACCTTTTTTTCGTTTACTGAGTACTAAAATGCCAATACTTATTTTCCGTACTTCTTCAAAAAGTTATTCTTACCGATAAACCCATTTTTTGCAAATTTCCAATGACTGAAGAATTCTAAAGGAATATAGATTAACGTCTGATAGAGATGCTACTTTCCTATCAAAACTCACGTTGAGAAATGAAGGAACGGAAGGAAAAAATAGGTTCTATACCTTTAACGTATGTCTGTCAATCAGTATCAAAGAATTGTTCATTTGTGTTGTTTTTATGTACTTATTGTCACTGGGGTTTAACGCCGTTTTTCAACAATTTTTTAGTTGTATACGGCAACCTGTTCACCGAACCAGTTTTCCTGGACTGTATACTAACGAGTACTAATTTACCCTTCCACAAGGACCCGGCAACTTCTCCAAATGTGGAAGAAAATCGACATTTTTGTCAAATTTTCATATGAGGGTATGACCTGCCGCGACCGGGATTCGAACCCAGATCTCCGGGTTACAAGTCTAGCGCTCTAACCACTGGACCGCGGCCGCGGCTCAATATCAAAGAGTTAAGCCACGAGTGCATGGAAATGTGAGCATTCTAATTGCACCTCACAAAGTTGTAACTCCATATATAAATTTATCATTTTCAAAACTATTCTACATTTCAGCAATTGTGCATGAAAAAACGAGAGTATGTGTTACAATCATTTTAAACGTCTGTGAAAATCCAAATGTTCCGTAAAACAAAATGAACGTTAGACAGTAACTCATTTTCAACAAATGTCACCTTTCAGACAGTGTGCGATCATCCAATCAAAATACTAACATAGAAACTCGCCTTAGCTTAATTAGTGTAAACACAACAACAATCCATGGATTAATTCTTGAAAAATACAGGGATGTTAATTAATAAAACCAGGAATACGAAAACAGACGTATACTAGTACGTTAACAACACAATTATCAGCACATATGTGTTTTTAGGATAACAAATATCCTGTGTTAATGTAACAACTATTCTTGTTTATATCATCACTTTTACATTTGACAATATTATCCATGTATTACCATATCATCATCATGAGTTATCAATACGTTAAACTGCCGCACGAAACTTCGGACACTCATATAATATTTCGTCAATGAAACGTCAAATGTACACCAGTCACATTTCATTTTCGAATTCATTCTTTAAATAGATTTCTTCCAAACACTACTCCGAATCAACCATCCGCTTATACTCCAAGTTTTACAGTCAACACTCAATGTCAAACAGAAATAACTGAACATCAATTAATGTTTTTTGTCATATTAATAAAATACAGGAAATACAACCCGAATCTTCGAATCTAAGCACGTGTACAACTTTAATTCTATGTAAGAATCTTCTTAAGGACGATTTCGGTAGTTCGTAACGCGCAACATTTCTGCACATAAGGGAGACAATACAGCTCTTCACGGAAGAAACACTTGCATAGTTTTCGGACAACTAACGTATCCGCGAGCGCGCTAAATACGCAACCTATAATGTGTGCTCTATTTTTAATAGTGACTAATTTATGTGAAACACTACATGTACAGTTCAAAATTGAATTACTTCATATGACTGTAATGGAGGTTCATCAAATTGTTGCAAATATTTGTTGATGATGTAGCTGATATTAGGACTCTGAGCTAACATTACCTCAAAGACTCAAGTGTTCTTTTAAAGTGAAATATGTGGTACGAAATTGTTCTAAGATATATATCAAAACTAAAACGTTTTATTGGATGATGAACAGAAAACTACACTTTATTAACTCCATATACACATTACAAAATTTAACTGAAATTGGCAAATATTTGTTGACGATGCAACAGAATTTAGAAGTTGGAGGTAAAATTAGCTCAGTAACCCCATGTTTTTTTCTCTGAAATGTGTTTATTAGACATTGTTCTACGATATATATATAAATTAGAAAGGAAAGTTTTATTGGAAAATAGGCAAAATCTTTATTAACTTGATATGCATATTTTTGATATTAATCATATTTGTCGACTATTTTTGACAATATAACTGAATTTCAGAGTTGAGACTGAAATTAGCTCGGTAACCTCATGTTTTTATTACTGAAATATGTTTATTAGACATTGTTCTAAGATATACATCAAAATTAGAATGTTTTGTTGGAAGAATATTGGAAAAGGGGGAATAAAAGATGAAAAATAATATTTTTTTTGTCGAAATTGCAACCCATTTTTTCATGCATGCAGTTGAAAATAAAGACATAGTATGACAGAATTAAATCATTTTTGGTATACATTGTGTTAAATTAACACATTATATGCCAAATGAATACTTACATGTAAAAACAGTGTGTTTGAGCATGATTTTATCATGATATAACAGTAATAGTATGTGTTTAGCGATAAGCTCTTTGTACACAGCAAATCTTAAAAAACAGCTGCACACCTACACAAAGTATGAGCTGTTATCTCGAAAACGAGTTCGGTGACCCCTGTTTTTCTTTCCATTTTTGGATTTGTTATACTTTTTCTATAAAATATGAAAAAATGATCACTTTTCCTTGAATAAAACAAAATGCAGAAATCGTCCTTAAATAACAATTGAAAACCTTATTAAAGATAATATAGATAGATAGACCATACATTCATTGAATAAAACTTTATATTCATTCATACATATCCAATACAAAAAGAAATGTTTATAATCATGACAAACGTATATTTTTATGTAAATAAATTGATACATTATTCCAATGATAATTTAATCTTATTTGATTTTTGTGAGCGATTTCGTTTCTTTTTGTATTGAATATACAGTAAACCTCGATAACAAGGAAAACTTTATAAAAATGGAGTACGAGTGAAACAATATGATCACATGTGACTTTATATCGATGTGGTGGTGAAAATATTTCACTCGACTCGAAAAATGATAACAATAATTCGAAAAGCATTGTAAGAATAAATCTTGAACATTTTGACAAACGGATATGTTGTAAGTATCCAGTGGTAGGGGGGACCAGTGGACTGAACCGGAAATAAAACTAAAAATCCTCATCCAACAGAAACTTAGTAGAATTTAACTACAAAAGATAGTAGCGACTTTGTTACATGCAATTATACAATTATATATTACAGATAAAACATTAAATTAATATTAAAATTTTAAATTATTTAAATACTAAATAGAATTCATTCATAATACTTCATCAACCTCATCAACAACAATTGATAATTAAAGTTAAGTGAAGGGGCTTCCTTGGTCGAGTGGTTGTGGTCTCTGACTGGTAATCATAAGCCACTCAGGCTGTGAGTTTGAATCTCACCAGGGACCAGACAAATGTCACATGTGAGGAAGCTATCCAATTAGTCTACAGAAGGTCGGTGGTTCTATCCAATCTATCTAATTTGAAAATTCTCATTCTTAGTCTCAAAAAAGGCTGCAAAATGAGTTGCTACAAAAATATTTCATCATTTTCAATATACAGTAGAACCTTTCTAATCTGAACTTGCTAAGACAGAAAAATGTTCGGATAATAGAGGTTTCCGGAATACAAAGTTTCCGGATTCCTTTTTTAGCACTAAATGCATAATAAAAAATCGGGACCAGCTGACGCGTTCGGTTTAGAGAGGATTCCGTATTGGAAAGTTTCAGATTAGAGATGTTCGACTGTATTATCATTACAAAAAGAAATCCACATGTGTTGTTATTACTCTTTGGATGTAAGTATGTACGTAAGTCGGTACATTCAACAGTTCATTTAAATAATTAGACAACAAAATGACTGTTTCTCTTTATATTGAATAAATGTACACAGTAAAACTTAAACATTAAGACCATTTTTACTAGTCTATTACACGACACCTAGTGGTCTTAATGTTGAAGTAGTATAGATGTAAGAGAGGTTTTACTGTTGTTAATTTAATGTGATAAATGACCAATTAATGTGAACAGTGAATGTTACGGTGCAAGGTCGATATCATCCTCGCCTACCTTGAGTTCACATGTTGATGGTGTATAATAATCCAATTTATGAATAAAACACATTATTCCAGCACAATTATGTAGAAATGCACATATAAATTCCAAAGCATAGCGAATACAAAAACACTTTATACACATTTAGCACACATTTAACACTAAAACACTACATTTACTCCAAAACAAATCGAAAAACACTGCATTCCTGAACCGATTTCCTAAACCGGACTTCAGAACCGGACTCCTGGACCGGACATTGCTGGTTCGAATCAAGGCAGCAGCAAACGATAGTCGTTGATTAAAGTTTTTATAACTTCTATGACCACTGACTGACACAGCTAACATAACTATGTACATGCTGTTGCATACAAACGTCTTTTGGAAGAAGTCTTAAACTTATCGTTAATAACTTGGATTCTGTTACATACAAATCATGATAAAAAGTCACATTCAAGTTGATATGTACATACTATCTATATGTACACAATACATATGTTTGTACTACATTTGCTTCAACCAAGGCGTAATAAATATGAAACATTTTATCTAATAATATGGTGTCTTATTCATGGCTCAATGTTCCACAGCTTTCCCAGAGATGCCCGTACTGTTGTCGTAGCAATGAACGAATCCATTCCATAATGTGCTGCCATGGGAACGTGATGACACGCATTAAGAAATGCTGAATCAGCAGTGTTATACCAACAACTGAAAAATACATAAAAGTATATAAAAAAAAAACATTTATATAATCGTTCGGTCAATTTATTATGTATAGAAATATAAAGTTTTGAGAAGAACTAGCCAATTTGATTGCGAAAATGACCATGAAACGTGAAAACCTTACAACATTACCACACTCTTCATCCTATAAGAATGATATGATTGGTTTGAAGACATGAAAACACTGCTAGCCATAATTCAATGATAATTACGGAGTAGACAATGTCCGAAAGGTTTTTTTTCATTACACAGGCGAGTTCGAATTTTAGACCGAGCGAGGATTGAACACTTGAATCCTTGAATTACGAAGTCGGGCACTCAATTGATTGAACTATCGAAAGCTACAATTACTAAAAGTCGTGCAAATAATTCAGATTATGCGATTTTTATCAAAAGAGGGGTGGGTCGAAAAGTTCAAGCTTAAGAATATCAAAGGTGTAGATTTAAACTAACAAGAAAACGTACCATGAAAATACCTAAATGAAACACTTTCTGTCAATTTCACTCATTGACAATGTCAGGGATATTCAAGTATTTTGTTTTCAAAATGTCATACATGTCAAGTATGCACGTACATGTAAAATATTAGTATAAAACAAGTTGTTTTTTGTTGATATTGATGAAGTCATCATGGTTGGACCTGAGCCAGGTATAATTCTGTATTATCAATGAAGTAGTCACCAGTCATTAAATATGTAATACTTAATGTTGATCCTGAAATATAATGAATTATAATATTACATGTATACATAATGTATTACAAATGTAGAACATAATAAGAAATAGAACCTCTCTAATTGTTTATTGTCATCTATGTAAGGCAATACCAATCAATGGAATAGATTCTCATCCTTTGTTGTATAATATCATGGGGATTCATAAATCAGTTTTATATAATTAATGCTTACAATGAGAGAAAACATTCTAATTTTGCGCTATATGGATGATTGACAAATTAGTGTAGCTTAAAATACATGTATTGCTTACAAGTACTAAAACACAGCAACGTAGTATTAATCAGAGGTAAAATAACTGAGGCGGATTATTCTAGGCAGGGAAACACGGATAGATTGACATTTTCAATGGTACCTTATAGGTATACTAGGTTTTCGTGGACTTGACGAGTTGAACATGTCGGTGTAAGGGAGATAATCGCTACATTTTATGTAAACTTGTCGATAATAATTCATCATTGAAGTATCATTGTGATAACATGTTATATTATTCAGATTCGGATTTATAATTATTGAAGAAAAGACAAAACCAATCAAAACCAGATGGAAAGTTTTCCACTGTGATATCAATATATGTACAGTATAACCCTTGAAAACCGGACTCTATGAAGACCAGAATTCTCTGAAAATCGGACGATTTTTCAAGTCTCATTGTTTTCTTTTCAAACTAATAAGAAGATATCGCTGTAATATTCCGTCGGATTCATATTCTAACGTCGTCATAATTATCATTGTATCCATACATTGTCCTTGAGATGGAGATCAGAAAAGTAAATTAATGATTTCAATCAAGCGCAATTTGGGA
The DNA here is from genome assembly GCA_008271625.1 of Lutraria rhynchaena. Lineage (NCBI taxonomy): Eukaryota > Metazoa > Mollusca > Bivalvia > Venerida > Mactridae > Lutraria > Lutraria rhynchaena. Next base: position 437,075 of record VIBL01000281.1, read on the forward strand.
ACAAGAAAGAGAAGTCGAAATAAAGATTTTGTTAATTAATGGGTTTATGGTATATAACTAAAGATCGCTGGCTTGTTTGAAACTCTTCGGGATGAAGATAGTATTTGAATTACGGTCCTCGTAACGGATTGTGTGATGTTTAGATACGTTTGTCATGAGGGATGCCGTATTCTCCAGTATGTTGGAAACTGTTCGACAGTCAAAATCCACTAAAATGAACTTTTTCAAAACGGAAGTAGAAACTCTACATTTAGACAGAAGGCTCAGAATTCTTCATTATAATTAACTTAAAATCACTATTATGTCGAAAGCTACAAAAATGGAAGTGGTACACTCACTGCGCTTACAATAGTTTATCGGAAGAAATTCAAAAAATCAATTTTACACGCATAAATTCCATGATATACCATAACAATAGTATCGCAACTTTAATCTATCTGTCCATACAATTGATACATATTAGTGGATCATTCTTGCCAAGATTATGTTATGATACTGAAACGTTGATGTTGAAGTGATTTTTCAGAATGCCAAATCGTGTTTTCGTATCAGTTACTTATGTAAATAGTATAACGTGTAAGGTACAAATTTTATACTACAATTCAACCACTGAAAACCGGACTCCCGGAAAACCGGAATTCTCTAAAAATCGGACGATTTTATTTCCTTTTCTATACTTAACAGTTCTCTAACATCCAAATTTTTCTTTCGGAATTCGCATTATACAGACCTTCAGTTCAATACTTTTACAACGGACCGTTTGAATAAACAATGAGTAACTGAGTTAAGTCACACCGGTAGGCTATTACATATATTTCAGCAGTACGTGCATAAGCTAACAACGTATCAAAACGTTATGAAAAAAATGTACTCTAGTTACGGGCACTACCAATCAACTACTAATTAAAAATATACAAGCAAGAGTACCCACTCGAAATTCATTTCAAGGATGTACATGGGTAAAAAAGATAAACAGATATATCCGAGGGACAAGGTTCTCTTGTTGAGTATTACAGGTTCAGTGATAAGGACTAAAAAATAACAGGTTTATTTCAGGTTACATGCCCATTGAATATGAGTCGGTAGTTAGGTATTTTATTTTAATATTAATGAGTTGTGAAAATTACAATATAGCTCTACAATTTGGACGCTGTAAAAACTTATGAGTCGGCAGGTAAAACTTTTGGTCGGTCGGGTAACCGTAACCAAACCTATTTTAGGCCTAACCAGTGTCTACAACATTAAATTTGTTCACAACAACATCAAGCGCTGTTAAGTTCCAAATGTTACACTAATGTATATTAAATAGTTTTGATAATGCGTTTAGAACGCGTATGTGAGGCATCGTCGTCGAGAGGTAGAACGTCCGTCCTCTGATCCGAAGGTACTGAGTTCGAATCCCGGCTTCGACGGGTTTCGTTCACAAACTTCACAATCCCATTTTTCGGACGCAGTACTGGTGTAATATCCAGGAAGCGGACTCGAGAGTGAATAATACAAGCCAAATGGCTTTTTTCGCAATCGAGCTAATATAAATTAGTATAAACTAATGCGTATACAGTGGAAGCCCTCAAAACCGGTCTCTCTATAAACCGGTTTTCTCTCTAAATCGATCAAATGTTCTGATCCCGACTGCATTACTATATAATTTAAAAATCCCCCTAAGTTGGCACACCCTCTAAACCAGCCATGTGACTTGGTCCCGAGCCCGACCCGTTTAGAGGGGTTCCACTGTAGTTGATTTACAGATAATATACAACAAATCGGTATGATATAGCTACATCTTGCATAACAATATTTAGCAACCGTACGACGATAGTATTTCGACGCCAGTCAAAAGATATACCAAGGTAAAGGTCAAAGGTTATTGTATATTCAAATTAACGAAGTACAGCTACATCGTAACACAACGTAATGGAAATGGATAATTAAGTTCGATAAAATGTTTAATCAGTAGTGGAAGAAGTTTCAGAACTATTCTATTCAGTTCTCTTAAAAAAGAAAGTAATTTGCTTACTTGCATACATTTTAAAATTCCTCAAATTTCAACATGAGTCGTTTTTATCCAGTGATCACAAAATGCTTTGTTTGGTGAACAATTAGTAGCCATCAGCTTGATTGTGTCATTCAGATGTACCGTAATATGTTTTGTGAGGCCGTCCAATACAATTATTACTGAAATAAAAAGTGCTTGCCCCATTCTGATACAACTATTGTTCACGTGTGTTATGTAAACCAAACTTGGACATGTGTAAGGTGTCTGTGTATTTTATCAATTGAAGGATTAAATGTCTCGGGCACATATTTTGTTCCGTTATCAATTGAGTGTCAGATTATAAAACAAGCGGGACTATGGTTGTTTAGGTAAAGGTGCTGAAAACATGCGGACAGGGACCACATAGGAAGGGAGTTTGACCAATATACAGCTGGACTTTCTTCTAAATTGTATCTGGTCTATTGTGTATTCCTTAAGGAATATGGAAACTGCTGAATTGCTTCTTTTTATCTAATACTCGTGAAATATTCGAAAAAATAACACCGTATATCAAGTTCTGTTTGTTTGTTTTTATGTGACATTGTCACTGGGATTCAACGTTGTTCTTAAATCAGCATACTAAAGTACTCAGCATACACCGAAGATTTGTGTTTTCAAGTCAATAAAAGTCAAAGTCTCAAAATGCAGCATATCAGTTCAATTTGTAATTTTGGCTCTAAAATCTTTGAAAACCTCTTCCTTCATCTTAAAGACTTCGGTTGATCTTGATACAGTAAAACAGAATTTCAGAGTTACCTTTCCATACATCTTGAGGATATAATGAGGTTAGAGTCTAAACATCATTTTTCATAACAAGTGAAAGAAAGATTTCGTTGTGGAATTATCAATAATTTCAAATGTTATGTATTAGTATAAAATGCTGCCGCATCTATGCCATCATTCATTCATGCGTATGTAAATCATGAAATGTCCTTTTTCTCAACAATTATACCATCAAACCTAAGAACAAAGGCCATCCTTGAGAAAGATAAAATGCGACTTTTATTGACAGATGGCCTTTATTTGAAGGTCAGTTCTAATTAATCAGTGACGATTTTTTCAAGGAATGGTCATGATTCAGAATGTGATCTTTATTCGGAGGTGACCGCAAACACAGGTTTGACTGTAATTTAAATTAAATGTTAGTATAGATTAAAAATAAATGCATACTAGTATACTAAAATCCGATGATCTAAAAATTGTTTTTGAGCATTAAACAATATCTTAGGTTAGTGATATATTGTCAGTTTTGATGTAGCAAACGTTGAAATACAATCATATCTATAGTTATTTTGGTTTTCACGGGATGCTCTAAGACAGAATGATAGTGTGTAGGTATCTGAGACTGGGCGTGGTATCATGTCACGTGTTTATGGCATACATCACATCTTGAATTGGTTATATCTACAACAGTCCAGATTCTCGACATAACTAAATATTTACCAGTGACACGTTAAATAGAACACAAATAAAACGTACGGTTTCAACCTTTTCTAGATGATATCACAAACATATCATTAGATTTCTGTCCCTCAGCTTACACTTAACTTATCTCACCACAATGACAGAATATCCGCTTTTATGTGACTTATTGTCACTGGGGTTTAACGCCATTTTACAACAATTTTTCAGTTATATACGGCGACTGGTTCACTTAACCAGTTTTCCTGGACTGTATACTAACCAGTACTAATTTACTCTTCCACAAGGAGCCGGCAACTTCTCCATATATGGAGGAAAATCAACATTATTGTCAAATTTCAATAGAACCGTTTTTATGACCCGCATACACATACATACATCTCCGCAGAATACTTTCACTCATTATTCTTATGAACAAGATTTTTTTCACATCTTAAAATATGTGTAATCATTTAATGTAAGGGACATACACACCGAGAAGTCTTATATCCATTATAGTCTGGTTTTGCATGCTTATTAATTCTGGGTTAAATATTTAACAGTCGATTCGAATTTTGAAATTGTCAACGATTTCGGGCCAAGTGTTTTAGAATTAAGAACATGCTTGACCAAATCAATACATACTGATCAGAAACATTTTTGATTTTTGAAAAAATAGGGTCTGTAGGTAGGCATTTATTTATTTTTATTTTTCCTTTTTTTATTTCAGAATATGACTGACATTATCTTTATTTTGCAAAATAATTTGACAAAAAATCATAGGGTCGGTGGCAAAACGGACTCTGTCTGTCCGGTAGCGGAAACAAACTATATTTAGGCCTAACAGTTCATGGTTCAAAATGTACGTGCTGAAATCGTTCAAGGTGCTAGAGTAACCGGTGATTAGTTCCCTGTGACATGAACACGAGGGTAAATACAAGGACGAGTTCCGGGGTTAGGAATTTTTACTTGTCGAATACTCTCCGACAATCTCTAATATTCATTTATAGTCTGTGCAGGTTTTGTAATACAAAAAAATGTATCTGCATCTCTTGTATGATAGACAGGAATGAAGTATGCACCATGATATGAATACCGATATGAAACACGGCTGTTAGTTTAGACGCTGGCTATCATTTAGGACTATATCGACGTACCTAGAAGACAAGTGTGTGGGGGTCATAGCATGTTTAATGTGTCAGAATCGTGTTTGTGGACCTTCTTATGTTGGCCACGACACCCAGGGGTAACACAGCAACACGAATGTGTTCTAAGGACCCATATGCACACAACTTGTGTATCACAGAGGCATACTCCGTATCACAGAGGCATACACCGGGTACATAGGACTCAAATCGGCTCGAAAACATTTTACAAACCTTCCAAATAGTGATTTTTTCGAACTTTTGTCTTCCAACATTCCTAGAAAGCTGTGACCCTACGGGTATCCAAGCTACTCAAATATGGTTTCAAAAAATAATCACGACCCATACCATAACGACCAAGTCTCTGAGGCTCGAACCGGCTCCAAAACCGCTGACATACGTTCTTTGTTTTTATGTGATTTTTGTCACTGGAGTTTTACGCCATTTTTCAACAAGTTTGTAGCAACTTAAAAGTTGTTGAAAAACGGAGATAAACCCAGTGAAAAAAAAGAATGACTAACTACCATAGGCGGGATCAAGGGGGGCGGACTCGGTGTACGCCCTCCCCCTAGAATTGCCCAAGCAAAGGCTTTTTTATCATGAAATATGATATTTACATGAAAATATATATAAATGTCAAAACATTTTCGCACGCTACGCGTGCAATAAGTTACGAGTACAGTAACACAATGACATAAAGTACACTTCACAAACAATTCCTTCTTATTTTTTTTTAAAGATTTCAACTTTGTACCTCGAAACATGATCCAACGGCTGTTTAAAAAAATATAAGATAGATCTAGATGCTTTACAAAACATCGTGATCTACTCTACAATCTACTGAAATTCGACTTTCAGACTTTATGGTAAAATACGTTTCTGTATTTTAAATATTCCCGCTTTCACTTACTTCTATTAATATTTTTGTCAACAAACATGGATGTACCTAGTGGGAAACACGCAAGTATTCAAATTATACATTGTGCAAAAGATTTTTTGTCTCCGTTAGATTCATACCTTAAGCACACAGTATATTAAAGCTCTCGTTCATTTTATAGTATACCCTGGGGAAAGATATGTGAGGTTCTGGAAATGTGCCTGAATCCCTTAGAAATGACCAAAGTTTACAGGGGCCTCAGGCCCCCTTGACCCCTGGCCAGGGCTTCGCCTTGGACCCACCGGGGCCCTTTCGCCCCAGCCTACTTGTTCAGTTTCCGCCCCCCAACTAGAAATCCTGGATCCGCCTATGACTACACATCATACTACAGTATTGAACTTTAGGCGCACGAGATTTTCGTGCATTATGATAGCTATAAAACACTCTTTGTAATATGCTACGCGAAAGGACACTATAATCTATAATCGTAGGAGATGCAACTACGGTTTCAACAGCGCAAAGCAATATGTAAACCTCTAAAGTATCAAGTGATACGACAAGGTGTGTTGACAAACTTGTCAGCGTTTTTTCTGCACGTATTTCGGCTTTCTACTACTTGCACGACATGACACAGTACGTTACATACTTCGGTGGTTTTAATTACCGTGTTTTGTACACAGTGACCCAGATGATCATCTGACCAACAACTAGTTTTAGGTTTACGAGCTTCCTGTACGATGCTGGCATTCGGAAAGTATTAACACTTGTTGATATTTCAGCTGCTCGTAAAATAATGATTATACTTCATACAAACTATTCTATATCTAAATATAACAATATTTATTCGATCAATTACACATATACATGCACCAAGTTAACAAATATTGTCGAGTTTCAACTCAGTCATGTTAAAAAAATTACTTAGTGTTGCTTCATTCATATATGTTCTCAAAATATGAAAAAAGGAAGAGCGATACCACTAGTATTGTACCAAAACGTAAGCCACTTTTTATATTGAATGTCATGAATCATTGGAATACCACTGGAGTCTGAGAAAGTCGGGAAGAGAGGACATTTTCATTATTTAATCTATTCAGGCGATACATTTAATCTATCCAGGTACTGCTTAGTGATGAGGGTCCCGTGTCCCTCATGATGAAATCTGGACCTTTGGCATCAGTTTTCGGACCACCAAAAATATATTGAAAGTCATTGTATTATCACTTTGCAGCCAACGAGTCTTCTCTACCTTATTTAGATCTGTTTTCCATAATGTGATAACAAATATAGTGCACATCTTTCTTGGGACGTCATTCATGTCCCAGCTTCATATAATCTGTTCACATCTGTGAATGATACTGGAGTCCAGTTTTTCATTGTCCATGCTGCTGAATTATGAGGTGCATATACGACATATACATGTACAGTAAAACCCCCGGAAAACTGGACACCTTCCTGACTGAGCCAAATGTCCAGTTTTCTGAGAATTCCGGTTTTTAAAGTATTATTGATTAAAGAAGATATGTAAATAGGACTTGAAAAATCATCCGATTTTCAGATAATTCCGGTTTTCAGGGTTTTACTGTACAGTGTATATTTAAGTTGAACGCAAATTTAATAATTACCATTTATCCGTTGTGGTATCTGTCTGTATTTCATGAGCATCAAATGCTTATCAATTTCCATCTTTTTTATTTTAATTGTATGAAATTAGAATTCTAAATAGGACAAATATAAATATAGATAACGAATAAATTAGATGTAGCAGGCTATATACAAACATCTCAGTATTACACACACACGTGTCTACAATCTATCCAACTACAGCCACGTCTTTCCGTAATACAACATCTTACACGTTTTGTTGAATCATATGAGTGGCAACTACTGGCATGACAGTGAGTACTTATCACCATATTCACAACCGGCAATACAAGTGAAAAAAAAGTTAAGCTAAACATCAAAGTCTTGTTATATATATTGGTTCATGTAAATGTCTTGTGAATATTACTGTTTTGATAGTCTTCTCCATAGTCAATAAAAATTGCTTTAGATATTGCTTATGTGACATGTTTTATTTTTGAATACATAGAGGTAATAAAATCAATACAAGACACTGGAATACGTATTTTTAATCTAAAATTGTGTCACTTTATACAGTTTTTTTTTTGCATCAATTCTTCAGTAACACTAAGACGACTTTGTTTGTTTTCCAGAGATCTCAACAATGAAGATATTGTTTCATTTTTAATGAAATGATGTACAGTATTACAGTCAAACCTGCATTTGCGGTCACCACCAAATAAAGACCATCCTGTGAATAAAGGCCATTATTTCAAAAATCGTCACAGATTAATTAGAACAAACTGACCTCGAAATAAAGGCCACCAATCAATAAAGGCCACAGTTTGTCTTTCCTAAGGATGTCCTTTCTTCACAGGTTTGACTGTATTGAGAAATATTCACATGACAGTATCTTTCAGACGTGTGGAGCAAAAGTAAAGTTTTGAAATATCAGGATAAAATCGTTGACTTGTTTACCTATTGTACTCCTCGCGATGTATTTACAAGTACCATAGCAGTGTTTAGCAGTGTATGACTCATAGCAATGTCTGTTGTTTGCTGGTTGTTTCACTTATTCACAGGTAAGATCATGATCTATAACCCCTGGTTGGTCTCCCCAGGGACAGTCGTCTGTAAGGCATTGACAAAATAACATTAAACATTATATACAAGTAGTCACACTTATATCATAGATACATCTGTAAGGCATTGACAAAATAACATTAAACATTATATACAAGTAGTCACACTTATATCATAGATACATTTGTATGTTACTTGAACTTTTACCATAAATTGGGATACTGATAGAATGAAACAACATAATTAATCAAAGGTTTGATGTTTAATACCTAGGAATCCTAGTCCAAAAGTCAACACAATTTTCCCCAGTACTAATAGGAGTCCGCCTATATCAGACCATGGTGTGCTCTGATCCATCACAACGGTCAAAACTAAACAAACATAAACATGGAAAACCAAGACTGCTTTTTAAACCACGTCATGTTTCATGATAATCATTAATACATTCTGAACCAAACGCCGCCCTATCAATGTATTAAAAGATGAATTTATAGTATATTTGACACCCTATCAATGTACTAAATTATGAATTTGTGGCATATTTGAGTAAAACCCATTTGATCACTGTAACATGATGTTTCATCAGCTCTAGATTTATGTACACACTTATCTTTATGACACATTTATCATTTTGAAACATTATACAGGCTTCATCTTTACTGTCAGTTATTTAATGACCAACAATAGTAGTGTGCGGCACGTAATAAACGACAATTTATCGAATATGGAGTAGTCTACCTGGAAGCAAAAATTTTACGGAATCTACAATCCAAAGTTCTTCTTGTAAAACGTATCTCTTGGGGTAATATTACTTATAAATCATGGAGGGTGCAGTGTTTTCTCCTTTGCTTTGTTTCATGGAAATTTGTCTTTTTACATTGCATTTATGTTGGATATAATTACATGTCATGCTACTATAAAATATGGTTCAATACTTGCCAGGAACAACAGGAGCTGAGTTGTCATGAACACAAACACCATTTTTACAACACTGTAAAACACAATACAGTATTCATATGAAAACAATGTCATATATTTGTATTTTCATAAGTTGTTATCTTTTATTAACTAAGCTTTTATCAACACATTATCTTTAAATAACTAAGCTATTATCAACTTGTTATATTTTAACAACTAAGTCATTATCAACACCCAGTACAGTAAAATATTAAAACAAGCAGATCTCACCAATAACAGCTTCCTGGCTAGCGGTACTATACCCTTTGCATTGAGTTCACTTCCTGCTTCATCACCACCATCACCTTTACCATTTTCAAACTTGCTTGGTTCCTTACAAACAACAATATTCTTCTTACCTGTTGGCAGTATTGGCTTTGCTGGTGGCCCTTTTTTGTCCTTTTTACTTCCTAAATGAGAAAGTTAATTCATGATAGTCAACAGTGAAATGAATTTAATCTTACATATAACTGTACAATTACCGTAAGTCCATAATTACTGTGGTATATTAGTTAAATTACATTTTTAGTAATGAATCCCTAGCTACTTAGACACTGAAATGTTTTTCATCATAACTGGTAGCCAATTGGCTTTTCAAACAAAAATAATTTTGAAGTTGTTAAAATTGTAAAATAAGAACATTCCAGCGCAGTATAACCTCTCCAAAGCAACACACTTTGGGAGAATTATGTGGTAGAAAGAGGCACATATTCTTGAACATAGACTTAAAAGCTGCCACGTAAAATAAATACAATCAGACATAGAAATACTTCTTCTTATGACTTATTCTTATACTGGTTTGTTTAAGCTTGATTGAGATGACAGCATTGCTGATTTCAACCTAGTTTAAGTCTGCAACAGGAATAACCAGTCAATGCATTTTGGGGGAGATTGGACTGTGATCTTTGTGAGTTTTTACTTAATGTGTCCAAGTAGAGGCGGCTGAGTCTGACACATGCACTTTTCACATCCACTTTCCTTTAACATCTAATTGTTAAGGTAACAACTATTACCGTATGTGTATAAGTATATAAGTATGTAACATATTTCTGTGAATAGATGACAACATTAGTTCACTTTGCAGGCAGACAAAATATGCAGGCGATATAATTCACCGAGTTACAAGAGCCATTTGAAAAAAAAAACAGAGTAAAAACAAACTCGTGTCATTAAATTGTAATTAATTTCTGCTAGAAAAAAGGATAGACAGACAGAAAGGATGATTGCTAGAGAACATAAATACTTACCTGATGTATATACAGGTATTCTATCATCCTCCATGGTACAAAGTATTGTGACAAAATTTTCTAGAGCAGATTTCTTTCTAGGAAATCTGAAATTAATACAAATCTAAACAATTAATTTTAGGTTTTATGAGTTTATCATTAGATTGACAAGATGTGCTGAATCTTATATTGTTCATATTTAAAATGCTTAAATCTACACATAAGATTCCAAGAAAGAATGTTCAAGTAATGAAGGACACAACATGTTCAGGTGAATAATACTTTAATTATTTAAGAAAGTTATTAGTGATGCAAACTTGTCCAAATCCACAACCCTGCGAGTGAAGCATTAGGGAAAAGCCTCAAGAATTGCTTGTAGACACTTTTCTGGATGTTTTTACAACAGTATACATGATATGGCAGATAATATTTTTGGTTTTTGTTTTGCTATGAACTGTTTTTACAAAGGTTTAACATCACACCAACAGCCAGGTCATTTGGCAATTTTTCCAGCTTTAACTTTAACAATGGTAGTGGATGCAAAGAGTACACTTGGGTAGAACCACTGACCTTCCATTAGCTGGACAGCTTTCTCAATAGTGAAATATGCCTGGTCCTGGGTTATTAGTCTAGAATACTAGTCAGAGACCATAACCACTCCATGAATAGCAACCAGAGAGAAAATAAAAATAACTTATATTTGAACATACATCTCAAAAGTAAATGTTCCTTCTTTATGAACAGTCAAAACAATTTGAACATGAAGATTGTATGTTCAGACAGTAGCTAGGTGAACCTATGTAGAATTATAGTTCCAGACTGTTTAAGTTGCTGTAACATTCTGGTAAGTAATTGTAGTTCTTCCTGCAATGTAGTGATTGTTTAGTTGCTTAAGAAAATAGAGAAATTGAATTTGTTGCAAAACAATCCATCCATATGCATTGAGAAAATGCTTAATGAAACCAAGAAACTGGTATCAGTGTTTAGTGATTCAAGTGACAAAAAAGCTCTCCAATAAAACTCAATGTGATAGAGCATAATTATCATTCAGTTTTGTTATTTCTTCACAAGAGACTCACTAAATAGTTCACAAATGTGCAGATTTTCAGTAACTTTGAATGTCAGAAACTATCAATACATTGATACTCAAACATAAAATGATAGAAGCAAATGGATATTAATACATTAATGGAAACATGAATCAAGCTATATTACATTTGTCACAAAGACATACCTCTTGTTCTGGATGATAGGAATAACAATCTCCTCACACATACATCTGTGGTACCAGAAACATTGACGCAATGTTTCCTAACTTCTGATGGGAACTATCTCCAACCTAGTTGTGTAAATGATTTACAACTTTACATCACAGATTGCAAGGTAATTTACTGTCTGGCAAACTTTCTTGGCATTAACCATCGGAATAAGTGATCAATTATGAGCATGTAATCTCCAAAAGAATAATATTAAATGTAGGGAAATTTAAGTATTGACAAAGAGACTCAAATGGAGATTTTTGCTACCTTGTTATAAGATAATGTATCATTTTCAACATATACGCATAATTCTAGACATTAACGTTTGACATCTGAGGCAATTGAAAACATATTGGATTTTAACACTACAGGGCTCAACAAATTTTTCTCAGGCAACCTGTCCTGCAAGATGACCAGCTTAGAATTTTAAACAGTTCTACAGTGATCTCAACTTATCCTGAGTAGATTTCTACTCATTCTTACAAGCGGACAAGTGGTTTGTCGAGCCCAGCCCAAAAGCTGAAATAAATCAAGTTTTGAATGACAAGCTTCTAACATTACCTGTCAGTGATTCCACAACAGACGTGTCCTCACATGTTTCTTTAAGTGACAGAATCTGAAATGATAAAACATTAACAATATCAGTGCAACCACTTCTTTCTGTTACTATAAATTAATAGATCTTGCACAAACATGTTTAACAAATTGTTAGACAATAATTATGTTTCTTCAGTGATTGGACAAATATTTATACCACTGCTTAGTACCATACACAAAATGATTTATGCCAAGGCAGATGGATGATTTGATAGGTTAAATAAACATTGGCCAATACATGAACTAGTAAAATTGTCCTGAAAAACAAGAAAACCTATCATAACTTAGTTTACAATTAATTTCCAAACAATAAATTAAATGACCGCTTTAAGAAATTGCTGTCTGTTACAAAACATTTTCAAATACCTGCATTTTATTTTCAAATGGCTTCCAGCATCTTGACATAACTCAGACATAATATAAGTCAAAGCTCCATCTCACAACTGGCACAACCACCATGTAATTCTGTAACAAGATGATGAAGGTTCACAATCCTCCAACCAGTCTTCTAATCAACCTGAGGACAAGTGCCATTGTTATATTTGTGGTAGCCTCAATGTAACTTTCCTCTGGTCCTGATAAAAAATATGACATACAAAGGTTGTAAAAACAAATTCTTTCTGATAATAATACATATATATAAATGGATCTGCTAGACAAAGTCTGTGTAACAATTATCTTCTCTATACTATCTTCCGAAAATTTGTAACATTATACAAAAACTGCAAAATGCAATGACTATGTACAATATGATAAACCTAGAGCACAGTAAATGATACAAAGTATTCACACCTCTTGTATGAGAAAGCACAGCACTATCTAGACACTATCTGGCAAACATTATAGATGAGATAAGGCCATACAAATCGTATCTATGTTTAGCATCTGGATACATTTTGGACTCACATGGCAGAAAAAAAATCGCAATATTGAATTCTGTTTCCCTTTGAAAGATTTTATCAATCTAAATGTGTGACAACAGTGATATTCAAGTTTATTCAACAGATAATACAGCTAGGCACTCAATTAACTGGTACTAAGAGCAAATAAAGCATCTGCTTCAAATATCACCAAATGGAGCTTCCCTATCGCTGCAAAATATAAAAATGACAGCAGAAACAGTCAGAGATTTCATTCTCTTTACCAAATGTACAAAGCTAAGCCTAAGCATGAGTTATTATTATGTTCTCTATATTAAAATTGAAGTCCTGCAATTTATATGTCTATTTAATACTTCTCAACGTTATAGCCAGACTGTCACTTTTATAATAGAGTACATTGGGAGCAAGAAAAATCCACAGTCCTAAACAGGATTTGAACCCAGGACCCAGGACTGTAGGTGGACACTCAACAATGTCACTAAAGAGTTAACCCAACAGCAAGGCTATTAAAAGAGGCCCATATTCATACAATCACTATAATGATATAATTGGTCTAATGATTTATCAAAATGACTCTATCACAATATCACAACATTACATTTTGAGTTATTAATGGTATAGAGCAAATATAAGTCTGTTTGCTGTGAAACAATTTTGTCAGCTTTTGAAATTTGATCTAACTTTTGTGCTAACTGGTTTCTTCAGGGTGCCATTACAATTGTAAGTTATCTGGTATTAATTTATTCTACCATTGACATTGAATTACTAATAGTTAGAGATGGTAATTATGGTTGATGATATTTAAAATCTTCTTAGTATTGCAGACAATATTAATTTGGCTTACCAATAATAGTTCCTAGAATATATATATATAGAAATGAATGTTTCATACGCCTGTATTCTTTCTTTCAGGTATATCTATTCAATGAAGAAACTAATGCCTGTTTAATGTAAACAGCTTGAATGACTCAAAGAAGATATGATATACAGCTGTAGTGGTATACTGTTGCCTAGTGACCACAACCTGTACGATGGTGTATTAGTACAGCCTAATTCTACTTGTCTTACACCAGTTAGTGCTCATTTTTACTCATCTCGAACCAAGTTCTCATCAGTTTGTTTTAACTGTGGCTCCAGTGATATTCTCAATATTTCTAATGACTTGAAAGTCAGAAATCAATCTGTCCATCCTTTTTTTGGAGCGTGCAAGGCCAAAGATATCAACGAACGAACAAGGGGAGATAAGAAGTTCAAGAAATGAACATTGAGATGTGCCAGTGACGATACACTGTTTGTATTGGAGCCATCAATATTATTCTGTGATTTGATATGCAAGAGATGTATTTGCTGTATAAGCATAGTAAAAAATAATGCTCATTGTCTCATCAGATTCATAAAAGCTCTAGTCATATATTAGAACATAGCAGTTATGTTTAACTTAATACTATTTTTTTCATGTTTCCATGCATGTACAGATAATACAGCGTGATGAATTTCAAACATAATGCAAAACTTGAAATATTTGTATGAGAATCAACATTTTTATTCTGCGATTTTTCAGCTGTGCAAGCTAAAAAATTTAAGCTGTTTAGTGCTATGATCATATTCTAAAGGTGTGATATATTTATATATATATTATGATATATTTTAAAGGTGTAAAACTACTTGCATAGTATTTCCTGTAGAGATAATACAATGATACAAAACTTCCAATATTACCAACAACATAAGATAATTTGTTGGGAAATATTTACTCACTCTTTGAATGAATATTTTTGTTAAAAATTTGTTGGCTTTTTTATGCTATCAAAAGTTGTATACGTCCAGTCTTAGTCAAGATATTTAGAGCTGTTTTTAATATCTTGTATAGTAATTTTACTGTATAGTAATTTTAGGTGTTTCAATTAACTGCCTATTGTGCTGATTTGATGGATTAGAATTAAGACAAATCTTAATAGTTTTTTCCAAAATGTTTGCTGTCGAAAAGGTATTGCTGCAGTTTTCTAACATCTGTATTAATGTTTTGTTAATTATGATGAGTGGTCTATGAAATTGCAAGATATCAGATAAATGTTCTGAATTTTGATAACAATAAAAATCATAATAAAAAAAAACTGATGTCAGGATTAGATGTACAAACAAAACTTTTTCTTAAAATCATTTGATTGTTTAACTCACATTCATATCATTTTTTATTTTGTCAAATTTGTTTCATTATCACTGCCATTTAGTGACTTCATATAAGTAAATGGATGTCTTAAGTTCATACAATATGCATGTTTATCATTGTATGGAACTGATGCAGTTTTATACAACATTTTGCTTTTGTTTGGTTGTTAAATTCACATTTTATATTTTGTTTTGCTTCAAATTCATTACAAAATAAAAGATACCACAATTATTTTATGTTTTAGTTTTGATTAAATGATCTACACCCTTTGGTCCACTTGTGTCAGTTATTTACGTCTGTTATAATCTACTCTGTAACATTGTAGTAGCTATGGTTTTTGATGAATCTGAACAAAAATTGTTTCGTATTTTTCTTTAGGCTGTCGTTAGTTCTTTATGGATAGCTTCATAGGTTTTCAATACAAAGGGTGGACGCTAAACTTAGAAGCACTTTGGTATGGCCTAAAAATAAAATAAACATAGTAACAAGAGGGCCAAGATGGCCCTTTTTCGCTCACCTGAGTAAAGATTGCAACTTCTAGGGTTTTCCTGTGATTTGATCTACTGACTTAGTTTCAAACCTGAGTTGACCCATGTTCACAGCTGTACATGATATCATTAATACAAACATTCTGACAAAGTTTGAGGATGATCCAATCAAAACTGTTGCCACTAGAGGGTTAACGAGGTATTCCTAGGATTTGACCTGGTGACCTAGTTTTTGACACAAGATGACCCATGTTCGAACCAAACCAAGATATCATTATTTTTGACAAGGTTTGGTGAAGATCCAATAAAAACTGCGACCCCTAGAGGGTTAGCAAGGTTTTCCAGTGATTTGACCCGTTGACCTACTTTTTGACCCCAAAAACTTTTTATTCAAACTTGTTCAAGATATCATTAAGACAAGCATTTTGACAAGGTTTGGTGAGCCCTCAATCAAAACTGTGACCACTAGAGTGTTAACAAGGTTTTTCTATGATTTGACCTGGTGGCCTAGTTTTTGACCCCAGATGACCCATGTTCAAAGTTAACCAAGATATCATTAAAACAATCTATTTGACAAGGTTTAGTGAATATAGTGAATATACAATTAAAACTGTGACCCCTTAGAGCATTAACAAGTTTTTCTATGATTTGACCTGGTGATCAAGTTTTTGACCCCAGATGACCCATGTTCGAATTTGACCAAGATATTATTAAGACAAGCATTTTGATGAGGTTTGGTGAACCTTCAATCAAAACTGTGACCGCTGGAGTGTTAACAAGGTTTTTCTATGATTTGACCTGGTGACCTAGTTTTTGACACCAGATGATCCATGTTAAAACTTGTAAAAGATATCATTGAGACAAACATTCTGACCAGGTCTCATGAAGATTCGATCAAAAGTGTGACCACTAGAGCATTAACAACACCCAGGTGTGGACGACGGACAACAGAGTAGACTGACCTAGCACTACGTGTTCAATATCACACTTCAATGGCAATTTACATTCAAGTCAAAATCAGATTGCTATGCATAATCATAATCGTGTAATCATAATCAAGTAGCACAGTCGCAAAAATATGCAAAACATCAAAATCGACATAATAGTTTCATTCATAAACTATGTAGGAGAGATCGGCGTTCGCAATTTGCTACTAAAAAATAGCACTGCTTATATGCCAATCGGGTTGGACAAATGCCGTGGCCAGTTTGATTGAAAATCATGGAGGACAATAAATAAATTTCAAAAATAAACAGAGAAATCAACTGGGGCTACTAGACAAATGTTACGGTGTATGTAATAATGACTCACGGTACGGGGACCAGGAAAATATAAAGAACGTTCAACAAGAAAAATGTGTGGGCGAGAGGGTTTCTTGATGGAAGATGTACCCAAATGGACTAATATTTGTTCCAAACATTTTGTTTGAGGCAATGGGCCAACCTCAGACCATCCTGATCCGATTTACTCCATTAGAAGTAAGTTTATTTACAAACTTGACTGATACGTACTGAGGTCATTTTCTATATCAAACATAATAAATTCAATAATATGACTGATTAATTTCGATTTGAGCTAGTTTCTGCTAGAAACTGCCTCACATATATTTTTAAAACAATTATGGGGGACTTTGATAAAGCTTTTTGCAAATTTTATTTAATATGCCGATCAGAAACAGATCTTATCGAACATGTCAACACGACACCAAGGTTGTTCAATCAAGTCTTCTCTAAGGTTTATACCAGATAGATAAAGCATAAGAAATTTTCTGCATAAATGCGTTAATAGTTATGGAAAACATCAATGTCATTGCATGTCAGTTAATATGTCAATAGCTACCTTTGGTATTTGGGTACTCTAAAAAAAATGGCTCCAGGAGTGATTTTGGGGGTGAAATTTAAATATCACCATAACATACTGTATTTAACTGCAATAGAATGCGTAATGATGGTATTTCACAAAACTATCAGGGTTTAAATGATTAAGCAAAGGAATTTCTTATTTTTTTATTTGAACTCAACATAACAGTGAAAATAACTTGTATAACTAGCATTTTTCTTAAACTCTATTAACAATGTTTAATCAACAACAAATCTTTAAAACTTTAATATTATGAACACATTATGTGAACCTTTAAAATATACCATTAAAGCTCCTACTTATACATTTTTAGAGTTTTTTTTCAGGCAAATTGCGCGATTTATGGCTCTTAAAAGTAGCTTACAATTGAAGAAGTTTGAATACCTGTAAAATCAACATCAGACAAGAGACCTTTCTTAGCTGCTTTCAAATAATTTTTGAATGTAACTGTACAAATCTCAACTGTGGTTTTTGCCAGAGAGTTACAATTTCTATCGCTACTATACTGAAATTTAAGTACTATAATTTTCAGAAAAGTGTTACACTTGCAACAGATACAATATAGTAAATCCATTACAAAAAACATGGTAACAATAAGGAAACAACAGGAGAAATGCTGTTATTTGAGGCTTTATGAATTGATATAATGCAAGTTCTTGAAGAAAGGTTATTAAATTCAAAAAAAAATATATGAATCAAATAAAGAATTTGATCAACACAACTTCAAATAAAACTCACTGCCAACATTTTTTTTTCATTTTATAAATGCATTTTAAATGGTTACTGCATCTATGTGTAACAGAGATAAATCTCAAAATGTTTTGAACACAATTTAAAAATTTTATCTCGTAAACAACATGAAATTTAACAAAGATATCATATGTTACACTTGCAACAAATTATTCAAATTTAATTTTAAACATTTTCCATCAACATTATGTGCATATATTTACATTTCATACATGAGATTTTTGTATCATGTCTACTTAAAACCAAAAGTTGATAATCCTGAATATACATGTCAAATTTCACATATTTTATTTGCAAACTGACAATGGTGCAAAGATAGAGCAAAATTTTAAGGGGCCTTTCGTGTTCACACCTTTCTTAGGAACATCATGTCCATTATTTTAACACTATTTCAGCATAGTCCTCATACTTAATGATTATTTATTTTCATTGAACATAAACTGAGACCACATAAGTTGGTATTCCTTGGGATTAAATTTTGTGGATCAGCTGAACTACGAAATCCACGAAAAAAGATTCCCAAGTTAGTAAAACCACAGTAAACAGTGTCGACTTGACAAAACTGATGATGAGTGTAACACAAATGCTCGCTGTTTAAAATTTAGGGCAATCTGACAAACAAACATGTCAAGGGAAGTAACAAAGTCTAGATGCCCGGGTACGGCTTTTAGACCACAATTTTCAGCAAATTGAAATGAAAGTAAAACATTCTGAAAAACATCGGCGAACTACTACTCGCCGGCTTGGCGATCATAAGGTAAAATTTGTTCGCCCATTACCGACTATAGTCGTCACTGGCGACTGTGCGACCGTTAATTTATATCCCTGCAAAATGAAAATTCAGAACATTTCCGCATTAATGTTATCCCAGTGAAGATGTTGCATTATTCTGACAGTTCCTCACGAGTCGTACCAGTGAACCCTTTAATTATCGGCTTAACTACATGAGTCACGCCATATAGTACCATTATTTTACTTCCTTTTAATCCTATATTTATGTCGTCAGTTTTCGCGACTTGAATAGTGTTCAAAGATGCATATCATTCAAGTGGCACTTACCGTGTACCTGTCATTGTTATGCATGTTAAAGCAGTTTATTGTAGAACTTGTTCAATCCTGAAATTCCTTTATTGCTGTTTACTCTCTACAGAGATCGAGTTTTTTCCTCAACATTTAATTTCCCTTTTAACTAGCAGCCATTTTGTGTCCACTCTTTGGTAGTAGCTACGCGGCACCCGTTCTAGAACGGGTTATTGCTAAATTAGTCAGTACAGAAGAAAATCTGTCCGTAGAACAATTTAATAATTATGTTCAGAAATAGGTAACGCCCGTGTGGCGTGATTATTATATTTTCATCCATACTTGCATATTTTTTATATCTTTAGTATAACTCATATATCGCTTTCGTAACTGCTACATTTAATTAACCGGTGTAGTGCCTGCATAGTTTTCGCGGAGCACATTCCTGACTGTTCTAAGATTTTATTTAAGGTTAACTTAATATAAATCGCTGACACATACATATAAATTTGCATCGCTGTCGTCTGTACATTTGATTTGTTCATAGCTTTGTGTATGTCCTGGTTGAACACCCTAATGATAATTATTTTATTAAGGCAAAGATTGGTGTTATTTCACAAGTAGATCTAGTAACATAGTTAGCTCTATTTTTTTTATTTATATCTGTACATGTATATGTTACCAACTTTGTGGATATTGCTTTAAAGTATGATAGTACACTAAAATAAATATTTCTTGGCACCCTATTTCACATGTTGTTGTATTTTATTTTTCAATACCATTGTTATATTTAGTTTGTACATAACTCAGTTGAGTCTAAGACTGCCACATGTTTATTCTGACAATAGCTCTAGAGGATACTAAACGCTAGTCATGAGGATAGCGCAACAATAGTCGCATAAGATGCTCAAAACTTGTCTTTAACACGTGCAATGTCTTGACTAGGACCGTAACGGGTCGTGTTAGACAGTATAGACATTACATTGCGTTCGTGTTGATTACAAAAGATCGACCAGTTAATGACGGGTGACTCTGCGGCGAGTCTATTGCAGGAAATAGGGATGATAGTTTAAACGGTCATGAAACTTAAGGAACGAAAATGTGATCACTGTGATCTTTCCTCCCACCTATTACACCATATCATAATTCGTACATCACAAAATGATGTATGCGCATATACTGGCTTAAAATGGCTACACGGACCAATAAGACATCATATACATGTATATATAAAAGGGTTACGACTTCCGAAATGACAGTTTCTGCACCATGTGAGTGTAACACTGTGTAACTTTTTAGGAAATCACTCAAATTTCTAATAACTGGCGTCTAACAGATAGCTAATACATACTACACATAACCAATAATGTAACAAAGTTGGTATGATACAATGATCTGAATATTTTATGTAATTTTATATTCAGTACAAATACATACAATTTTGTAGGCTGTGAATTTATAATTTTCTTAGTATCTTTTGATTAATACATTGTACGTTAGTCTCTCCAGAGCAATGAGGGACGATTTCAAGTTAATGGTTGGTTACAAACTATATTTTTAAATTTGTTTAATCTTAAATTGTTTCCATATATGTTATTTCAATTATGATAAGTTTAACTGAAGACTGAAAAACTAGCGAATTTCTCGAATCCCTGGGAAGAAAGCTTTATTCTAATTTATGTATTCTTTTGACCTAAGCAGATTTCAAAATTCTACATTTTTTCTTTGTCAGTTTTTAATTTGGAATAAAAAAAATATTCATGCTTTAGTTGATAACCTGACCATAATTGCTTCTCTTTTCAGATTTTTAGAATGTTTGTAAAATGATTTATTTACTTTTTTAGGTGTGTTTTTAGAATAAAGAACCTGGGTGCAAATATCTTGTAGCTTATTATTCTGCTACAATAAGCACATTGTCCAATTCAAACAACGAAGCAGATATTTCATTCGAAAAATCGTCAATTTCATTTAGTCGAACGCAACATCGCAACACAAAATCAACATGAATTACATACTAAATACACATTACAACAACAGATACAGTAATGACAACGATGTAACCATAAATATCACTAACTTGAAATACACTGATCCAGCGCAAAAATATAATTCAGGAATGTTCTGTTCACGTACAAGTCATGTTTTACAAAATGAAATAAATAATACACAACATTAAATGAAAGGGGTTAAGAATTTAGATTTATTTTTAGAATAATAATGGAATTTCCATTACCAATATATTCAATTATAAATTGTATTCATCATGATTAAAATTTGTTACACTGAACACGAAATTATAAATATGTCAGATCGAAGTGAACAATATACAAGTGGTCGCGGCTCACGTTTACTTATTATATGTACAAGATTTTATTTAATACAGCTCAAAATAATGAAATTAACCTACACATGGCTAGTAAATATCACAGGTGCTCTGTGCATTCGCTTTATACGTTTATGCATTCTCGTGATTTTTAATACCACCTATATCATTTATCAGCATTACAGTTGTAAAATACTCTATGGGCCAGTGTTCATAACACATTACCAGTATTTATGTAATATTACTTAGGTGTGCTAGGTGACTTACAGGTCCATCAGGCCGTATGTTTATATGTCATGTTTGTTTGTATATATTGTTCATTACACATGCCACTATAATAAACACATTTCTTTTTTGGGGGTTTTGGTTGAAAACGCTCCAGAATGCTCGATGTCCACGACGAAAATCACATGTATAAATTTCGCGAATTCCGTTTACTTCCTTCATATACTATATAGGTTTAGTGCATGCCCTAATTAGTATTGTAAACGATAAGCGCCGTGCGCATATTTGTTTCTTGCACATGCTTTTCACTCAAACATCCTATTTTAAAGACTTTGATCAATGGTAAACATTGCGAGACATAATTGTTTATATTTCAATTGAACCCGAACAAGCCGCGTGTGGCCCGTATTTGTGTTATATAGAAGACTACATTTAAAAACAATCGAAATTTTGGAATTAAATTTATATTGTTAATCAGTATATAAACGTTGTAAAATGTTTAATGCAGAAATAAACTTTGGTATTCGTATATACATCGCGCGACAGGTAGCAATTTATTTTTTTCATATGATTTTGTTGACAAAACGCATTGTATTGTAAATATCTAAGATCTATTTGAATGGTATATCGGTCACGGGGTTTGTTTACATATTTAGCTGTAATTATCGACTTGAAAACACGCTTAATTATAAATAGATCAGATCGAAATGAGCAGTATACATGCAGCCGCGGCTCACCGGTGCTTATTTTTTGTGAAAAATTGTATTTTATAGAGCTCAAAATGATAATATTACCATATAACATCACATGCCCATCACAAAAACGTCACACAGGCTGCGTGTGGCCTGTATTTTTCTTATATACAAGAATTTACTGAAAAACAATCAAAATTTCGATATTAATGTTGTTCAACTATCCTATATGTATCGAACCGCCCGTGTAGTGATTTATTTTTTGACGCTTTTGTTCGAACAAACATGCTACAATATAAATGCGTAAGGTCAATTTGAATGGTAATTTGATGTATCACAACCATGATTACAATAACAAAGCTTTAATGTATAGGTCAGCAAATTGTGAGCCATTAGTGAGAACGTCAGTTCGACTAAACATTAAGACTACTTGAATGTCATTAGCGAGCGTAGCTTGTGGAACAAACCACAATTTATGCGATTATTGTAAAAAAATATTTTGCCTGCGTTAAAGTCAATGACGCCTGACTATGAAGTAGAATTTCCCGATTCATGAAATTTTCGTGCATTCATACCAATTTGTGTATTAATTACCGTGTCATCTTCATACTTTTCGATACAGTCTATGGACTCTCACAGGGTAAGGCTATAATTGTTTGTATCTTGTAAATTAACCTCTTGAATTGAGAATGAAATTATATCTAACCCGGATAAAAGTCATCTCGTTATAAATATTTCAACTGGGATCCGAAAAGTTTTGGTTGTTAGTTGTTTTATTGTAATTACAGAGTCGGTATACTGTTGTTGTTGTTGTCGTTGTCGCTGATATGTTTACACACGAGCTATCAGAAGGGTTGATTTACACAAAAACGTGTATCTGGAAGTACGTTTCATTGTAACAATAAAGGGATTAACGAAAAACAAGTTTTAACCAATGATATCGCGTGTTTGTTATTGTATAGAGACATTCAAATGTATGGTTAATTTTGATTGGATTACGCTAAAATTTCCGCGGGCATCCGCAGTAGTGACCTGTAAATAGGGATAGGACTGACAAGGGAAGTAACTCGTTTTGACATATCGCGATAAGCAGGAAGAGTGGTCCAAAATGGGTGGTCTGGATTACGGTCTTATACAGTCGTTACGCAGCGATTTTTTATGAAAGAATCATTGAACCAGTCTGATAAAAGACCGCACTTTGCGTTTTTTCGGGTTTCTTTGCGGAATTCCACGGAGAACATGGTATAATCAACGATCAAACAGAAGCGTATTTTTCGGAAGTGAATTCCTTAAGGATTTCGGTGAGTTAACTACAAAAAACGCTCATATTACGACACATCGATGTGTGAACAACATATATATACCATTCTTTTTAGATTCCTAATTGTCTTCATAACGTAAGGTCATCATTTCTAGAGTCACTGATTTTCCTGAAAAATTTACCGGTGTCAGGGTACTTTTCACCCCCGCCGATAGATCATTCCAATTTCGCGAATCTTGACTCGCATGTGGACCAAGTGTATGGTATGCTGTCGCTAATGTTGGATTCTATTGAAATATATTCTCAACGTATAACATCCTGTTAAATTATTGGTCATTTTAATTGAAAAGGAAAACTGAGTCCAAAATTCCAGAAATTAAATGACAATGAATAATAAAAAATGCCAATTTTCAAATTTCACTTTTCAGTCGTCACGACTTCAGACTAGTTAGTGAGTATTAATCTTTTTTGCAGTGTATCATACTCATAGCCAGTCATCAGATATTCCTTCTAATAACATCTAGTCCTGTTGTGAAGAAACTTTGGTTGTTGTGCACAAAAAAGTAAGGTCTGTCATGTTGTTATAACGTAATACTTATTTATCAATTGCAAAGTAAATGGTCTTTATACTATCATTTGTTTGAATTGAAAAGTATGTCATATATGAAGAGCAAGTAGTAGAGCTAATAATTTTATCACCCAAACAGCTCAGAATGTAATGTTTACCTCTTTACTTTAGTAAATAAAACATTGGTTCTTGCGATGGTAACAAAGGAATAGAGTCATTTTTGTATTATCAATATTATTCATAATTTACTCCTGATAAAGTCTTACTTGAGCTGTCAGGATTACTTATCACAGAAAATGTTTGACCATTTCAGATTAATAGGTAACCTGCATTTGCTATTTGACGTTGAAAGTTTGAGGTGTATTCGGGCACTGTCTTTGTACTGAACTTTGAGGCAACATATGTTGCACACATGTAAGTTAAATTCTGACATGCTTTTGATTGGATTGTTTTTCCATTTTACATTTTATCAATTATCATACTTTCATGAATGGAACACTCCTACTGGACTACAACTTTGTATCACAAAAATGTATTAGAAGAATAGAAACGAGACAATGCAAGTATTGGATAATTTTATTATAAGTTTAATGTGGTTGCTTCTTTCAGATTGATTTGAGGACCAAATTAGAGAACTTAAACTGTGATTGTTATTATTAATTTGCATTAGTATTGACAGTATACTAACCAGTACTTACTTACAAGGAGCTGGCAACTTCTCCACTTATGGAGGATTTTTTGTCAAATTTTCATAGAGCTACTGTGACCGGGATTGGAACCTTGATTGCTGGATCACTAATTTCTGGACCATGGTCTCAGCCTTTATTGCAAATCCATTAAATGCTACCCCTGAATAGTCAGTAGCTTTTGTATATTATTAGATAGTTTCAATTATTATAACATTTTTTTTATTTTAATCATATTTCTATGTAAAATGCTACACCTTTATATTTTCAGTTCACTTTGATGTCCACTGAGAAGCTCCATTTGAATATATGTTACTTTACTTACATTAAATAAATGCTGAAAGTGAAATGACTATTTGTCTGTTACATGTTATCTAACAATTTGTTGACAAAGAAAATAAATCTGTGTAAGAAAATTATGTTATGTGTTTTCTACCATTGAAATGGGGTGGGTGGGGTAATGGAAAATGACACTTCTATGCTTCATTACACCAGAAAAATCAATATTTATGTACATATATCTGAGCTAAACAATGTACATGAGTACATTGTACAATCCTAAGGTGTAAAATAGTGTTTCTGACTTGTTATATATTATTTAATGTCATGGAACCACTTTTTTAAGAAAATGGGAAAAAAACGTTTTTCAATTTTGTCATACCTACCAACTTTAAATTGGCATAACTTTGTTCAATTTCAATAGAATTTGATGGGGTTTGCTTTATTTTCATCCAAAGAGATGGTAGCCTCCAGGAAACTTAAATTCATGTTGATCAGCAGTATATTTCTAAAAGTCAGTCCTATACCTACTGTAAAGCACTATGAAAGGACATTTTTTTCTTGAAGGAAATATACATTTTTTCAACAACATGGTATGTAATATTTTGCAATATTTATCTGACAA
Source organism: Lutraria rhynchaena (assembly GCA_008271625.1). NCBI lineage: Eukaryota > Metazoa > Mollusca > Bivalvia > Venerida > Mactridae > Lutraria > Lutraria rhynchaena. The sequence continues at coordinate 463,046 of VIBL01000281.1, forward strand.
ATTTTATTCGTTGCTTTATTTTATGAATAAGTTTTTCATTTCTTGATAATAATGTAATTGGAAGAAGAAAATAAAGTTCCAGATGCGGGGCTTGAACCCGAGACCTTCTGCTAGTAAGTCAGCTACTCTACTAACTGAGCTAATCGGCTGACAGACATACAATGTACAGTAAACACATATATATATACAACGTTGTTACATTAATTTAAATTTCCAGGGAAATGACCATGTAACCGGTCGAAAAAATTCAATTTAAAATTCTGTTATTCCTGATAATACCTTTTATCGGTGTGTATTCGAGTGTTTATTCTGGCATGTAACTATGTCTATTGATGCATGAGTATTGAGTTTTTTCCCCTTGAGTACGGTGTTGTTTCACGTGAGGTTTTCCCGCCGTTCGGTGAATTCTTACTGGTCAGTTTGTCAGATACAATTTGCTTGTCGAATGGTGTAGTTGCTTTTGTTCTGCTCACGTTACATTTAGTGATTTTAGTTGTAGTTATTTCATTATTTATTCATATTTGGTTGTCTTCATGGGCTACTTATGTCCTACTTTGGTGAGTTTTGTTTTGTCGTTTACCTGTATTATTGTCATTGTATGTATGCCATTGTATGCATGTATGTCATTGTTTGTTTAAATCATAACTATGAACATGTATCTTATATAATCATTTCACTGAGGTTATGCTTAATTATATATTTCATTGCTGTAGACTCAGTTATATTTGGTGTCGACGTCGGTCATAATATATGTGTAAAACAGATTTTCGTCGTTGATTGTCTCCCCTACCTTTACGTACCCAGAATGTTTAGACATTGATTCATAGAGTGACCAATATTACAACTATAAAATCATTATTATTAATCTGAAAATGAAATAAATTACATCAATTAAATATTTAAAGAATGATAAAAAAATTTATTGCAGTATGTATTTGAATTATTTTTATCATGTTTGCATGTATTAGATAATTCGCCTATTTTTTGTGACACACAGTCGTATTACTTATTACAATTTTATTATAGGATGATGATGGTTAGGGTCAGTCAAAGAAGCCTTAACATGGAAGAAACACAATTACTTCTAAAGGTATGCATATGTGTTACAATGTACTCGATGAATGACATTTATTTTTTTCATCCGATGAACACTGCCTTATATATCCTCTCTTAAACAGAGTTTAATTTAATTTACCACATTGACCGGTATTTTAATAATACAAGAATTCTTGGACAGATTTCAATTAAACCTGCACTATAATACTTGTATTTCCATCGAGAATGTAGTCTGTTTATTTTTTCTTGGAAAGGTTACAAAGAGAAAGGTAATGCATGTACATGTAGTTGTAAGCTTCACAAGTCTTAAGACCAAAGATGGTGTAAACGAAATAGATCTGAGGACATACAGAAAGAGGGACATTGTATATTTATCCTGTTTTTGATTACATTCTAATAGTTTTTCATTTTTTCTGAAGTCAACTGATGAACAATGTGGATACTATGGGAAGATGGAACAATGTGGATACTATGGGAAGATGGTGGTACGTGGATGCCCTTAATTATCAACTAAGGATACTACAAGAAGATGGAACAACGTGGATACTATGGGAAGATGGTGTTATGTGGATTCCCTTTGGAATCAGGTAGCACATTGAAAATGGTAAGGTCTTTTTATCTTTTTTTCTGGTTCATGTGAAAATCTATCAGATGAATGCTAATTTGCGGACAAGGAAAGTAATCTCTCCATTCATTCATTTTAAGCATGGCTAGGTTCGCGTAAACTTATCCTCCGGATCTCGACATCGTCTAAGAGTCAAATTTAGATTATTTTCTGAGCGCTCAGCTAGTGGGATGATTGCGTTATGTTCAGTGTACCAGCCGTTTGGCTGCCACGTGTTAAATGCCTTCCGGGCGCCTGTATGTTATCATACTGGGGAGGTGATTTGGCATGTGGCCTGCCAACATATCAGTAACTTTACATATAACCTTAAATGCACTGGCGTATCACTTGATTCCTGCGCAAAAACCTCTGTGGGTCCGATTATGTAGACAAATCTATAATGAAATTTGCGTGTCTGCATAATAATTCTTTTCTTCCTTTTTGCTGAGTGTTCTATATTGTGGTTGTGGTTAAAGGTTAGGTGGCTTTTAGACGCTCCGTTTGGTGAAAGTGGTGTAGAATATGTGGACTGATTCCACTATGAATTGAATAGGAGAGTAGGAAAAGGCTGGTGCCGTTACTTTTTCTCCTTCGTTTGTAAATTTTGTGTTTTTTCTGGTCAATAGATTCATGTGAACACTACTCTCTTTTGAAATTCTGAAATGCTTATTTATCCTGTTTTAAGAACTTTCTAACGTTTTCCTTTTCTTCTATTTGCGAGGTCAACCAGGGACTCTACATTGTAATGTAGAGTCCCTCAGTCAACAGAGGATACTACAAGAAGATGACGTGGATACTATGGGAAGATGGTGTTATGTGGATTCCCTTTGGAATCAGGTAGCACATTGAAAATGGTAAGGTCTTTTTATCTTTCTTTCTGGTTCATATGAAAATCTATCAGATGAATGCTAATTTGCGGACAAGGAAAGTAATCTCTCCATTCATTCATTTTAAGTATGGCTAGGTTCGCGTAAACTTATCCTCCGGATCTCGACATCGTCTAAGAGTCAAATTTAGATTATTTTCTGAGCGCTCAGCTAGTGGGATGATTGCGTTATGTTCAGTGTACCAGCCGTTTGGCTGCCACGTGTTAAATGCCTTCCGGGCGCCTGTATGTTATCATACTGGGGAGGTGATTTGGCATGTGGCCTGCCAACATATCAGTAACTTTACATATAACCTTAAATGCACTGGCGTATCACTTGATTCCTGCGCAAAAACCTCTGTGGGTCCGATTATGTAGACAAATCTGTAATGAAATTTGCATGTCTGCATAATAATACTTTTCTTCCTTTTTGCTGAGTGTTCTATATTGTGGTTGTGGTTAAAGGTTAGGTGGCTTTTAGACGCTCTGTTTGGTGAAAGTGGTGTAGAATATGTGGACTGATTCCACTATGAATTGAATAGGAGAGTAGGAAAAGGCTGGTGCCGTTACTTTTTCTCCTTCGTTTGTAAATTTGTGTTTTTTCTGGTCAATAGATTCATGTGAACACTACTCTCTTTTGAAATTCTGAAATGCTTATTTATCCTGTTTTAAGAACTTTCTAACGTTTTTCCTTTTCTTCTATTTGCAAGGTCAACCAGGGACTCTACATTGTACTGTAGAGTCCCTCAGTCAACAGAGGATACTACAAGAAGATGACGTGGATACTATGGGAAGATGGTGTTATGTGGATTCCCTTTGGAATCAGGTAGCACATTGAAAATGGTAAGGCCTTTTTATCTTTCTTTCTGGTTCATATGAAAATCTATCAGATGAATGCTAATTTGCGGACAAGGAAAGTAATCTCTCCATTCATTCATTTTAAGCATGGCTAGGTTCACGTAAACTTATCCTCCGGATCTCGACATCGTCTAAGAGTCAAATTTAGATTATTTTCTGAGCGCTCAGCTAGTGGGATGATTGCGTTATGTTCAGTGTACCAGCCGTTTGGCTGCCACGTGTTAAATGCCTTCCGGGCGCCTGTATGTTATCATACTGGGGAGGTGATTTGGCATGTGGCCTGCCAACATATCAGTAACTTTACATATAACCTTAAATGCACTGGCGTATCACTTGATTCCTGCGCAAAAACCTCTGTGGGTCCGATTATGTAGACAAATCTATAATGAAATTTGCGTGTCTGCATAATAATTCTTTTCTTCCTTTTTGCTGAGTGTTCTATATTGTGGTTGTGGTTAAAGGTTAGGTGGCTTTTAGACGCTCTGTTTGGTGAAAGTGGTGTAGAATATGTGGACTGATGCCACTATGAATTGAATAGGAGAGTAGGAAAAGGCTGGTGCCGTTACTTTTTCTCCTTCGTTTGTAAATTTTGTGTTTTCTGGTCAATAGATTCATGTGAACACTACTCTCTTTTGAAATTCTGAAATGCTTATTTATCCTGTTTTAAGAACTTTCTAACGTTTTTCTTTTCTTCTATTTGCGAGGTCAACCAGGGACTCTACATTGTAATGTAGAGTCCCTCAGTCAACAGAGGATACTACAAGAAGATGACGTGGATACTATGGGAAGATGGTGTTATGTGGATTCCCTTTGGAATCAGGTAGCACATTGAAAATGGTAAGGTCTTTTTATCTTTCTTTCTGGTTCATATGAAAATCTATCAGATGAATGCTAATTTGCGGACAAGGAAAGTAATCTCTCCATTCATTCATTTTAAGTATGGCTAGGTTCGCGTAAACTTATCCTCCGGATCTCGACATCGTCTAAGAGTCAAATTTAGATTATTTTCTGAGCGCTCAGCTAGTGGGATGATTGCGTTATGTTCAGTGTACCAGCCGTTTGGCTGCCACGTGTTAAATGCCTTCCGGGCGCCTGTATGTTATCATACTGGGGAGGTGATTTGGCATGTGGCCTGCCAACATATCAGTAACTTTACATATAACCTTAAATGCACTGGCGTATCACTTGATTCCTGCGCAAAAACCTCTGTGGGTCCGATTATGTAGACAAATCTATAATGAAATTTGCGTGTCTGCATAATAATTCTTTTCTTCCTTTTTGCTGAGTGTTCTATATTGTGGTTGTGGTTAAAGGTTAGGTGGCTTTTAGACGCTCTGTTTGGTGAAAGTGGTGTAGAATATGTGGACTGATTCCACTATGAATTGAATAGGAGAGTAGGAAAAGGCTGGTGCCGTTACTTTTTCTCCTTCGTTTGTAAATTTGTGTTTTTTTCTGGTCAATAGATTCATGTGAACACTACTCTCTTTTGAAATTCTGAAATGCTTATTTAATCCTGTTTTAAGAACTTTCTAACGTTTTCCTTTTCTTCTATTTGCGAGGTCAACCAGGGACTCTACATTGTAATGTAGAGTCCCTCAGTCAACAGAGGATACTACAAGAAGATGACGTGGATACTATGGGAAGATGGTGTTATGTGGATTCCCTTTGGAATCAGGTAGCACATTGAAAATGGTAAGGCCTTTTTATCTTTCTTTCTGGTTCATGTGAAAATCTATCAGATGAATGCTAATTTGCGGACAAGGAAAGTAATCTCTCCATTCATTCATTTTAAGCATGGCTAGGTTCGCATAAACTTATCCTCCGGATCTCGACATCGTCTAAGAGTCAAATTTAGATTATTTTCTGAGCGCTCAGCTAGTGGGATGATTGCGTTATGTTCAGTGTACCAGCCGTTGGCTGCCACGTGTTAAATGCCTTCCGGGCGCCTGTATGTTATCATACTGGGGAGGTGATTTGGCATGTGGCCTGCCAACATATCAGTAACTTTACATATAACCTTAAATGCACTGGCGTATCACTTGATTCCTGCGCAAAAACCTCTGTGGGTCCGATTATGTAGACAAATCTATAATGAAATTTGCGTGTCTGCATAATAATTCTTTTCTTCCTTTTTGCTGAGTGTTCTATATTGTGGTTGTGGTTAAAGGTTAGGTGGCTTTTAGACGCTCTGTTTGGTGAAAGTGGTGTAGAATATGTGGACTGATTCCACTATGAATTGAATAGGAGAGTAGGAAAAGGCTGGAGCCGTTACTTTTTCTCCTTCGTTTGTAAATTTGGGTTTTTTCTGGTCAATAGATTCATGTGAACACTACTCTCTTTTGAAATTCTGAAATGCTTATTTATCCTGTTTTATGAACTTTCTAACGTTTTTCCTTTTCTTCTATTTGCGAGGTCAACCAGGGACTCTACATTGTAATGTAGAGTCCCTCAGTCAACAGAGGATACTACAAGAAGATGACGTGGATACTATGGGAAGATGGTGTTATGTGGATTCCCTTGGAATCAGGTAGCACATTGAAAATGGTAAGGTCTTTTATCTTTCTTTCTGGTTCATGTGAAAATCTATCAGATGAATGCTAATTTGCGGACAAGGAAAGTAATCTCTCCATTCATTCATTTTCAGTATGGCTAGGTTCACGTAAACTTATCCTCCGGATCTCGACATCGTCTAAGAGTCAAATTTAGATTATTTTCTGAGCGCTCAGCTAGTGGGATGATTGCGTTATGTTCAGTGTACCAGCCGTTTGGCTGCCACAGCAATACTTCCGGGCGCCTGTATGTTATCATACTGGGGAGGATTTGGTATGTGGCCCGCCAACATATCAGTAACTTTACATATAACCTTAAATGCACTGGCGTATCACTTGATTCCTGCGCAAAACCTCTAGGTCCGATTATGACAAATCTATAAATGAAATTGGCGTGTCTCGGCATAGCCAATTCTTTCTTCCTTTTGCTGAGTGTTCCGCACAGGCCAGGCTTTTCTCAGTTGTTAGGTGGCTTTTAGACGCTCTGTTTGGTGAAAGTGGTGTAGAATATGTGGACTGATTCCACTATGAATTGAATAGGAGAGTAGGAAAAGGCTGGTGCCGTTACTTTTTCTCCTTCGTTTGTAAATTTTGTGTTTTTTCTGGTCAATAGATTCATGTGAACACTACTCTCTTTTAAAATTCTGAAATGCTTATTTATCCTGTTTTAAGAACTTTCTAACGTTTTTCCTTTTCTTCTATTTGCGAGGTCAACCAGGGACTCTACATTGTAATGTAGAGTCCCTCAGTCAACAGAGGATACTACAAGAAGATGACGTGGATACTATGGGAAGATGGTGTTATGTGGATTCCCTTTGGAATCAGGTAGCACACTGAAAATGGTAAGGCCTTTTTATATTTCTTTCTGGTTCATATGGAAATCTATCAGATGAATGCTAATTTGCGGACAAGGAAAGTAATCTCTCCATTCATTCATTTTAAGCATGGCTAGGTTCGCATAAACTTATCCTCCGGATCTCGACATCGTCTAAGAGTCAAATTTGGCTTAATTATTTTCTGAGCACTCAGCTAGTGGGATGATTGCGTTATGTTCAGTGTAACAGCCGTTTGGCTGCCACGTGTTAAATGCCTTCCGGGCGCCTGTATGTTATCATACTGGGGAGGTGATTTGGTATCTGGCCTGCCAACATATCAGTAAATTTACATATAACCTTAAATGCACTGGCGTATCACTTGATTCCTGCGCAAAAACCTCTGTGGGTCCGATTATGTAGACAAATCTATAATGAAATTTGCGTGTCTGCATAATAATACTTTTCTTCCTTTTTGCTGAGTGTTCTATATTGTGGTTGTGGTTAAAGGTTAGGTGGCTTTTAGACGCCCTGTTTGGTGAAAGTGGTGAAGAATATGTGGACTGATGCCACTATGAATTGAATAGGAGAGTAGGAAAAGGCTGGTGCCGTTACTTTTTCTCCTTCGTTTGTAAGTTCTGTGTTTTCTGGTCCATAGATTCATGAGAACACTACTCTCTTCTGAAATTCTGAAATGCTTATTTATCCTGTTTTAAGAACTTTCTAACGGTCTTTCTTTTCTTCTATTTGCGAGGTCAACCAGGGACTCTACATTGTAATGTAGAGTCCCTCAGTCAACAGAGGATACTACAAGAAGATGACGTGGATACTATGGGAAGATGGTGTTATGTGGATTCCCTTTGGAATCAGGTAGCACATTGACAATGGTAAGGCCTTTTTATATTTCTTTCTGGTTCATATGAAAATCTATCAGATGAATGCTAATTTGCGGACAAGGAAAGTAATCTCTCCATTCATTCATTTTAAGTATGGCTAGGTTCACATAAGCGTATCTTCCGGACCTCGACTCCGGCTTAGAATATGTGAACTGATTCCACTATGAATTGAATAGAAGAGTAGGAAAAGGCTGGTGCCGTTACTTTTTCTCCTTCGTTTGTAAATTTGTGTTTTTTCTGGTCAATAGATTCATGTGAACACTACTCTCTTTTGAAATTCTGAAATGCTTATTTATCCTGTTTTAAGAACTTTCTAACGGTTTTCCTTTTCTTCTATTTGCGAGGTCAACCAGGGACTCTACATTGTAATGTAGAGTCCCTCAGTCAACAGCGGATACTTCAAGAAGATGACGTGGATACTATGGGAAGATGGTGTTATGTGGATTCCCTTTGGAATCAGGTAGCACATTGAAAATGGTAAGGCCTTTTTATCTTACTTTCTGGTTCATGTGAAAATCTATCAGATGAATGCTAATTTGCGGACAAGGAAAGTAATCTCTCCATTCATTCATTTTAAGCATGGCTAGGTTCGCGTAAACTTATCCTCCGGATCTCGACATCGTCTAAGAGTCAAATTCAGATTAATTATTTTCTGAGCGCTCAGCTAGTGGGATGATGGCGTTATGTTCAGTGTACCAGCCGTTTGGCCGCCACGTGTTGAATGCCTTCCGGGCGCCTGTATGTTATCATACTGGGGAGGTGATTTGGTATCTGGCCTGCCAACATATCAGTAAATTTACATATAACCTTAAATGCACTGGCGTATCACTTGATTCCTGCGCAAAAACCTCTGTGTGTCCGATTATGTAGACAAATCTATAATGAAATTTGCATGTCTGCATAATAATACTTTTCTTCCTTTTTGCTGAGTGTTCTATATTGTGGTTGTGGTTAAAGGTCAGGTGGCTTTTAGACGCTCTGTTTGGTGAAAGTGGTGAAGAATATGTGGACTGATGCCACTATGAATTGAATAGGAGAGTAGGAAAAGGCTGGTGCCGTTACTTTTCCTCCTTCGTTTGTAAATTCTATGTTTTCTGGTCCATAGATTCATGTGAACACTACTCTCTTTTGAAATTCTGAAATGCTTATCTATCCTGTTTTAAGAACTTTCTAACGGTTTTCCTTTTCTTCTATTTGCGAGGTCAACCAGGGACTCTACATTGTAATGTAGAGTCCCTCAGTCAACAGAGGATACTACAAGAAGATGACGTGGATACTATGGGAAGATGGTGTTGTGTGGATTCCCTTTGGAATCAGGTAGCACATTGAAAATGGTAAGGCCTTTTTATCTTTCTTTCTGGTTCATATGAAAATCTATCAGATGAATGCTAATTTGCGGACAAGGAAAGTAATCTCTCCATTCATTCATTTTAAGTATGACTAGGTTCACATAAGCATATCTTCCGGACCTCGACTCGGCTTAGAATATGTGAACTGATGCCACTATGAATTGAATAGGAGAGTAGGAAAAGGCTGGTGCCGTTACTTTTTCTCCTTCGTTTGTAAATTCTGTGTTTTCTGGTCCATAGATTCATGTGAACACTACTCTCTTTTGAAATTCTGAAATGCTTATTTATCCTGTTTTAAGAACTTTCTAACGGTTTTCCTTTTCTTCTATTTGCGAGGTCAACCAGGGACTTTACATTGTAATGTAGAGTCCCTCAGTCAACAGAGGATACTACAAGAAGATGACGTGGATACTATGGGAAGATGGTGTTATGTGGATTCCCTTGGGAATCAGGTAGCACATTGAAAATGGTAAGGCCTTTTTATCTTTCTTTCTGGTTCATGTGAAAATCTATCAGATGAATGCTAATTTGCGAACAAGGAAAGTAATCTCTCCATTCATTCATTTTAAGCATGGCTAGGTTCACGTAAACTTATCCTCCGGATCTCGACATCGTCTAAGAGTCAAATTCAGATTAATTATTTTCTGAGCGCTCAGCTAGTGGGATGATTGCGTTATGTCCAGTGTACCAGCCGTTTGGCCGCCACGTGTTGAATGCTTTCCGGGTGCCTGTATGTTATCATACTGGGGAGGTGATTTGGTATGTGGCCTGCCAACATATCAGTAAATTTACATATAACCTTAAATGCACTGGCATATCACTTGATTCCTGCGCAAAAACCTCTGTGGGTCCGATTATGTAGACAAATCTATAATGAAATTTGCAAGTCTGCATAATAATACTTTTCTTCCTTTTTGCTGAGTGTTCTATATTGTGGTTGTGGTTAAAGGTTAGGTGGCTTTTAGACGCTCTGTTTGGTGAAAGTGGTGTAGAATATGTGGACTGATGCCGCTATGAATTGAATAGGAGAGTAGGAAAAGGCTGGTGCCGTTACTTTTTCTCCTTCGTTTGTAAATTTTGTGTTTTTTTCTGGTCAATAGATTCATGTGAACACTACTCTCTTTTGAAATTCTGAAATGCTTATTTATCCTGTTTTAAGAACTTTCTAACGGTCTTCCTTTTCTTCTATTTGCGAGGTCAACCAGGGACTCTACATTGTAATGTAGAGTCCCTCAGTCAACAGAGGATACTACAAGATGACGTGGATACTATGGGAAGATGGTGTTATGTGGATTCCCTTTGGAATCAGGTAGCACATTGAAAATGGTAAGGTCTTTTTATCTTTCTTTCTGGGTCATATGAAAATCTATCAGATGAATGCTAATTTGCGGACAAGGAAAGTAATCTCTCCATTCATTCATTTTAAGTATGGCTAGGTTCGCGTAAACTTATCCTCCGGATCTCGACATCGTCTAAGAGTCAAATTTAGATTATTTTCTGAGCGCTCAGCTAGTGGGATGATTGCGTTATGTTCAGTGTACCAGCCGTTTGGCTGCCACGGGTTAAATGCCTTCCGGGCGCCTGTATGTTATCATACTGGGGAGGTGATTTGGCATGTGGCCTGCCAACATATCAGTAACTTTACATATAACCTTAAATGCACTGGCGTATCACTTGATTCCTGCGCAAAAACCTCTGTGGGTCCGATTATGTAGACAAATCTATAATGAAATTTGCGTGTCTGCATAATAATTCTTTTCTTCCTTTTTGCTGAGTGTTCTATATTGTGGTTGTGGTTAAAGGTTAGGTGGCTTTTAGACGCTCTGTTTGGTGAAAGTGGTGTAGAATATGTGGACTGAGTCCACTATGAATTGAATAGGAGAGTAGGAAAAGGCTGGTGCCGTTACTTTTTCTCCTTCGTTTGTAAATTTTGTGTTTTTTCTGGTCAATAGATTCATGTGAACACTACTCTCTTTTGAAATTCTGAAATGCTTATTTATCCTGTTTTAAGAACTTTCTAACGTTTTCCTTTTCTTCTATTTGCGAGGTCAACCAGGGACTCTACATTGTAATGTAGAGTCCCTCAGTCAACAGAGGATGCTACAAGAAGATGACGTGGATACTATGGGAAGATGGTGTTATGTGGATTCCCTTTGGAATCAGGTAGCACATTGAAAATGGTAAGGTCTTTTTATCTTTCTTTCTGGTTCATATGAAAATCTATCAGATGAATGCTAATTTGCGGACAAGGAAAGTAATCTCTCCATTCATTCATTTTAAGTATGGCTAGGTTCGCGTAAACTTATCCTCCGGATCTCGACATCGTCTAAGAGTCAAATTTAGATTATTTTCTGAGCGCTCAGCTAGTGGGATGATTGCGTTATGTTCAGTGTACCAGCCGTTTGGCTGCCACGTGTTAAATGCCTTCCGGGCGCCTGTATGTTATCATACTGGGGAGGTGATTTGGCATGTGGCCTGCCAACATATCAGTAAATTTACATATAACCTTAAATGCACTGGCGTATCACTTGATTCCTGCGCAAAAACCTCTGTGGGTCCGATTATGTAGACAAATCTATAATGAAATTTGTGTGTCTGCATAATAATTCTTTTCTTCCTTTTTGCTGAGTGTTCTATATTGTGGTTGTGGTTAAAGGTTAGGTGGCTTTTAGACGCTCTGTTTGGTGAAAGTGGTGTAGAATATGTGAACTGATGCCGCTATGAATTGAATAGGAGAGTAGGAAAAGGCTGGTGCCGTTACTTTTTCTCCTTCGTTTGTAAATTTTGTGTTTTTTCTGGTCAATAGATTCATGTGAACACTACTCTTTTTTGAAATTCTGAAATGCTTATTTATCCTGTTTTAAGAACTTTCTAACGTTTTTCCTTTTCTTCTATTTGCGAGGTCAACCAGGGACTCTACATTGTAATGTAGAGTCCCTCAGTCAACAGAGGATACTGCAAGAAGGTGGCACAAAGTGGATACCACGAGATGATGTCACGATGTGGATACTACAAGAAGATTGTACAGTGTGGATACCACGTGAAGATGGCACCATGTGGATACTTTCGGTGTAAAATATAAACATACACAAATTGATTTTACAATCGCGAGCGTGGACGCTGAAATGTTAACATAAGAGATTTGTACTGCATGCATTAATGGTATGATTTTATGTATTGACTCTTAACAGCAAACCAGGGGGTGGAGAGACCCTTTCCGCTGGTCTGAGCATTGGATTCTCCCTACCTCCCCCCTCAATCCATATTGAGTTAGGGTTGGGGCAGCCGGCTCGCAGCATATTTGATTGACCAGTCATTGCAAGCAGTTTTTATCAACGAAATGTTAAGTTAGGTAAATTCTACTACAAGCCTACTTGATTTATATGGAATATAATCTGTATTTTTGTTAATGAGAGGATGTGAATGTCAGTCCTTGTATATCATTTATTGGTAAAACTTTAGTCGAAGTGTATTTGTTCAGGTTTAACAGACTGACTCAATGAATAAATCTATAGTACAAAGTGAGAAATGGAGACTTTATCTAAATTGGAACATTTTTTCTATGTAATATAGTTACAATGTAAAATCTTTTTTTATTATTTTTTTCTATTTAATATGGTATCAATGTAAATTTTTGTATTTGTTTCATTAACATTTTTTTCTACGTAAAATGGTTACAATGTAAATTCTTTTTTATTATTTTTTCCTATTTAATATGGTTTCAATGAAAAATTTCGTGTTATTATTTTTTCTATATAACATGGTTTCAATGTAAAATCTTATTGTTTTATTAATTACGTTTTCTATTTAATATGGTATCAACTTAAAATAAAAGATTTTAAAAGCATTTGGCCTATATATTTTTTGTCACTGACAGTAGTAAATGCCCTTTGATGGTAAAATTGTATAAAGTTTTATTCAGAAAAAATAACCCCAAATTACCTTGAATGGGGTCACAATATAAGTATAAATAATCACTTCCATTCTTCACAATTATTTCAAAAAAATCAAGTACCTGTGGATTACAGAATATTCTAGGGAGTTGATATTGACTGCATCCATAACAGCTATTATAATCATGCCCAAAATAATAAATCTAATTATCATCAGTTTCTTCATCATCAGTATTATCATCATCAGCAGCATCAGCAACAACAATTATTCAAAAATTTCAAGAATACAAAATTGGCCAATAGCAGTCACACCTTAAATAGCTTAACTGTAAACAACAAGCATATAATAATTATCATCATCACCAGCAGCAGAATTAACAACAAAAACAGCTATAGTAATAACAACAACAAAAGCAATCAACAATGATAAATATACACAGCAGCAAGAAAAACTCCAGCAGCAGCAACAATAGCAAATTAAAACTGAAGTAAAACAATCAATGGAACAAACTCCTACAGCAAAAATGATTTATACTGAAACATCAAATCTCATCATCATAATCTGCAGCAGCAACAACAGCATCAGTAGGAACAACAATAACAATACCAATAAAATATTACACCAGGTCAAAAAATCATCATCAGCAGTAGACATCACCATAAGGCCTAAAAATAACTTGTTTCCACTACTCTGACCCACCCTATTTTGCTGGCGACCTTATGATTTTTTGGTCAAATTATTATCTTGCAAATAAAACAAATAAAAATAAATAAATCCCAGTAGCGGAAACAAACTATTGTTAGGCTTAATCTACTCCAGCAGCAACAGCATCGGTGGGAACAACAACGACCATACCAATAAAATATAACACCAGGTCTAATCATCATCAGCAGTAGACAAAATCATATAATATGCAGTCACAACATTTAAATGTATTTTTTCTCATAAGAACCTAGCCAACAAACATAATATTTGAGAATAAAATGCATCACATAGATATATTAATAAATAAATAGAAAATAAAACATTAAATACATGGCAAACAAACTTCAAATCATTGCTTATATCACAATTATATCACAATTAACTTATCTTTTCACTGAATTACTTAACCCACCACTTACTAAAAACATAGAAGAAAAATCTTTTGAATTCATATGGGGATATAAACAGGATAAGATTAAAAAGCAAACTATAACAAGAAGTTATGAGCATGGTGAATTGAAAGTGATAGATATTGATGTACAGTATATATAAACTCCCTGAAAGCATCATGGGTAATAAAATATTAGTACAGAAACATGGAGATTGGAAATTACATTCATGAGGCCTAAAAAAACAGAAACAAACCTTTTTTTGTTCAGGCCTGATTGAAGTAAAACCATTAGGAACAGAGATTTTATTAAAAAGTAATTTACATGAAAAAGATGTACCAAAATTAGGAATTAAAAGCAAATTTTACATGATGTTATCAAAGCCTGGTGTAAGATTAGTTACTCAAATAGAAGCAAATATATTGAAATATTATATGCAATAACAGTGAAATGAAAATTGATGGTAAAACCATTGTCAATAAAAAGTGGATTAAAAAATCATCATATACTTAACTTATCTATATGATATACAAAACAAAAAAATCAAATCTTTTAGTTTATTCTAATTTATTCTAGCTCGATTGTAAAACAAGCAATTAAGCTTATATATATTCCGCTCAAGTCTGCTTCTAGGACACTAAACCAGTACTGTGTCTGAAAAATGGGATTGTGACATTCATGAACAAAACCTGTTGAAGTCGGGATTCGAACTCAGGACCTACGGATCAGAGGTTGGCCGCTCTACCTCTAGAACACAATGCCTCCCTAATTCAATTTTTTGATCAAATGAAAGAGCAATAAAACATAAATGTAGGTGAGCAGCTATTTCATTAATACTAAACTACAACCTTTTCTTCTAGACTTGCTTCAAGGCTATAACCATGCAAATTTTGACAAAACCCTATTGGAACCCTGGAACCACTGATATAAGGGAAAGAAATTCACCCTAGTTCCAAATATAGAAACCAGTACTACTTGCATAGCCAATGTTGATATCTACACAACTATATGCATATATATAATCATAGTAATTAACATGACCTGGGTCTCCTATAGTGTTAGGAACTTCTGTATAAATGACCAAAAACCATTTGATCAACATTTTCTACATATTAGAACAAAGAGACCAGGCTCCAAGATTATAAACTTGAGAACAGTCTCTGAGCTCAAATTTTAATTCCATTCTTAAAGTATTATGGTTTAAAGGATAGAGATGATTAATGTTTAAATACATATTCAAGTCAATTATACTGTCAGAATAATGTATCATTATTGTCTGATCATAATTAACTTAGAAACATTAAAAGACAAGATATGAGATTTGAGCTTGGAGACTGATTTTAAGTTTTATAACCTCAAAGCCTGATCTTGGTATCATTTTATGCATATAATACAGTATTTGTATAATACAGGCACTATAAGCATCACAATGATCCTTTTTTAGTGTTCGTTTTTCTAAATACCTGCTTTCCAGTTAAATCTGTGCTCTAATCATGATAAAACTTTTAATAGCAAATCATTTCAATGATGGACTCATACATTGTCAACTGTCACTACTATGAATTATAGAACATGACTTTCACAGCAAGTGTTTCAGGCCTTCAGTGTAAATCAGTTCAGATGGACTATCAACTAATCTATTTCAAATAAACTTAAAAAGTAACTGGAAATGTTTTGTTCTTCTATTTCTTCATGTTTACAAGTACATGTATGTAATATTGTAGTACTACTGTTGGCTTAGAATCTCTGAAAGCCATGTTTCTGGATTTCTCTCATTCTGTAAGCGACTGATAACTTCCCACATGATGTGATAATCAGAGGTGGAAGACAAATGAGCTTGTCATTCAAAGTAATGAAATTTGAGATTGGTCTCTGAGATCTCATTTTTGATAATGTATCAAATTCTCAGTAATAAAAATGAAGATATTAATCATTTTTCTGTTCTGTAATTGTATTAGTTTACATAGCATCACAAACAAGAGAGAAGTTGAGATTTGAGCACAGTGGCTGTACTCAAGTCTTATAAGACATAAATCTAATACCTGTCAAACTGTCTTTGGCACATAGTAATTTGAAACTAACTTGTAATAAATGACATAAAAATATATGATAAACATTTTAAATATGTTCTTTAATGTGTACATAAGTCATTATCAAAATCTCATGTTTTAATTGCAATAATTAAATTTTATTGTATGCAAAAACAGCTTGTGATGCTCATACATAAGGCAAGACAAATACAGTCAAACCTGTGTTTGCGGCCACCTACAAATAAAGACCATCATGTGAATAAAGTCTATTCTTTGAAAAACCATCACTGATTATTTAGAACAAACTGACCTCCAAATAAAGGCCACCCTGTGTTAATTATGGAATTTTACACATAATTTTTATTTGTGAGTACATTGGTTATGTTTTGTTTCATGTGATTTATTGTCAGTGGGGTTTAATGTCGTTTTTCAACAATTTTTCAGTTATATACAGGGACCGGTTCACCTAACCTGTTCTCCTGGACTGTATACTAACCAGTACTAATTTACCCTTCCACAAGGAGCCGGCAACTTCTCGACATAAAGAGGAAAATCGACATTTTTGTCGAATTTCGATAGAAGGGCATGACCTGCCGCGATTGGGATTCAAACCTGGGTCTCTGGGTTACAATTCCAGCGCATTAACCACTGGTCGACGGTGCGGCCTACATTGGTTATGTCCAAAGACCTATACTATACTGTATAGTATAGGTCTTTGGTTATGTCTGATAGAGGTGTCATTGGTAAGGATTTTTTGTATCAATATATCGGTAGGGAATTATTGACGATACAGCAATATATCGATTGACAGGCATATATGGCAAAAACTTACATTTACCCTCAGAATTCAGCTTATGGGTCTTTTTTGTTTTAAGAGGGTATTTACCAAATGCAGCTATATTTGATCATATGCATAGTGTAAACAATGATCAAAGATAAATAAACAGTTGAAACTGAAAAACTGGTTTCATATTATTAGTTGAACTGTAAATGAGTAAATGACTAGAAACTTCTCCATAAGCTTTAAACAGCTTAAGGTTTATGCCTTGTAATTCACTTCCGGTAAAGCCGACAAACATCGGCACTGTCGGCTATTTTCGGGAAGAAAATCGAAGATTACTTCGGGATTGATCGGTTCAATTCGGAATGGGGAAATTCTCCAAGAAGTCACGTGACAATTTGGAATTTCCCAGCATGGCGGCTCGCGATTGTCAGAGAAATTTACGAAGAAATCGAGTAGACGTAGCGTTTTTAAGTCAATAAGTCAGTGTCTGACCTCACATACCACAGGAAATCTTATTGTGATGGACTAAATTCTTCCAGCAGCAAATTTGATTCAGTGAGTGATGAGTTACGGGCGAATTGTGATTGCGATAGGTGGAAACGAGGTCGCCGAATAATTGAGTTGTGTGTTTTACTTGACAGCTTGAAGTTTTGCCGAATGTGTAAACTTGGACCCGTTCCTCTGACAAGCTACAGTTTATTAGGTGAACCAAGAAATGGTTTAGGCGGATATTTGTATGTTCGATGCATGAACTCAGATTGTTGATGTATCAATCGAGTGCCATACGGAAAAACTCATAGATTGAAGAAAAAAGGCATGCCATGCTTTGTCACTAATACCAAGTTAGGAACAGGTGAGTCATTATTAGAATAATGGATAATTTGACTGCTTATTTCATCATAGCATGATATACATCAAGTAATGTATAAATACTTAAATGAATAAACCTGAAATAAGTAATGTAGTGATTGTTGGGACTGACTTACGATAGGCGCCTAAATAGTTCAATTGTTAGAGCTATGAGCTGGTAATCCAGGTGGTCTTTTTACTCCTGGTTTACCATAGTAACTTGTCATACATATTCTTAAAATTTTGTTGGTGCTGTTGTTATGGATGATGATGATAATAATGATGAGATTGGTAACAGTGATGATTATGATGACGGTGAGAATATAGAGTTTAATTTTGTTTGGACCATT
This sequence comes from Lutraria rhynchaena, assembly GCA_008271625.1. Lineage (NCBI taxonomy): Eukaryota > Metazoa > Mollusca > Bivalvia > Venerida > Mactridae > Lutraria > Lutraria rhynchaena. The sequence continues at coordinate 481,036 of VIBL01000281.1, forward strand.
TGATAAAACAAAGCTATGTGGTATCAATTTCTTCCATTGATTTTTAGCTCACCAGAACTGAAGGTTCAGGGTGAGCTGTTAGGATGGGTAGGTGGATGGTCCGTCGTCTGAAGTCAACAATGGTCTTCTCAGAAATCACCAGTCGGATTTAGTTCAAATTTGCTGTGCAGAAGCCTTTTGATGTTCTAACTGCAATTTTCTCTTATTATACCAGTTGACCCCTTCTAGGGGTCACACGAGCTAAAAATAGAAAAACCTTTAATCGTCTTCTATTCATGAACTAATGGATGGATCATCCCCAAACTTGGTCTGTAGCATCCTTCGATTGTCCTTTTTCAAGTTTGCTCAAATAAATATGGTTGGCCCCTTTTAGGGGCCGCTAGAGCTAAAAATAGAAATACCTTTAAACATCTTCTTTTCATGAACCAATGGATGGATCATCACCAAACTTGGTCTGTAGCATCATTAGATGGTCCTCTTTTAAGTTTACTCAAATAAATTTGGTCAGCCCTATTTAGGGGCCACTTGAGCTAAAAATAGATATACCTTAAAATGACTTTTTCTCATGTTTCTATGGATGGATTATTACCAAACTTGGTTTTTTAGCATCTTTATATAGTGTTCTATCAGATTTGCTGAAATGAAAATGGTTGGCCCCAATTAGGGGCCGCTAGAGCTAAACATAGAAATACCTTAAAATGACTTCTTTTCATGAACCAGTGGTTGGATCATCACCAAATTTGGTCTGTGGCATCCTTCAGTCATCACGAATATTCTTTTGTAGTATCCTTTTATGGTCCTTTATCAAATTTATTATTGTTCCCCATTATTTGCCCATAAGTGTACCTTTATTACCTTTTTAGTAACAAGTTAATTAATATTTATTCTGGTGAGTGATGCAGGGCCATCATGGCCCTGTTGTTTTTATTTTTATTTTGTTTATGAATGAATATTTGTTTCTATTTTAACTTGTAATTTTCAGGAGTAGCCACATTGAGATCAGACAACTTCAACTATTGTCCATGAAGTTGGTTACAACATTAATGTGGATCATTGAAGATCATACTGCAGGAAAGCAATATTGAGGGATGGTTATCAGAAACAGGTGGATGGTAGGTGTTTGTATTTTTTGTTATGTTTTACATTTCATTTCTTCTGTTTATGTTAAGGCTTCACTTGGTTCAGAATGGCATCCTGTCTGAAGATCCTCAAATCACCAGTGTGTACACACTGGAGTATTGAGGATCTGAGTTTGGCATTGAAACCATATGTTTTAATGTTATTCTCAAAAGCACCAGGTGGATGGTAGGTGTTTGTATTTTTTGTTCCCACATCTCACACTAAAGTTCTCCTAACTCGCACTATGGTTTCCCTCACTCATACTTAGGTCCCCTCATCTCGCACTAAGGTTCCCCCAACTTGCACTGAGGCCCCCCTATCTCACACTAAGGTTCCCCTTACTTGCACTTGGATTTCTGTATCTGGCACTGAGGTTCCCCCAGCTTGCACTACAGCCCCCCTAACTCACATTTAGGTTCCTCTGACTCATGCAAAGGTTCCCCTAGCCCACATTCAGTTTCCTCTTACCCACACTAACGTTCCTGTAAGTCTCACCAATGTTCCTGTATTTCGCACTCAGACTCTCTCAGTTCATTCTAAGGTTCCCCTCACTCAGATTCGGTGTCCTCTAACTCTCCTCAAAGTTTCTCCAGCTCATATTTGGGTTCCCCTGGATCACACGAAGGTTTACATGGCTCGCATTGAGGTTCCTGTAGCTTACACTGATGTTCTCGTATTTTACACTGAGGCTTCCCAAGCTCACGCTTAGGTTAACCTAACTGGCATTCAGGGTACACAAACTTTCTTTTGGGTTGTCCTTATTCACATTTGGGTTGCCCTAACTCGCAGGAGGGATCCTGTTACTTACATCAAGGTTCACATAGCTTGCACTTAGGTTGCTTTCATTTGCACTTAGGTTCTCTCAGATTGCATTCAGGTACCCCTAACTTACATTAAGGTTCCCATATCTCATATTGATGTTATCCGAAACTCTAATGGCAGAATGGCATCCAGTCTGAAAGTCCTCAAAATTACCAGTGTGTGCACACTGGAGGATTGAGGATCTGAGTTTGGCATTGAAACCTTATGTAGAAATTGTGCGATGATCAGTTGCGCCCTCTGGTCAAAGTGCGGTATCTACGTATTGTGTCTTAATGTCATTCTCAAATGCATTGTGAGCCGCTCAGTAGTGCCCCTGATCGGAATGCAGTGTATTGAAAGCCTAAGAGTTTTGGGTGACATTGATGTGAGGTGTGTGAACCTTGATGTGAGTGACGGGTACCTGAGTGTGACTTGAGGGGATCTGAGTGTGAGTGAGAGTGACTTAAGTGCGAGTTGTGGGGACTTTAGTGTGAGTGGCTGGGTTGCTTTTGTGAGTTAGGGTAGCCTGAATGCGAGTTGGGGGAATCTGGAAGAGGGCAAGTGTATCCTGAGTGTGAGTTGAAGGAATCTAAGTGTTTGTTCGGGAGGACTTAATGTGAGATACAGGAACGTTGGTGTGAGTTGTGGGAACCCTAATGCGGGTCATGGGAACTTTCGTGTGGTTTGGGGGGCCTGGATGTGAGTTGGGGGAGTCTTGGAGAGAGTTGGGGGCACTGAGTATGGGTAGGTGGAGCCTTGGTGTGAGCTGGGGGGGTCTAGATGCAAGATACGGGGGCATTGTTGGGAGTTGCAGGAGCGTTGATGTGGGTTGGAGGAGGCCGAATGTGAGTTGGGAGAGCCATTGTGTGAGTTGGGGGGTCTGGATGTGAGGTAGGGGGCCATGGTGTGAGTTGGGGGAACCTTGGTGTGATTTATGGGAGTCTGGGTGTGAGTGAGGGGAGCCATGGTGCGAGGTAGGGGGACCTTGGTGTGGGATGTGTGTGTGTTTTTTTTATTCTTATCAGTCATTTTATTTTTGTTTTATTTATATTTATTACAGTGTGACTTACTGTCACTAGGGTTTAACGCCGGTTCACCTAACCAGTTTTCCTGGACTGTATACTAGCCAGTACTAACTTACCTTTCGACAAGGAGCTGGCAACTTCTCCACATAAGGAGGAAAATCAACATTTTAGTCAAAAATAATTTGTATTAAGAATGATCTATTTATGTTGTAGGCTATTTTGTTATATTTTAATTAATGTCTTACTTTATTTATAGGATAATTTTTGTTATTGTTTTTTATCCTATCAGTCAATAGTTTTTTTAGTTTATTATCACTTAAGTAAATTAGGATACATTTTAGGTGTAGGTTATTTTGTTATATATTTGATTAATATCTTACTTTTTTGATAGGATATAATCTCATGTAGAAATTGTACGATGATCAGTAGGGCCCGCTGGTCAAAGTGCAGTATCTATGTATTGTGTCTTAATGTATTATTTTTTAATTGTATCAGTCAATATTTTTTTTTAGTTTATTATCACTTAAGTAAATTAGAATACATTTTAGGTGTAGGTTATTTTGTTGTATTTTTTATTAATATCTTACTTTTTTGATAGGATAATTTTTGTTATTGTCTTTTAATCTTATCAGTCAATATTTTTTTGAGTTTATTATCACTTAAGTAAATTAGAATACATTATAGGTGTAGGTTATTTTGTTATATTTTTTAATTAATATCTTACTTTTTTGGATAGGATACTTTCTTATTATTTCTTATTTATTTCAGTTGTTATTGACTAATGTATAATTTGTTTGTTTTTATGTGACATATAGTCACTGGGGATTAAGGCCGGTTCTCCTGACCAGTTTTCCTGGACTGTATACTAGCCAGTACTAACTTACCTTTCGACAAGGAGCTGGCAACTTCTCCACATGAGGAGGAAAATCAACATTTTTGTCAAAAATAATTTGTATTAAGAATGATCTATTTATGTTGTAGGCTATTTTGTTATATTTTAATTAATGTATTACTTTATTTATAGGATTATTTTTGTTATTGTTTTTTATCTTATCTGTCAATATTTTTTTAGTTTATTATCACTTAAGTAAATTAGAATACATTTTAGGTGTAGGTTATTTTGTTACATTTTTTATTAATATCTTACTTTTTTGATAGGATATAACCTTATGTAGAGATTGTACGATGATCAGTTGCGCCCGTTGGTCAAAGTGCAGTATCTACATATTGTGTCTTAATGTATTATTTTTTAATCAGTTAATATTTTTTTGCAGTTTATTATCTCTTGTTAATTAAAGTAAATTAGAATACATTTTAGGTGTAGGTTATTTTGTTATATTTTTGATTAATATCTTACTTTTTTGATAATTTTAGGATAATTTTTGTTATTATTTTTTAATCTTAGCAGTCAATATTTTTTTACAGTTTATGATCACTTAAAATACATTTTAGGTGTAGGTTATTTTGTTACTTTTTTTATTAATATCTTTCTTTTTGGATAGGATTTGTTTGTTATTATTTCTTATTTATTTCAGTTGTTATTGACTTATGTGTAATTTGTTTGTTTTTACGTGACATATTGTCCCTGGGGTTTAACGCCGGTTCACCTAACCAGTTTTCCTGGACTGTATAACAACCAGTACTAATTTACCCTTCTACATGGAGCTGGCAACTTCTCATATGGAGTAAAATTGACATTTTTGTCAAAAATAACTTGTGTAAAGAATTGTATTTTAGAAGTAGGTTATTTTGTTATTTTTTAAATTATCATTTAACTTTCTTTTGTTATATATTTTTTTGTTTTAGTTTCCTGATTTTTTAATTTTTTTTTTTATTTTTTTAGATCATCGTTTCCCTGGTTGATAATGCAGTGCAATGAACTATCATCAAATTGGAACCATTCTTTTTTAAGAATGTATAAAAGGTGAGTGTCATAATCATTTTTTACAAAAGTACATCGTTACAACAGATAACATACTAGATATGTGTACAAGAATTTTTGTAATGACTTATACAAAAATCAAATCAGAGAAAGTCTCAGAAAAAATATGTGCTAGTGATATGTTTGTGTTGCATTCTTAGCTTGATTTAAAGTGACAGAAGCTTGTTGATTGCTACTGAATTATTTTGTTGTACTTTTTATGAACCTCATAGAAACACCCATTGATTCCTGGCGTGGTAGTTAGTATCCAATCGTTGTAGACTATTTACAGTGTTTGTCTCATGACAATTGTTGCACTTGATTGATGAGCAGTTTGTTAATGTAACATGATTTAAGCACCTGTATATATGTATTTTTGCAATTTTTACTCGAAGTTGGACTTCGAATGTTGGGCCAAACTGAGATTTTCCACATTTATTTGTCTGAATCTGTTTTGCATTTTAGACCCAAAATCAATCAAATTTGAATGGGGCCCATTTTTGCAATTTTTACTCGAAGTTAGACTTCGAATGTTGGGCCAAACTGAGATTTTCCACATTTATTTGTCTGAATCCATTTTGCATTTTAGACCCAAAATTGTTCAAATTTGAATGGGGCCCATTTTTGCAATTTTTACTCAAAATTGGACTTCGAATGTTGGGCCAAACTGAGATTTTCCACATTTATTTGTCTGAATCCATTTCGCGTTTTAGACCCAAAATTGTTCATATTTGAATGGGGCCCATTTTTGCAATTTTAACTCAAAGTTGGACTTCGAATGTTGGGCCAAACTGAGATTTTCCACATTTATTTGTCTGAATCTGTTTTGCATTTTAGACCCAAAATCAATCAAATTTGAATGGGGCCCATTTTTGCAATTTTTACTCGAAGTTAGACTTCGAATGTTGGGCCAAACTGAGATTTTCCACATTTATTTGTCTGAATCCATTTTGCATTTTAGACCCAAAATTGTTCAAATTTGAATGGGGCCCATTTTTGCAATTTTTACTCAAAATTGGACTTCGAATGTTGGGCCAAACTGAGATTTTCCACATTTATTTGTCTGAATCCATTTCGCGTTTTAGACCCAAAATTGTTCAAATTTGAATGGGGCCCATTTTTGCAATTTTAACTCAAAGTTGGACTTTGAAATTGTACATACAATTTCAGTTTTGATGCCAATAAACTGGAAATGGCCTTATCTAAAGAGATTCTTTACTTGTTCCATTTTATCTTTTGTTTTTATACCATTCATATAATGTTTTGGTTATGTGACAGTGTATTAAAATTTGATAAATTCCCCAACTTTCCCCTTTTCATGTGATTTTTCCCCTTTTGACCAGCTTCCAGTGTCCCCAGTCCCTAAAAAAACCCCTGCATTTGGTGACATTTAGTTTATTTGAAATAAGGATGTTACGTCAGTTTTTATTTGCATACCAGCTTAATGTTTTTGTACCGATGCCTCGAACTTGTCTTATTTACAATATACTGCTCATTTTGGCTGAATGTAATGACCCTTAAATAAGGATTTACAGCAGCAATGTCAAATTCTTGCATCTCACATTGAGATAGCTAATCAGTCCGCCCATCTGCGTGTTCCTATTGGCCAATGCAAAATATGTAATCAGGGCATTTGACCCTTAAAACAGCATTTTGACTCTTGAAATCGGTAAAATACAGTTTTATGACTCTTGAGCATTTGTACCACTGGGTCAAATTTACAATAAAAATAGAAGGAAATTTGGTTGACTTCCAATTATCATCAGCCAAGGGTCATTTCTGATCTACAACCCTTGACGTCTAGTGAAAACCCTGATAATATCTAATTCCTAAGTCTTCTGATTTCATGGCCATTAACGAGCATCTATGGAGCAAATGGAAATAGGATGTACTTGTAATAGCCTCGGGCTAATAAAAAGTTAAGGTTACCTGACAAGGTTTGTCAGGTAACCAGAAACAAACAATTTTTTACACCTCACAATGCTGCAAAGCCAGCCAGCAACAGTCCTCTCAGTGTGTTGATTTATCTTAGGTTGTGAATATAATAAACCTGGCTGGCTATATCTTTAAGTGGACGTGACATTTATTTGTATTGATTGAAGTAAGCTGAGTGCTTTATTAAAGATGAATTAAATATTTCTGGAACACTTTATAAATTTGGACCATTTGATAAAACAAAGCTATGTGGTATCAATTTCTTCCATTGATTTTTTTTATTTTTATTTTGTTTATGAATGAATATGCATTTCTATTTTAACTTGTAATTTTCAGGAGTAGCCACATTGAGATCAGACAGCTTCAACTATTGTCCATGAAGTTGGTTACAACATTAATGTGGATCATTGAAGATCATACTGCAGGAAAGCAATATTAAGGGATGGTTATCAGAAACAGGTGGATGGTAGGTGTTTGTATTTTTTGTTATATTTTACATTTCATTTCTTCTGTATATGTTAAGGCTTCACTTGGTGCAGAATGGCATCCTGTCCGAAAATCCTCTAATCACCAGTGTGTACACACTGGAGGAATCGAGGATCTGAGTTTGGCATTGAAACCATGTTTTAATGTTATTCTCAAAAGCACCAGGTGGATGGTAGGTGTTTGTATTTTTTGTTCACATTTGAGTTGCCCTAAATCGCAGGAGGGATCCTGTTGCTTACATCAAGGTTCACATAGCTTGCACTTAGGTTGCTTTCATTTGCACTTAGGTTCTCTCAGATTGCATTCAGGTACCCCTAACTTACATTAAGGTTCCCATATCTCATATTGATGTTATCCGAAACTCTAATGGCAGAATGGCATCCAGTCTGAAAGTCTTCAAAATTACCAGTGTGTGCACACTGGAGGATTGAGGATCTGAGTTTGGCATTGAAACCTTATGTAGAAATTGTGCGATGATCAGTTGCGCCCTCTGGTCAAAGTGCGGTATCTACGTATTGTGTCTTAATGTCATTCTCAAATGCATTGTGAGCCGCTCAGTAGCGCCCCTGATCGGAATGCAGTGTATTGAAAGCCTAAGAGTTTTGGGTGACATTGATGTGAGGTGTGTGAACCTTGATGTGAGTGATGGGTACCTGAGTGTGACTTGAGGGGATCTGAGTGTGAGTGAGAGTGACTTAAGTGCGAGTTGTGGGGACTTTAGTGTGAGTGGCAGGGTCACTTTTGTGAGTTAGGGACTGTATACTAGCCAGTACTAACTTACCTTTCGACATGGAGCTGGCAACTTCTTCACATAAGGAGGAAAACCAACATTTTTGTCAAAAATAATTTATGTAAAGAATGATCCATGTAAGTTGTAGGCTATTTTGTTATATTTTAATTAATGTATTACTTTATTTATAGGATAATTTTGTTATTGTTTTTTATCCTATCTGTCAATATTTTTTTAGTTTATTATCACTTAAGTAAATTAGAATGCATTTTAGGTGTAGGTTATTTTGTTATATTTTTGATTAATATCTTACTTTTTTGATAGGATATAACCTCATGTAGAAATTGTACGATGATCAGTAGGGCCCGCTGGTCAAAGTGCAGTATCTACGTATTGTGTCTTAATGTATTATTTTTTAATCAGTTAATATTTTTTACAGTTTATTATCACTTAAGTAAATTAGAATACATTTTAGGTGTAGGTTATTTTGTTATATTTTTGATTAATATCTTACTTTTTTGATAGGATAATTTTTGTTATTTTCTTTTAATCTTATCAGTCAATGTTTTTTTCAGTTTATTATCACTTAAGTAAATTAGAATACATTTTAGGTGTAGGTTATTTTGTTATATTATTTAATTTATATCTTACTTTTTTGGATAGGGTAATTTCTTATTATTTCTTATTTATTTCAGTTGTTATTGACTAATGTATAATTTGTTTGTTTTTATGTGACATATTGTCACTGGGGTTTAAGGCCGGTTCACCTAACCAGTTTTCCTGGACTGTATACTAGCCAGTACTAACTTACCTTTCGACAAGGAGCTGGCAACTTCTCCACATGAGGAGGAAAATCAACATTTTTGTCAAAAATAATTTGTATAAAGAATAATCTATTTATGTTGTAGGCTATTTTGTTATATTTTAATTAATGTATTATTTTATTTATAGGATTATTTTTGTTATTGTTTTTTGTCTTATCTGTCAATATTTTTTTAGTTTATTTTCACTTAAGTAAATTAGAATACATTTCAGATGTAGGTAATTTTGTTACATTTTTTATTAATATCTTACTTTTTGATAGGATATAACCTTATGTAGAGATTGTATGATGATCAGTTGCGCCCGCTGGTCAAAGTGCAGTATCTACATATTGTGTCTTAATGTATTATTTTTTAATCAGTTAATATTTTTTTGCAGTTTATTATCACTTAAGTAAATTAGAATACATTTTAGGTGTAGGTTATTTTGTTATATTTTTGATTAATATCTTACTTTTTTGATAGGATATTTTTTGTTATTATTTTTTAATTTTATCAGTCAATATTTTTTTTACAGTTTATGATCACTTAATGAGAATACATTTTAGGTGTAGGTTATTTTGTTACTTTTTTTATTAATATCTTTTTTTTTGGATAGGATAAGTTGTTATTATTTCTTCTTTATTTCAGTTGTTATTGACTTATGTGTAATTTGTTTGTTTTTATGTGACATATTGTCACTGGGGTTTAATGCCGGTTCACCTAACCAGTTTTCTGGACTGTATAACAACCAGTACTAATTTACCCTTCTACAAGGAGCTGGCAACTTCTCATATGGAGTAAAATTGACATTTTTGTCAAAAATAACTTGTGTAAAGAATTGTATTTTAGAAGTAGGTTATTTTGTTATTTTTTAGATTATCATTTAACTTTCTTTTGTTATATATTTTTTTGTTTTAGTTTCCTGTTTTTTTTAATTTTTTTTTTATTTTTTTAGATCATCGTTTCCCTGGTTGATAATGCAGTGCAATGAACTATCATCAAATTGGAACCATTCTTTTTTAAGAATGTATAAAAGGTGAGTGTCATAATCATTTTTTACAAAAGTACATTGTTACAACAGATAACATACTAGATATGTGTACAAGAATTTTTGTAATGACTTAAGCAAAAATCAAATCAGAGAAAGTCTCAGAAAATATATGTACTAGTGATATGTTTGTGTTGCATTCTTAGCTTGATTTAAAGTGACAGAAGTTTGTTGATTGCTACTGAATTATTTTGTTGTACTTTTTATGAACCTCATAGAAACGCCCATTGATTCCTGGCG
>VIBL01000502.1:0-83729 GCA_008271625.1 Lutraria rhynchaena
AAAACAAAATATATCTGAAAAAAACAAAAAGTGTAAATAAATTAGTATCATGAAATTTAAGCACAAAATTCAACACTAATTAACATTAAGCCTAATTCTAACTTAACAAAGAGTGTACATAATTAGTAACATGAAATCTATACACAAAACTTATGTTGTTTTTTTTCATGTGACTTATTGCCACTTGGGTTTAACGCCATTTTTCAACAATCTTTCAATTATATACGGCAACTGGTTAACCTAACCAGTTTTCCTGCACTGTATATCAACCAGTACTGACTTAGCCTTCCACAAGGAGCTGGCAACTAAACACTGAACATAACACTAACCTTAACATTAACTTAACAACAAGTGTACATAATTAAACAAATGAAATCTAAACACAAAACTTAACATTAACTTAACACTAGACTTAACACTAACTTAACACTAGACTTAACACTAACGAATCGCATATCGGAAAACCGCCGCCCACCTCACACCCACATCATCCGCTGATGATGCACACGCTACGCATAACGCAAAACAAAATATATCTGAAAAAAACAAAAAGTGTAAATAAATTAGCATCATGAAATTTAAGCACAAAATTCAACACTAATTAACATTAAGCCTAATTCTAACTTATCAAAGAGTGTACATAATTAGTAACATGAAATCTATACACAAAACTTATGTTGTTTTTTTCATGTGACTTATTGCCACTTGGGTTTAACGCCATTTTTCAACAATCTTTCAATTATATACGGCAACTGGTTAACCTAACCAGTTTTCCTGCACTGTATATCAACCAGTACTGACTTAGCCTTCCACAAGGATCTGGCAACTAAACACTGAATATAACACTAAACTTAACATTAACGTAACAACAAGTGTACATAATTAAACAAATGAAATCTAAACACAAAACTTAACATTAACTTAACACTAGACTTAACACTAACGGAGCGCTGACGGAATCGGTCACGAAAAAACGATTCCCTCCCTACACCCGCACCATCGCTTTTGATGCACACCGCAAGACGCATATCGCAAAACGGTAACTTAACACTAAACTTAACACTAACTTAACACTAGACTTAACACTAAACGGAGCGCTGACGGAATCGGTCACGAAAAAACGATGCCCTCCCTGCACCCGCACCATCGCTTTTGATGCACACCGCAAGACGCATATCGGAAAACGGTAACTTAACACTAAACTTAACACTAACTTAACACTAGACTTAACACTAACGAAGCGCTCACGCAATCCGTCACGAAAGAACGATGCCCTCCCTGCACCCGCATCGTCGGCTTTGATGCACACCGCAAGACGCATATCGCAAAACGGTAACTTAACACTAAACTTATCACTAACTTAACACTAGACTTAACACTAACGGAGCGCTGACGGAATCGGTCACGAAAAAACGATGCCCTCCCTGCACCCGCACCATCGCTTTTGATGCACACCGCAAGACGCATATCGGAAAACGGTAACTTAACACTAAACTTAACACTAACTTAACACTAGACTTAACACTAACGAAGCGCTCACGCAATCCGTCACGAAAGAACGATGCCCTCCCTAAACCCGCACCATCGCTTTTGATGCACACCGCAAGACGCATATCGGAAAACGGTAACTTAACACTAAACTTAACACTAACTTAACACTAGACTTAACACTAACGAATCGCATATCGGAAAACCGCCGCCCACCACACACCCACATCATCCGCTGATGATGCACACGCTACGCATAACGCAAAACAAAAATATATCTGAAAAAAACAAAAAGTGTAAATAAATTAGTATCATGAAATTTAAGCACAAAATTCAACACTAATTAACATTAAGCCTAATTCTAACTTAACAAAGAGTGTACATAATTAGTAACATGAAATCTATACACAAAACTTATGTTTTTTTTTACATGTGACTTATTGCCACTTGGGTTTAGCGCCATTTTTCAACAATCTTTCAATTATATACGGCAACTGGTTAACCTAACCAGTTTTCCTGCACTGTATATCAACCAGTACTGACTTAGCCTTCCACAAGGAGCTGGCAACTAAACACTGAACATAACACTAAACTTAACATTAACTTAACAACAAGTGTACATAATTAAACAAATGAAATCTAAACACAAAACTTAACATTAACTTAACACTAGACTTAACACTAATGGAGCGCTCACGCAATCCGTCACGAAAGAACGATGCCCTCCCTACACCCGCACCATCGCTTTTGATGCACACCGCAAGACGCATATCGGAAAACGGTAACTTAACACTAAACTTAACACTAACTTAACACTAGACTTAACACTAACGGAGCGCTGACGGAATCGGTCGCGAAAAAACGATGCCCTCCCTGCACCCGCACCATCGCTTTTGATGCACACCGCAAGACGCATATCGGAAAACGGTAACTTAACACTAAACTTAGCACTAACTTAACACTAGACTTAACACTAACGAAGCGCTCACGCAATCCGTCACGAAAGAACGATGCCCTCCCTGCACCCGCATCGTCGGCTTTTGATGCACACCGCAAGACGCATATCGGAAAACGGTAACTTAACACTAAACTTAACACTAACTTAACACTAGACTTAACACTAACGAATCGCATATCGGAAAACCGCCGCCCACCTCACACCCACATCATCCGCTGATGATGCACACGCTACGCATAACGCAAAACAAAATATATCTGAAAAAAACAAAAAGTGTAAATAAATTAGTATCATGAAATTTAAGCACAAAATTCAACACTAATTAACATTAAGCCTAATTCTAACTTAACAAAGAGTGTACATAATTAGTAACATGAAATCTATACACAAAACTTATGTTGTTTTTTTCATGTGACTTATTGCCACTTGGGTTTAACGCCATTTTTCAACAATCTTTCAATTATATACGGCAACTGGTTAACCTAACCAGTTTTCCTGCACTGTATATCAACCAGTACTGACTTAGCCTTCCACAAGGAGCTGGCAACTAAACACTGAACATAACACTAACCTTAACATTAACTTAACAACAAGTGTACATAATTAAACAAATGAAATCTAAACACAAAACTTAACATTAACTTAACACTAGACTTAACACTAACTTAACACTAGACTTAACACTAACGAATCGCATATCGGAAAACCGCCGCCCACCTCACACCCACATCATCCGCTGATGATGCACACGCTACGCATAACGCAAAACAAAATATATCTGAAAAAAACAAAAAGTGTAAATAAATTAGTATCATGAAATTTAAGCACAAAATTCAACACTAATTAACATTAAGCCTAATTCTAACTTAACAAAGAGTGTACATAATTAGTAACATGAAATCTATACACAAAACTTATGTTGTTTTTTTCATGTGACTTATTGCCACTTGGGTTTAACGCCATTTTTCAACAATCTTTCAATTATATACGGCAACTGGTTAACCTAACCAGTTTTCCTGCACTGTATATCAACCAGTACTGACTTAGCCTTCCACAAGGAGCTGGCAACTAAACACTGAACATAACACTAAACTTAACATTAACTTAACAACAAGTGTACATAATTAAACAAATGAAATCTAAACACAAAACTTAACATTAACTTAACACTAGACTTAACACTAACGAAGCGCTCACGCAATCCGTCACGAAAGAACGATGCCCTCCCTGCACCCGCATCGTCGGCTTTGATGCACACCGCAAGACGCATATCGCAAAACGGTAACTTAACACTAAACTTAACACTAACTTAACACTAGACTTAACACTAACGGAGCGCTGACGGAATCGGTCACGAAAAAACGATGCCCTCCCTGCACCCGCACCATCGCTTTTGATGCACACCGCAAGACGCATATCGGAAAACGGTAACTTAACACTAAACTTAACACTAACTTAACACTAGACTTAACACTAACGAAGCGCTCACGCAATCCGTCACGAAAGAACGATGCCCTCCCTACACCCGCACCATCGCTTTTGATGCACACCGCAAGACGCATATCGGAAAACGGTAACTTAACACTAAACTTAACACTAACTTAACACTAGACTTAACACTAACGAATCGCATATCGGAAAACCGCCGCCCACCTCACACCCACATCATCCGCTGATGATGCACACGCTACGCATAACGCAAAACAAAATATATCTGAAAAAAACAAAAAGTGTAAATAAATTAGTATCATGAAATTTAAGCACAAAATTCAACACTAATTAACATTAAGCCTAATTCTAACTTAACAAATAGTGTACATAATAGTAACATGAAATCTATACACAAAACTTATGTTGTTTTTTTCATGTGACTTATTGCCACTTGGGTTTAACGCCATTTTTCAACAATCTTTCAATTATATACGGCAACTGGTTAACCTAACCAGTTTTCCTGCACTGTATATCAACCAGTACTGACTTAGCCTTCCACAAGGAGCTGGCAACTAAACACTGAACATAACACTAACCTTAACATTAACTTAACAACAAGTGTACATAATTAAACAAATGAAATCTAAACACAAAACTTAACATTAACTTAACACTAGACTTAACACTAACGGAGCGCTGACGGAATCGGTCACGAAAAAACGATGCCCTCCCTACACCCGCACCATCGCTTTTGATGCACACCGCAAGACGCATATCGCAAAACGGTAACTTAACACTAAACTTAACACTAACTAAACACTAGACTTAACACTAACGGAGCGCTGACGGAATCGATCACGAAAAAACGATGCCCTCCCTGCACCCGCACCATCGCTTTTGATGCACACTGCAAGACGCATATCGGAAAACGGTAACTTAACACTAAACTTAACACTAACTTAACACTAGACTTAACACTAACGAAGCGCTCACGCAATCCGTCACGAAAGAACGATGCCCTCCCTGCACCCGCATCGTCGGTTTTGATGCACACCGCAAGACGCATATCGGAAAACGGTAACTTAACACTAAACTTAACACTAACTTAACACTAGACTTAACACTAACGGAGCGCTGACGGAATCGGTCACGAAAAAACGATGCCCTCCCTGCACCCGCACCATCGCTTTTGATGCACACCGCAAGACGCATATCGCAAAACGGTAACTTAACACTAAACTTAACACTAACTTAACACTAGACTTAACACTAACGAAGCGCTCACGCAATCCGTCACGAAAGAACGATGCCCTCCCTACACCCGCACCATCGCTTTTGATGCACACCGCAAGACGCATATCGGAAAACGGTAACTTAACACTAAACTTAACACTAACTTAACACTAGACTTAACACTAACGAATCGCATATCGGAAAACCGCCGCCCACCTCACAACCACATCATCCGCTGATGATGCACACGCTACGCATAACGCAAAACAAAATATATCTGAAAAAACAAAAAGTGTAAATAAATTAGTATCATGAAATTTAAGCACAAAATTCAACACTAATTAACATTAAGCCTAATTCTAACTTAACAAAGAGTGTACATAATTAGTAACATGAAATCTATACACAAAACTTATGTTGTTTTTTTCATGTGACTTATTGCCACTTGGGTTTAACGCCATTTTTCAACAATCTTTCAATTATATACGGCAACTGGTTAACCTAACCAGTTTTCCTGCACTGTATATCAACCAGTACTGACTTAGCCTTCCACAAGGAGCTGGCAACTAAACACTGAATATAACACTAAACTTAACATTAACGTAACAACAAGTGTACATAATTAAACAAATGAAATCTAAACACAAAACTTAACATTAACTTAACACTAGACTTAACACTAACAGAGCGCTGACGGAATCGGTCGCGAAAAAACGATGCCCTCCCTACACCCGCACCATCGCTTTTGATGCACACCGCAAGACGCATATCGCAAAACGGTAACTTAACACTAAACTTAACACTAACTTAACACTAGACTTAACACTAACGGAGCGCTGACGGAATCGGTCACGAAAAAACGATGCCCTCCCTGCACCCGCACCATCGCTTTTGATGCACACCGCAAGACGCATATCGGAAAACGGTAACTTAACACTAAACTTAACACTAACTTAACACTAGACTTAACACTAACGAAGCGCTCACGCAATCCGTCACGAAAGAACGATGCCCTCCCTGCACCCGCATCGTCGGCTTTGATGCACACCGCAAGACGCATATCGCAAAACGGTAACTTAACACTAAACTTAACACTAACTTAACACTAGACTTAACACTAACGGAGCGCTGACGGAATCGGTCACGAAAAAACGATGCCCTCCCTGCACCCGCACCATCGCTTTTGATGCACACCGCAAGACGCATATCGGAAAACGGTAACTTAACACTAAACTTAACACTAACTTAACACTAGACTTAACACTAACGAAGCGCTCACGCAATCCGTCACGAAAGAACGATGCCCTCCCTACACCCGCACCATCGCTTTTGATGCACACCGCAAGACGCATATCGGAAAACGGTAACTTAACACTAAACTTAACACTAACTTAACACTAGACTTAACACTAACGAATCGCATATCGGAAAACCGCTGCCCACCTCACACCCACATCATCCGCTGATGATGCACACGCTACGCATAACGCAAAACAAAATATATCTGAAAAAAACAAAAAGTGTAAATAAATTAGTATCATGAAATTTAAGCACAAAATTCAACACTAATTAACATTAAGCCTAATTCTAACTTATCAAAGAGTGTACATAATTAGTAACATGAAATCTATACACAAAACTTATGTTGTTTTTTTCATGTGACTTATTGCCACTTGGGTTTAACGCCATTTTTCAACAATCTTTCAATTATATACGGCAACTGGTTAACCTAACCAGTTTTCCTGCACTGTATATCAACCAGTACTGACTTAGCCTTCCACAAGGAGCTGGCAACTAAACACTGAATATAACACTAAACTTAACATTAACGTAACAACAAGTGTACATAATTAAACAAATGAAATCTAAACACAAAACTTAACATTAACTTAACACTAGACTTAACACTAACGGAGCGCTGACGGAATCGGTCACGAAAAAACGATGCCCTCCCTACACCCGCACCATCGCTTTTGATGCACACCGCAAGACGCATATCGCAAAACGGTAACTTAACACTAAACTTAACACTAACTTAACACTAGACTTAACACTAACGGAGCGCTGACGGAATCGATCACGAAAAAACGATGCCCTCCCTGCACCCGCACCATCTCTTTTGATGCACACCGCAAGACGCATATCGGAAAACGGTAACTTAACACTAAACTTAACACTAGACTTAACACTAACGAAGCGCTCACGCAATCCGTCACGAAAGAACGATGCCCTCCCTGCACCCGCATCGTCGGCTTTGATGCACACCGCAAGACGCATATCGCAAAACGGTAACTTAACACTAAACTTAACACTAACTTAACACTAGACTTAACACTAACGGAGCGCTGACGGAATCGGTCACGAAAAAACGATGCCCTCCCTGCACCCGCACCATCGCTTTTGATGCACACCGCAGGACGCATATCGCAAAACGGTAACTTAACACTAAACTTAACACTAACTTAACACTAGACTTAACACTAACGAAGCGCTCACGCAATCCGTCACAAAAGAACGATGCCCTCCCTACACCCGCACCATCGCTTTTGATGCACACCGCAAGACGCATATCGGAAAACGGTAACTTAACACTAAACTTAACACTAACTTAACACTAGACTTAACACTAACGAATCGCATATCGGAAAACCGCCGCCCACCTCACACCCACATCATCCGCTGATGATGCACACGCTACGCATAACGCAAAACAAAATATATCTGAAAAAAACAAAAAGTGTAAATAAATTAGTATCATGAAATTTAAGCACAAAATTCAACACTAATTAACATTAAGCCTAATTCTAACTTAACAAAGAGTGTACATAATTAGTAACATGAAATCTATACACAAAACTTATGTTGTTTTTTTCATGTGACTTATTGCCACTTGGGTTTAACGCCATTTTTCAACAATCTTTCAATTATATACGGCAACTGGTTAACCTAACCAGTTTTCCTGCACTGTATATCAACCAGTACTGACTTAGCCTTCCACAAGGAGCTGGCAACTAAACACTGAATATAACACTAAACTTAACATTAACGTAACAACAAGTGTACATAATTAAACAAATGAAATCTAAACACAAAACTTAACATTAACTTAACACTAGACTTAACACTAACGGAGCGCTGACGGAATCGGTCGCGAAAAAACGATGCCCTCCCTACACCCGCACCATCGCTTTTGATGCACACCGCAAGACGCATATCGCAAAACGGTAACTTAACACTAAACTTAACACTAACTTAACACTAGACTTAACACTAACGGAGCGCTGACGGAATCGGTCACGAAAAAACGATGCCCTCCCTGCACCCGCACCATCGCTTTTGATGCACACCGCAAGACGCATATCGGAAAACGGTAACTTAACACTAAACTTAACACTAACACTAGACTTAACACTAACGAAGCGCTCACGCAATCCGTCACGAAAGAACGATGCCCTCCCTGCACCCGCACCATCGCTTTTGATGCACACCGCAAGACGCATATCGGAAAACGGTAACTTAACACTAAACTTAACACTAACTTAACACTAGACTTAACACTAACGAATCGCATATCGGAAAACCGCCGCCCACCTCACACCCACATCATCCGCTGATGATGCACACGCTACGCATAACGCAAAACAAAATATATCTGAAAAAAACAAAAAGTGTAAATAAATTAGTATCATGAAATTTAAACACAAAATTCAACACTAATTGTCATTAAGCCTAGTACTAACTTAACAAAAAGTGTACATAATTAGGAACATGAAATCTAAACACTAAACTTATGTGACTTATTGTCACTTGGGTTTAATGCCGTTTTTCAACGATCTTTCAATTATATATAGCAACTGGTTCACCTGACCAGTTTTCCCTGGACTGTATATTAACCGGTATTAACTTACTCTTCCAACTAATTCAAAGACCTATTCACAAACACTCCATCTATGCGTATTATTCAGTTTTTAAAGGCAATTAATCTGTACCGTGAAATATAATTAACATAATTAATTAATTAATTAACAAATTAACACTAAACTTAACACTAGACCTCAGACTAACGAAGCACTGACTATCATATTATGGATATAATACCTTAAGAACATAAAAACTTTGATTATTCCAATTGCAATAATGGCATCAATGCCTATGTCATCATTATATGTCAACCAGTCAGATACTTATGAGAACATATAGAAAGAAATTCTAGAATCAAATTGTCATAAAATAATTCAATCAAACACTGTGAAACAATATATGATATTGTACCAATGTTTTCAATAATACATATTAGACATAACTTTGCGACTAGAACTTCTTAAGGTCTTCTATAGTTGTACAAACTGAATATGTGCATTTTATAACTCAAACTACTAATACATAAAAATTACCCACTGCCTGCTCATACTCAAATATGCAGAATCAGTAAAAATTTTCAATATAAATGACATGAGATGATTACAGACTTCTATAAAACCAGCAAATTATCACCTGGCAATAATTACCTGCTCAGAGAAACTAGCATCCAGTTAAAATTGCTTAATCATGTATGATTAAATTAATTGACAAATATCATTCTTACTACCATATTACTTCAAAATGGCACCCTCAGGGTCATACAAATTTTCAAAGGCGGGAGCACTAAGTAGACCCAATCTCACATGCCACTGCAAATTTTTTCCCCTCACAAAATGTTCAAATTCAAAACTAATTGACTTTATAATAACAAATTCAATCTTATTTGAACTGCACTCACAATCATTGCTGACAATATGGTGTGATGTTACAGTGTTTGATCTTTTGGGACTAAATTTTGTGAAGTAGTGCTAATTAGATGAAGTGCTTGTCAAGAATCAACTATGCTCACCAGAGTGTCACATGCAGTGCTGAAATCTAGGATCCCTTGTACAACCTACTGTAACAAGTTCATCAAGATCCCTTCTGAGTATATATTTTTCCCCGGCAGGTCCAAATAGTCGAGTCTTATTCTTCAGTCATGTCTGGTTTGAGTTGTCTACTCCTTCCTGAAACATAAGAGATACAAATTATGAAAGCAGTTCACATACAGTCAAAGTTGTATTATAGTACACCAGTGAATAAAGACTGAGTGTAAAGACAGTGCCATTAATTATGTCAACTAAAGCTCAGTGTCACGTAACAATGTTACTTGTTACATATTTCTTGCCATTGATTATAATTTTGAGCCCTCTTTTGGTACTAATAGAAAAACTAATACTAATAAAAATACTTTCCTTTTCTTTGGAGTGACGCTACTTTAATTAGAGAAAATTTCAAAACAAGTTTGAGTGATACACGATGTTCATCGCTTAATTATTTATATGTTTCATTAAGCTCCCTCACAGTGTAAGTAACTTTTCTACTTTGTTTATCATGTATAGAAATTCTCTTAATCGTCGTGTCAATTATAGATTAGTACAATTTCAATTTGTTTTTATTTTCCAATTACTCGGTTGAACTTCGTACCAAAAAGTTTCATACACAGTATGAATTTTATATCATCTATTTACAGTCTTCATAATTTTATACACGGTAAGATTATAGAATTTAGCATTTATTTGTAGGCATTATTACGTTTGTTTATATTATCGGTTGGATTTGTTTCCTTGTTTCAGGCCGTAATTATTTTTGTCTATCTTTTTCTATCAGCTTGATTTGTTTACCAATTTTCAGACTGTGCTTATATTGGTGAATTTGACTATTGTATGTATCTTGTTTGAAATTGTTCAAGTGTTTACCATATAATTATTTGGATAAAGAGGTTAAACTGGCAGTAATGTTGCTTATATGCATATGGAGACAGCACACTCAGTTCCAAACATATAAGTCATTTTTAAATTGGATCAAATTCAGTAAATCAACACTTACCAGAAAGGTTTTATTTTAATGCAGTACTCTGTCAAAGTCACAAGTCCACCTGATCTCAACCAAAATGTTTGCTTATGGCTGAAACCAAAAATACATAAATTAGTTCTGGGCTCATGAAAGAATTTGCCTGTACAGCAACACAACACTTTTGAATAGAGACGTGCATTAATTATATCAACCTTTTCTCAATTTTAAGCATATAAGCTTTCCATTAATGCCAAATGAACCCTAGCTCCAAATGCCCTTTTATTTGAAAGCCATTTTTATGTATTAGAAGCCATCAAGTAAATTAGTAGCAAGAAAAATCCATTGGTCCTAACCAGGTATTGAACCAAGGATCCCTAGCACTGTAGGCACTCAACAATGTTGCTAAAGAATTAACCCAACAGCAAGACTAAAAGTAATAAAAGCGAGACTGACTGTGGCCCATAATTTTACAATCACTACCAAATCATCAGTTATACTGCGATTAACACATTATTATCCTAATAATACTACCCACACACAAGTTACTATAAATTTCATTTTTAAGGTGGAATTATTAGTCAAAGAGGAGTTTAACAAGTCTCAAATCAGCAAAAATACATTCAATACAACATTGTTTAGCTAAAATTATTTCACAAGGTATTCAATTCATACATGTTCAAATCTGAATACTAACTTTAATAATCACTTGACTCTCCCTGAATTATTGGCTTTGTAAACACAAGTCATATTTCAGAAATGCAGATTTTTTAAGTAACTTCCATGGCACAAATATAACCATGTGACTTTGACACATATTTTGGCAATGAGGTTTTGGGACAAACCCAAATTAGTACAAGTCATAGTCTGATATGACAACACCATGAATTGAAAAGTTTAAATACACAAACATGAAGCATAAAAAATAATTTCATTTAAATTAAATCTCAGAGTCAACATAGATATCAATTCATGGTTTACCCATCAATCTACTGACACAATAAAATCCAGCAGGATAAGTATGTATAGTGCTAAGTCCTCCATTGGTAAGTCAGAAATGCAAAAATATCCAGTAAAATATTGCTTAAAAACGGACAACACAAACTTAAACATGAAGAAACTACTCACAAAAAATCCATAGTCCAATATGTTCACTTTTAAAACAATTATAAAACATCTAAATTTCAAAATCATTTTAAATGTTTCAGAGTGTAAAATTTTCTTTACACAGCTAAGTACTTTTTAATGTTTCCTGCCTAAAAATGAATGAATCTGATTGGACAATTCCCTCTGTATCCACCAATGAATGACATGGTTACAATATAATGAATGACAGTGAGCAAAAAAAAATGTAACTGGCCAATGAAATACAATTTTATAAATGAAAATCATTGCTCAATACAAAACACAGCTACCTTTTGAACACAACAATACAATACTTTACACATAATGTACTGTTAGAATCAAACCTATGTGTGAATTTCATACACAACAAGAATTTAATTGGGCAATCATATTTCAACAACAGGCCTTTCTGGTTAACACTTGCCACCAATTGTAAACAATCAAAGATAAACGTTTCGAGCAAATTATTAAAAAACAGATTCTGATGAAGTAACCATGCATTCAAATCAGCACAACAACACTGTCATCTGAACTCACATTCTATAGTGTTAAATGAAGGCCAAATACCTTTATGTTCAACTTAAAACAAAAATGTTAACATCTTTGAAATTTGTAACATAAAACGTTAACCCTAAAACATGTAACACAAAACATGCAAAGAAACAGGGAGTTGCTATATTCATACTCTAAATGACAGATGCTTAGATAAATTAATAATCAATCTATTAACCAAGTAACCCAGCCAACAACTGAGCAGCAAACATTTTAACAAGTCACGAAACTAACCAAAGAATGCAACTTAGCAAGCAGCCAAGTAAGCTAGCCTCGAGTATTAGGTCAGCAACTTTGCTATTTAATTATGTACTGACCAAAATAACGTATATCATATAATAAATTACCCTTAGGAAAAGGAAAGGCATTTAACTTGCAGTTATTTAGCATTGTTTTTCTGGCCAGCTTTTACCATTTATTTGGCAGATTTCCTTGAAAAATGTGATTCTGTAGAAAGCATTTAAAAAGCAGTTAAAATGCATTTAAAATGCATTTATTTAGCAGTTAAAAAGCATTGAAATTGGCCGAAATATGTATATGAGATGACATCATAAAACTGCCTCCAAATATGGAAAAAGCATTTCCAACCATTTATCTGATCTCATAAATAGCTGCCAAAATCTTGTTCGAGCATTTCCAACCATTTATATGACATCATTAAAAACTTTCAAAAAGATAGAGTTCTGTGTGGACTTCAATTTTTGGAACAATTTTGAAAGGGAGCCCAAGGATCATTCCTGAGAAGTAAGGTGTAAATCCGCCTAGTAGTTTTGAGGAAGATTTTATTTAATGTATTAGAAATTGTTGACAGATGAACGACAGACATTGAGAGGTCACAAAGCTCACCATAAGCCTCTTGCTCAGATAAGCATAAAATCCATGTTTGGAGTTACCCTACCTTTGGAGCTACATGCAATAAAAGATAAATATGGCAATTCTGACTATGTCAGGGGCAATAACTGTGTAAATCCAAGAGCAAAACCTAAGGTACACAACAACACTTGGTGATCAGCAATCCTGTAAAGTTTCGTTATTTCAGGATATTCTCCCAATGATCATCATAGAAATTCATTATTACAAAAATCTCATCTGTTTTTTAAAACAAAGTCCCTCCAAAACATTCATTTGAGCATTTTAAGTTAACTAGGTCAACAGTGTGGACGTAAAAAGTTTGGACTGGTGTTTTAGTCCCCTAGGCAAGGAACCAGTCGATAGCTCCATCTATCTACTGAATATTCAGTACACAATCAAAAGCGTTGCCTAAGAATAATAATTCATTGACATTTTAAAGTGTCTCTCACAAAAATTACAAAATTAATTTATAATAACATGTTCATGGCGTATTATTGGCAAAATCGGCAAACTAACAAAACTTGAGGATGTTGTGACAAATTTTCTGGAAAAAATGCGCGAATGGGAACGAGGGATACTCAAAATACCACGAAAACTCGTTACACCACGAAAACCTGTCACTCGACCATATTTACAAAGTCACATTCACACGTTATTAATAAAATACTGGTATAGCCAACACACTGTTCTCTAGTTATATTATGCAAAAACTTACAGCAGTTTTTACGAGATTCCAATTATTCAGCAAGCAACTTGAGCTTGATGATTCGTCGTCCAGTACCCCACCCACTAGTAGCCGTCTCTGCTGGGTGGTTTTCAGTAGAAATATCGGCTTCAGTGGTCTCTTCAATCGTACTGAGATTTCTTCCGGTTAAAGAATTCAATTTTGCACATATATGTTCCATTATAAACTTCCGTTTCAACCGACGTTTCATAATTCCTAAATTAAGTAATGATTTCTTTTTTCAAAAAATGATCCGGAGGTGATAGCAGAAATGCATAAGGGATGTAACTCAATACGAGAAATCAAAGTACTGAAAGTACAAAGTCTTGTTAAGTTACACGAAAATTTTGTTTGACAAAGAAAATATGTTATATGATGTAAATTCTATGTATGTGAACACTAAAACTACAAATATATCTTGATGGAAACATTTTCATGGCAGATGTAGAACTTGTAGTACTTCGGTCTGCATGAAATTCATGCACCAAGTGAGTGAAGGCCAAGTGAGGTGAATGAATTTCAACTCATAAAAATAGTTTATTGCATAGAAAATGTTAAATACTTCTTGTTTTTTAAAGTCGGAATTTTTTCAGTATCATTTTTTAGCTAGATATATTTAAATCAGTCTGACTATTTAATAGTCTTGGATCCGATTCTGTTGTAAATTCAAATCCAAGATCTGGGGATCCCAGTTTCACAAATTTGGATCCTGGTAGTCCTGGCATTTCTGATAAATCCCACCAGGGTTTTTTCATTCCACTGGGATCCTGGTGTATCCTGCGCGGGATCCCAGTCATTTTTTCACTTGGAAACGTTACGCAAGAAAAAGAAATTGTATTAATTATCAGAATCCTTATTAGAAACTTTGATTTATATACATGTGTCTGACATAACAGATTCTGTGGAACAGTATGTTGCTGAATTAAGGAACCAACTTACAATTTATAATTATGATTAGACCACTTTGCTTAATAAAGTGAATATCTAAATATAATTAGAAATGACAGTAATTAGCCTGACAAAATTAGTTTTTAGATTAATAATTGAGACATGTCATGGCAAAACCGACCTCCTGGCCTTTGCAAACCGTGTAGACCCAGATCAGCTCACCTGCAATCGCGCGGTCTGATCAGGACCTGCACTGTTCGGCTACTGCTCCTCGTCTTTCAGCGTCAAGTATGCCAACAATGTAGTTCCTGATCACATTTTGCTGGTTGTGTGTGATCTGGGCCTACACTGGTTGCAAAGTTTAAGGCCATAAGGTTGGTTTTCACATGACACAGCTCATATTATATAGAATGATACAATATTAATTATATGATGTGACTTAATTTTGTTTATATTCATATTACATACAACTTATACACATGCAATATTGCTATTTAAGTGAAAATTAGTGTGCATGAATTATTTTCTGCTAGAAGCATTTAAATAAAACTTGTAAAACATGCAGTTTCTGATACTTATATTACCATTATTAACAAGTTATTTTCTTGTGACAGATGTTGCGAGGTCGCGTTCGACTAAACGAAATTGACGATTTTTCGAAGGAAAAAGATGAAATACCTGCTTCATTGTCTTGAATTGGACCAAATGTTAATTGGTTGTGTGTAGTATAATGTATTAGCTATCTGTAAACTTCAGTTATTAGAAATTTGAGCAATTTCTTGAAAAGTTACCTAGTGTTAAGCAAACTTGATACAAAAGCTGTCATTTCGGAAGTTGCAACCCTTGTATGTGTATATATGTAATATAGGTGTTTTGGGTCCGTGTGGCCATTTTAAGCCTAATACGCCATTATACACTATCCTCTCAACGTGCTAGCCCCCTGTGTATGTGTCAGTCACACTGACTGAATATTGTTACCCCTGTTTTTTGTCAGTCCTTATTGAGCGACATGATTTACAGGTTTTGCTTGTCATTGTCTAATTTTCAAAACTTTCATATATAACTTAAGAATCACATTTCACGAATTCTGCTATTGAACAAGCCTGACTCCACGTCAGCATTTTCCGACAAATGTTTGTTTTTATTTCTTCCTTAAGCATTAATAGTACATGTCTGAAACATTCCTGACAAGTAGTTGTCATGGACAGAAGCCAGTGACAAGTCGGTTTCGGCATTGCATAGCTAGTTTTGACTGTATTGAGATTCTTGAAATGAGCGCGTGCGAAAAAAATCTGAGTTGCGGAAAATTTTTAATTTTTAATATCTCTGTCATTATTCATAGTATAGCGCTGAAATTGCACGTGCTAGTAATGGACAAGCATAGAAATCAGAGGCACGAAAGACGTGGCCATGCTACATTTACGTTCGACTTTATTAGCATCCTAGAAATGACAGTTTGCAAGAAAATTTCCTTGTGTCTACACTTTTCGAGCAATCTTTAACTTTTACTAACTCTTTAATCATAGATAGTACAGCATTGGAACTTTAGAGACAAGTAATTGACAAGAAGAGAAGTCAGTGGTGAGGATGGATTTGGTATGGTATGGTTGCTTTTGGCTTTATTAAGATTATAGAAATAACTGTTTGCTGCAGAATTCTTGACTGGTTCGTGCTATTTTCATGATCTGTTGTAGCTTTTTGGTATACAAGACTTTGACCAGTCTAATTATAACAGGATTGCTTCCATTCTAAATTTTGTCAATCTTTTTTGGTTCTAAGTATATTAATTTTTCTTGATAGGTGCACACATCAACGTTTGGTATGGCTTTTACATTATCTGGCTTATTGGGAAGCAGTTTATTTCTATTAATCATAAATAATTTTAATTCGTTTTCATGAATTTTTACATTGTACTGTGTTTGAAAACAGTGACAGTCTTTGAAGAAACAGAGACACAGTCTTGATTTATTTATCCTAACATTGGTCCTGTTATCTTGTTAGAAAATTTGATCAGATACAAATCCCTGATTGAGGTAATATATTGATGCATGTGATAAAGTCACTGCTTTGGGGCTTTGTATATCCTTATATATGGATATGGTTCCTTTGTGAATATTTATTGGTGGTCAGCTACTTGTTTGGTAATCTATGTATAGTCGACTCTCGTTATGGCGAAGTCGGTTAAGACGAATTTTTCGTAATGTTGAAGTCGGTTAAGACGAATCTTCCGTTATGTCGAAGTATTTTTTACTCCCCATTTTTCCCTTCTTAAAATATATAAAATTATGTTGGTTTAGACGAATTCCTCTCGAATTTTTTTCGTAATGTCGAACTAATTTTTTAAATCCGTATGAACAATTTTGCACCTTATTTGTGTTGTTCATTACGAAGTCAGACAATAATATTCTAACTGACAATTTGATTAAATTAAGAAGTTTATGTGTTTATTGTTGCACTGTTTTGATGTCAATTTTCTGTATACAGTGGAACCCCTCTCAGCTGGTCGAGGCCAGGACCAGGCCATTGGGCTGGTTTAGAGGGTATGCCAGTTTAGAGCGTATTTTTGAATTATTATCTGGACCACATCATTTGGCCAGTTTAGAAGGGAAACTGGTTTATAGAGGTTTTACTGTATATTTTGTGAACATGTTACTGACATGTTGTTCATAGTGTATTTCAGGTATAGTATACTGGACAGGTGTCAGATTGTGGTTTGAAATGATTTCCTGACCACACCTTTGATTTACCTTGCAGAATGAACCAAGAGATTTGATTATTGAACACAGTACAGTAAAACATGGTTATAGTGAACATGGTAATACTGAACTTGGATATGGTAAAGAAGTAAAGTACTTATTTTTTCCATTACTTCTTAATTCCATTAATATGGATGAGAATGTAGGAACTGTGCTAGTGTAATTAGACAGACTACAGGTATAGAATCTTAAGTAATTACAGTAAACAAGTAAATATTTGGGTCTCTACCATGTTTTAATGTGTACATTTATTTTTAAAATCCTATCATCAACAGCAACCAGTGGCAGTAATTTTATTGCCTAAAACATACATAAAACAATTGTAATACATTGGTTTCCAATTTCAAGACAAGAAATACTGGTGTTTTTTTTTTGTTATTCTTAGCAATTTCATGAGGGAGAAGTTCAGTCAATGTAAAACCATTAAATAAACAAGTGCTGCATTGCCATGGACTTAATGTGCATGTTTACATAAAATCATGGAAAAATTTAGACATATATTGTATTTGCAATTGAAATGGTTTAAAATATAGTCAGTTTGAGATTAGGATAAATATATGATGAAATCTCAAACAACTGACAATAAATGTACACAGTTTGGTGCCAATTAAAATTACAGATTAAATAAATATATATGTTTTATTCAAGCATCTACACCATGTGGAATAATAATAAAACAAATAAACATTTTTTACAATAACATACATTAGACCAAAGCATTCTTGTTTCCACAAACATCCCACAAAAACATGAGATCAGTAGGTCAACATAATTTTTTATACTTTTTTTTTAGTTCAGAAATGTAGTTCATATGAAAACAGCTTCAAAAAAATCTTAATTAATCATACGTAAATCTATGCAAGTACTTGAAAGTAATAGTAAACTGAGAAAAAAATCAATAGAGGTTTGCTATGTGTAAATTAGACATTAAATCACCTTTCTCATGGTATAGTGGTTACAGCATGTTAACTTCATTTCAAAACCTAATTTCCAGAACAGTAAGAAAATAACATTTTAGAGGTGTGTATAATTGATGGATGGAGTAAATACCCAATGAAAAACAATGGCTGACAAATTTGTACACAAATACATTTTGTTACTGAAGAATGGAAACAAACTCCTTTGGGTAATAAATCCAACAAATGGATATATACCTACAGGAACATGACTTATTTTGACTAAGAGTATATTTTGATTCAGTGGTAAGTAAGGGGTAAATCATGTTGACAGGTAAAGGGGTGGTACACAAATACCACAAGTAGAGTGATGCTAACCTTATCCAAGTTTCATCAGACAAGAAAAAATATGACTACAAAACTTACTGCACAACACATGAAAACTGAACATGCAAAAATTAAAAGAATAAGAAACAATTAAATTTCACACATGAACAAAGTCACCAGCTCCAAGAACAACCAACAATAAACATTTCTATCTAAAAAGTTATTTAATAAAAGACAAATGGAAACAAGATAGGTTTGTATCGACACACTGAAAAAAAAATCTTAAAATTTTCCCTAAAATGTTCTAACCAGGTAAAAAAATTTCATCCACAAATAAGCCATACATTCAATATGAAATTCATGAAAAAGTAAGCTGACTTGTACAAAAGACAAGGGGGACTACTTAATAACAATGAACTACTTCAGTTGTCTCCCATAATCATAAAAATACAAATGGTGGACAAACTTAAAAGCACAAAGAATTTGCTCTTTAGATTTAAACAGTCGCATTGAGGAAAAAACAGCACAGCGCTGCATATGTGTATGCTTACTTCATGTTGTATAAAAAATCCATCATTATATCACATTAAAACTCCTCAATATTTTGTGAAGCAAATTTCATAAACTTGGAGAGAAATTAATTTTAAAAGTCACTTTGACAAAAATTTTTCATGATGCTCATACAAACAGACAGACAGACATACAGAAAACACAATTCTAAATCAATGACATAAAATCTTTATCGATGCTTGTTTTAAGGCTTAAGTAAATGTTTTTTTTTTAACTTAACAATATTATAATATACAAATGAGCCAATCTGTGGAGAAAAACATCAGTGAAGGGATAGCAACTCTTGGAAAAGTTCTTTTTAATTGGGCTTTAAATTCATTTAATTTCATTATATTGATGTAAATAAAGTTATAAAATAAATAATTATAAAAAATAATAAAAAAAATACTTTGGGTTAATACTGTTTTAGCACCTTAAAAATTGTTCAAATGACAAGAAAATACATGTACTTAAGTCGTGGCAGGTCATACCCTTCTATGAAAATTTGACAAAAATGTTGATTTTCCTCCATGAGGAGAAGTTCTCAGCTCCTTGAGGAAGGGTAAGTTAGTACTGGTTAGTATACAGTCCAGGAGAACTGGTTAGGTGACCCCGTCAAGATAAACTTCATATTCCGTAAAATAATACAAAAAAAAAAAAGTGTCATGAAAAACCTCAAATTTACTATCAAAAAGATGAAGGATAATAAATTTCTAATTAAATTAACTGCTGCAGGTAGGCAGGCAGGCAAAAGGGTGGGTGGGCAGGCAGGCAGCTTATTTATTTCACTATAAAATGTTAAGACAAACATTGCAAATAAATTAAAACATACAACGAAAGACAGGTATGAATTAAAGAAGCCATGTCAATCAACATTATATAGTAAGGACAACACAAAGGGTAAATCAATACCCTTATTTCCATTGTGGTCCTCAGACATACAGTGCTAACAGACAAATGTTGGCCCCTTTATGAACATATTATTATTCTGACAGGACAATAAAATGAAAATAAGTTTGATCCTAGGAACATGATCAAACTTATACTAGTAGTTTTACATCTAACATTCTTAGGCTATATAACAAATAATGAGTGAAATCCTACACATTATAAAAGTAAACTCAAATAAAGATTTAATTTTGGCAATAGTTCTTTCTCATACATGCCCTGAAATGTCTAGCAATACTGTATAATGGATGAGCTAAATGAAATTCTCCTACAAATGTACGTAGAATAAACAGCAGAAAAGTTAAGTAAATAAAGGATTATAAAAATAGACTGGGTGACATAACCCATTTTTCATTTGTTTTTCTTGTTCTTAGAACAGAAAGTCAATGCCTATAATCAGAAAATTAGAATTAAAAATTACCATAAACATTACAAAGTTCACATCCGTATCAGCTCAGTGGATTCAGATATACAATATTTGTAAAAACCAGTGAACAATTATCATACAAACAATATTATAATTGTCTTTGATTTGATAAACTGAAAAAATAGAGTCCTAATCACTCTCTTGTTCAGACGTCCTCATATGCTACTTCCTCCCACCGTCTGTATCTCTAGCATTCCTCAACCAGTCCTTTATGACCAATTTTATCTCACTACAGCTAACAGTAGGAAAACAGTGTCTCACAGCCCCTAAAAGGATGAAAATAGCAATCTTTTGTATACCAAGAGCAAAAAAAATATATATATCATACATATATATATAATTTGTAACGTATCAAATACGAGTGATATATAAAATCCACTCATCCTGTCCTTGATGTCACTCGTCCTACCACTAAAGGTGGCAAACTCAAAAATCACTGAAACAATAAACATGTTGTTATTGAAACACCTTCTGGACCTAATTTGATCATTAAAAGAGCTAAATACAGCCATCAGTCAGAAATTTACGCATGACATGATGCAGACCATATTGAATAACATCACCAATAACAAATGATACACATACGGTGAATGGTTCGAATAAATGCCAGACCGAGGTCATATTACAGGTATCACAGCTCAGCTAATTGAGTTTTACCACTCATTTCTCAAAGGCTTAGATATGTCACATACCTATTTTCATATAAAGTATATTATATGTATGAACTTAAAATATGATAAGGTATGTATATTTATTTGAGAGTAGGCATTTGCCACTCACTGAGAGAACTGGACAATCTGCATTTACTCCAAACCGGTGTCATTACTGATTTTTCCTTCTGTCAGACAGGAAATTTTGAATGTATATTTTGTAAAAAATTTACCCAAAATTTTCTGCTATATTTTTTTTCCATTGGATTATTAGGCATAAGCTACCCATCCGGTAGGACGACCGGGGCTGATTTTCTACTCGTCCGGACCCTAAATTCACTCGTCAATACCAGCGGACGAGTGGATTTTTCCTGCCCTGAAATAGTAATGGTATGTAAATAGTAAGTACAATTTGTGCCAGAAACATAATAAAGAAGTACTAGTCATTCTAAAATAAACTTTTGAAAAATGGAAATATACAAATGAAAGCCCAGTAACATAAGCTGTGATAGATTTATTTGTTTGCCATTCTATTGTTCAGAACTTTCCAAATTGGATCAGATAATCATTGTTCTTCTTTAATGTTTATGCAGTAACAATAGCTCACAGGTCCGTGTGGCCATTTTAAGCCTATTATACCATTATACACCATCCCTTCAATGTGCTAGCCCCCTAATTTATGTTTAAAATTTTTTCAGCACAGAAAATAACCAAAATGGACAAAATAAATGAAAAACAAAACAAGCCATTTTGTTTGTTTTTTGTGTGTTTTCTTGTAATTTGTGGCATAATTGGCAAACATTTGTTGATGTTCAGACACATGTAGATGTCTAGATAACAAATCCAGGAAAACTACAGAACTGTAAGAGTTTTAAACAAAAATTACAAAAAAATTATTTCTATTGTTGTTTCAATACGCCATTTGATATATTCTGACTCTGAGAAACAATCAGATTCAATTTGTCCTGATTTTGTCTGTTTTTAGTCATGGGAAAATTGGATGGAGTGCTAAATCTATGTATATGACACACCTGATTTTGGATGTAAAAATATATGTCTCATACACAAGTGATTACAATAACCTAAAGGAAAATACAGCAGAAAGGTGAACAATGTAGAACATGAAAAAACACATCTCTGATGAACATTTTGTTACCCTGAATTTTTGGTCACTACTTCATGTTGCAGTGAACCAACATACAGAGAATCAATGAGAACCAGCTTAATAGATCTTCTGTATGGTGAATTAAAGGGACACAATCCAATAGAGAATCTCAAAGGGAATCTACTTTCAAATTGCAGTATGACGAAATGAGTTTCCAGAAATGTTAAATTGTTCAAGACAACAACAGGATATAAGTGCAGCCTACCAATCAGTGACACCTGTATGTTAAAACATTCAGTAAAACTTGAACAGTGTCTCAGCAAACAAAGAACTTGTTTAAAGAAGTTTGTACAGACATAGTATCTGAACCAAGATACTAACTACCACGCCAGGAATCAATGGGTGTATCTATGAGGTTCATACAAAGTACGGCAATATAAATTAAGTAGCAATCAACAAACTTCTGTCACTTTAAATTAAGCTAAGAATGCAACACAAACATATCACTAGTACATATATTTTCTGAGACTTTCTCTGATTTGATTTTTGTATAGGTCATTACAAAAATTCTCACACATATATCTAGTATGTAATCTGTTGTAACAATGTACTTTTGTAAAAAGTGATGATGAATCTCACCTTTTATACATTCTACTAAGCATGGTTCCAATTTGATGATAGCTCATTACACTGCATTATCAATCAGGGAAACAATGATCCTAAAAAAATATAAAAAAATAGAAAATTCAGGAAACTAAAATTATCAAAAAATAAAAAAGTAAAACAATAATTTAAAAAATAACAAAATAACCTACATCTAAAATGTACTATTCTTAACATAAATTATTTTTGACATGAATTTCGATTTTCCTCTGTATGGCTGAAGTTGCCAGCTCCATGTGGAAGGGTAAGTTAGTACTGGTTAGTGTACAGTCCAGGAAAACTGGTTAGGTGAACTGTTGCTATATATGCAACAGCAAAATTGTTGAAAAACAGTGTTAAACCACAGTGACAATATGTCACCTAACAATAAAAACAAACAAATTACATAAGTCATTAAAAACTGTAATAAAAATAGACTCATAGGATTAAAAAAATAACAAGAGGGCCATGATGGCCCTGCATCGCTCACCAGAATAAATATTAATTAACTTGTTACTAAAAAGGTAGTAAAGGTACACTTGTGGGCAAATAATGGGGAACAATAATAAACTTGATAAAGGACCATCAAAGGATACTACAAAAGAATATTCGTGATGACTGAAGGATGCCACAAACCAAATTTGGTGATAATCCAACCACTGGTTCATGAGTAAAAGTCATTTTAAGGTATTTCTATGTTTAGCTCTAGCGGCCCCTAATTGGGGCCAACCATTTTTATTTCAGCAAACTTGAGAAAGGACCATCTAAGGATGCTACATACCAAGTTTGGTGATCATCCATCCATTGGTTCAAGAGAAGAAGACGTTAAAAGGTATTTCTATTTTTAGCTCTAGCGGCCCCTAATAGGGGCCAACCAACTTTTCTTTCCCAAATCTGATAGAACACTAAGTAAAGATGCTAAAAACCAAGTTTGGTAATAATCCATCCATAGAAACATGAGTAAAAGTCATTTTAAGGTTTTTCTATTTTTAGCTATAGCAGCCCCTAAAAGGGGCCGACCAAATTGTTTTGAGCAAATCTGATAAAACTCCATATAAGGATGCTACAGACCAAGTTTGGTGATGATCCATCCATTGGTTCATGAGAAGAAGATGATTAAAGGTTTTTCTATTTTTAGCTCTAGTGATCCCTAACAGCGGTCAACCGGAGCAATATGAGCAAATTGCATTTAGAACATCAAAAGGCTACTGCACAGCAAATTTGAAGTAAATCTGACTGGTAGTTTCTGAGTAGAAGACAATTGTTGACGCCAGACGCCGGACGCCGGAGCATCCACCTACCCATCCTAACAGCTCACCCTGAACCTTAGGTTCTGGTGAGCTAATACTAATAAGAATGTCGATTTTCCTCCATATGTGGAGAAGTTGCCAGCTCCTTGAGGAAGGGTAAGTTAGTACAGGCTAGTATACAGTCCAGGAAAACTGGTTAGGTGAACTGGTTGCCGTATATAGCTGAAAAATTGTTGAAAAACGGCATTAAACCCCAGTGACAATATGTCATATAAAAACAAACACATTACATATGTCATTAACAATTGTTATAAAAATATATATAAAATAAAAATAAAATGACTGATAAGAATAAAAAAACCCACCCACATCCCACACCAAGGTCCCCCTACCTCACACCATGGCTCCCCTCACTCACACCCAGGTTCTCACGCCTCACACCAAGGTCCCCCTACCTCACACCATGGCTCCCCTCACTCACACCCAGGCTCCCACGTCTCACACCAAGGTCCCCCTACCTCACACCATGGCTCCCCTCACTCACACCCAGAATCACACCAAGGTTCCCCCACCTCACACCATGGCCTCCCCCACCTCACATCCAGACCCCCCCCCCCAACTCACACAATGGCTCTCCCAACTAACATTCGGCCTCCTCCAACCCACATCAACGCTCCTGCAACTCCCAACAATGCCCCCGTATCTTGCACGCAGACCCCCCCCAACTCACACCAAGGCTCCACCAACCCAAACTCAGTGCCCCCCAACTCACACCAAGGCTCCACGTACCCAAACTCAGTGCCCCCCAATTCTCTCCAAGGCTCCCCCGACTCACATCCAGGCTTCCCCAAAACCACACGAAAGTTCCCATGACTCACATAAGGGTTCCCATAACTCACACAAACGTTCCTGTATCTCACATTAAGTCCTCCCAAACAAACACTTAGATTCCATCAACTCACATTCAAGATACTCTTGCCCTCTTCCATATTCCCCCAACTCGCATTCAGACTACCCTAACTCACAAAAACGACCCCGTCACTCACACTAAAGTCCCAACAACTCACACTTAAGTTCCTCTCGCTCACGCTCAGATCCCCTCAAGTCACACTCAGGTACCCGTCACTGACATCAAGGTTCACACACCTCACATTAATGTCACCCAAAACTCTACATTCATTCCGATCAGGGACGCTACTGATCGTCTTACAATGCTTTTGAGAATGGCATTAAGACACAGTACATAGATACTGCACTTTGATCAGCGGGCGCAACTGATCATCATATGATTTCTAAATAAGGTTTCAATGCAAAACTCAGATCCTCCATTCCAGGGTAGAAATGAGGATTTTCGGACAGGATGCCATACTGCCATTACAGTTTCGGATAACATCGATATGAGATATGGGAATCTTAATGTAAGAAAGGGTCACCTGAATGTAATCTAAGTAATGAATTAGATACCACATAGCTTTGTTTTATCAAATGGTGCAAATTTATTAAGTTCCAGAAATATTTAATTCATCTTTAATAAAAGCATTCAGCTTACTTCAATCAATATTAATAAATGCCAAGTACACTTAAAGATATAGTCAGCAAAGTTTATTACATTCACAACCTAAGAGAAAAATCAACACACTGAGAGGACTGTTGCAGGCTGGCTTTGCAGTATTGTGAGGTGCAAAAAATTGCACCTTTTGTTATATATGTGTCGGAGATCAATAGTTTGATGGACAAGATGGTGGGTTGTGACGAGGCTAATCAGTACTCAATTCTGATTGGCTATTTAGACCTGTCAATCAAATCCTGTCTCATGGTCAATTCCTAAAACGTGATATTGCAATAAAGATTCAATATATACTACTTTAATTAGGTTAAAACTAGTAAAACATTCCTGTAGCATGCCCCCGATTCCCCTGAATGCCAGTTACTTTTCTAATTATTTTATTTCACAAAATTTAACCTGTTTTTTGATGAAAAGATTTTAAAAAAAATTTCCTACCAACCTACCCACTTCGAATTTGCATGGGTCACAGACAATATTTTAACTCTGGCAAAAATGATAAATCAACATCACTATGGCTCTATTATGAACATTTTGCAAAATAATTTGCACACAAAGTGTCATGAAAGTACAAATCAATCAGACTTTTTCAATCCATAAACCCAATCAACAAATTAAGATGAATCAACAAATCCATCAATTGATCAATCAAATCAATTGATCAATAAATCCAATCATTCAATCAGTATGTTCCATATGAATAAATCAATTATCAATAACATCAATAACCATATGAATAAATCAATTATCAATCAACCAGATCAATCAACCAGATCAATCAACCAACCAACCGACCAACCGATCGATCGATCAATCAATCAATCAATCAAATCTATTGATCAATTAATGAAATCATTCAATCAGTATGTTCTATCAATCATTCAAAATTGTAATCATCTTACTATTATTATACAGGAACTGACATTTTAAGATTCTTAATCAACAATGATGAAAATGAAAATTAAAAACAATACAGAGCAACAGATAAGCTTTCTCAGTGAATTGGGTATTACTCCATTTCATTTTGAATTGAGTATTTGCTAAATATAATTGGGTTTCCTGAAACCTGTTAGTCTGTGATTTTTACATCAATTGGGAATTCATTCTTACTTATCAAGTCTAAACTGTACACATTTGGTTGTTTTTGAACTGCATCGCTAGAATATTTGTCCAAGACTATGAGGAACTACTAACAGACGAAAATGACTATATGCATGTATATTCATGAAAATTGATTTCGATACGCATCATACATATTTTAATTGGGTATTTTGCTTTTGTAATTGCTTTTTGATACGCATCTGATATAGTTTCAATTGCGTATTTTCTAAATTTAATTGAGTAAATACACAAATAGGCAGTTTATCTGTTGCTCTGACAATATATATATATCTATATTTGCATATGATCAATCACTTGCAACAAATAAAACACTAAAGATACACAAATTATTTGTTGACAATTATTTTAAACAATTACCAATTACTGTAAGGAATTGCAAATGTGAGCCAAGACACAAGATTGTAATCCTTTATCTTAGTTATATCAGAAATATTTTCTCTTAACTAAGAGAAATAAACAATAAAATAAATGTTGGAAGACTGAACAATGAAGATATTTAGATTACAAGTCTATAAATATTCATACCATATTTTCTAGATTCATGGTTTTTTCCTGTATTAAACAACTTCATGGGCTTTGTTTATAAATGACACTTGATATGTCTCTAGGGTTAGGGTTAGGTAATCTTACAATCCACCAATGGCATCATATTCACAACCAGGATCTGATGAACAAAGAATGCATGAGACCAGTACAGACTTTTCTGTCATCCAACCTGACCTTCTCGCGCACACTCGTGACTCAGTTGAATACAGAACCTGGTTCATCCTGCCTTTATCTGGGCAATGTACAACTCTTTTAGCCATTTTATTATGATCCTTTTGAAAATTACATATCATCACCTCAGAGCAACAAGGTTGTACCTGACATTTTTTTCAAAACTAACTTCTGTAGAAAAAGCTTCAGTATATGCAAATATGATAATATTGAACATTTATTACCAATTTGAATCTGTCAAAACAATACCTGTCCAAAGGTTGTATCTCTTATTGCTTAAATTGTTTGTTGCAACAAAGTTTTATCACAAGTCATATCACAAAAACAACAGTTTAATTTCACTATCAACAGAATATTACTTCAGATTCTAAGAAAAATATAAATTTAAGAGAATTATAAAGCTTCATGAGAATAATAATCTAATATTTGACGACATCACAATGAATAATAATCATAATTAAATTAATAATATTTGATTTGTTAGTATGTTCTTTTCAATGTAATTTTTAAATGAAACATTTAAGTCAATAAATACATGTAAATACTGTGAATGAAATAAATAATTTGAATATATTCTATTACGGAGAAAGGTTTAAGTATTTGTGGTAACAGGTTTTACTTAAAACTACAAACTCATCAAACTATCAGCAGGAAATTATACAAATACATTCAAGTTACTGGTTGCTTCCGTCATATATTGTGTCAAAAAGTTAAAAGGCATTTTCTAGAGAATTTGTGGTATCTATGATTAATGACAAGTAAAAGTTGTCAAATTAAGGAGTTTATGAAGCAATGGGTTAAAACAATTTGATCTTCTTGTTATTTTTGTATAATTACAATTATCATGTTGTGATTTCACTTTGTAAAACATGTTAAAACATATCTGCACCAAATAAATGGAAAAATATGACTTTTTTCATGCAGATACAACTTTGCTGCACTGAGGTGACAATATCGAGTTGATTGAAAGAACAACTTACTTGAAATTGTCCGCGAGTCGATTTAACCTCTAACCTCAGCTAGTGACTAACAAAAACAGAATCTCCTACAGACTGATTTTCTAGAGTCAATTTCCATCAATCATCTAAATTATGACTGTCCAAACGCCTTCTAGATCTTCTAGACACAGTCATCTTCGCAGCTTTAGCAGGTTCCCAGAAAAAATTCATTTTACTGTTTTTTTTCGGTCTCACTAAAAAGCGACAAGAAGAATGTAAGCGACAAGGAGCGACAATTTTTTTTAATTATTTATTTCCATCAACTGTCTTACATTTTGTGGAAATAATATCGATTTTATATCTTAGTAACAGAAAGTACCGAACAACGCGAGCAAAAAATGAAAAATAGAATTTCTGTAGAATATGCAGTTGACACGTATTTTCGGGGGATTAACGTTTTAATTTCAACTTAGCGTGTGCTAAGTACTACTAAATGGACCAACAGTAAAATCAAAACCTAGTATAAAGAACGTCAAATATTGGACAGTTTAAAAAATTCAAAAAGTCCTTTTTGAAGAGGAATTCTAACCTTTTTACTTTCACTATCGGCAGTCTGCGTCGCTCGGAAGCTGTCTCGTATTTTCGGGGATTCTGATTGGTTGACCTCGTTTCGGTAGTAACATGGCACGCGCTCTGATTCTATACTGCACACAGTTAGTTTAGGGCAACGCGTATGTTCTGGTACACGATTCGTTGTAAAGGTCTCATTTTAAATAATATTTGTGTGGATAGTTATTGTTATGGTAGTTTAAAATTGAGACAAAAATATGACAATAACTGAAATAATATATCATTGAAAACTTTTGATTGCTGGAAGTTTTCAATTTTGACCAAATTTAGCAACAATATGAAAATAGTGTAAGAATAAAACCAGTAAGCATTCAAACAACTTTGTTTTTCAGCATTTAAATGTCGCAATGTGGACAAAGGAAAGTGGAATATCGTCTGACAACCCTAACTGTAGTGCAGAAAGACAGGTGCGTCCAATGTCCACATACATCACATTGGGCCCAGTTGACGATTTTCAACATGGGTAACTCTTGCAGTTTTGGTGGAGCCAACTGCTTACACATGCAGTATATGTCTGTTTCATCAACCAAATCGTTTTTGTCCTGAGAATCAGTTGTAGAACATACTATTTTACTGATTTTAATTTGGTTGACACCACTGGTTGAAGCAGTTTGGCTGCTGCCTTTGGCTAAGATACGATGGTTGAAGTCTTCGCTACGGTGACAGCAGATTGTGCCCGTTCTGAGTTTTCATAAATCTCTGTCACGTAGATATTGTCTGTGATGGCTCTTCCTCCAGCATCTGGCCTGGTATCACTGATATTCTTACGCTGGGACATGGTAAGGCGTTATTGGATACATTCTCTTCCTTCTGCTGAATGAATGACTCAGCCTCTGCCTTGCCTGTCTTCAAAGCTCGTATTTTTTGCACTTGTCTCTCCTCCCTGAAGCTTTCACATGGGAATAACTTTTCTATGGAGACGATATCTGGGTTTAGTGGGAAATTACCAGTTTTGCGGAAAGCTGCGTGAATGTTCGCAATATGAGAACAA
The DNA here is from genome assembly GCA_008271625.1 of Lutraria rhynchaena. Classification (NCBI taxonomy): domain Eukaryota; kingdom Metazoa; phylum Mollusca; class Bivalvia; order Venerida; family Mactridae; genus Lutraria; species Lutraria rhynchaena. The sequence goes on from VIBL01000502.1 coordinate 30,617, forward strand.
GGCATATATACTCGCAATCATTAAACTCGCGTCATTACTAATCTCGCGGTATTTACTCTACCCGGTGTTTACATCGGTTAAAGCTGACCTATCTTTTGCTTTTGCCAAAGAAACGTGTCGTAGGTTTTATTTATTGGTTTGTTGGAGCCTGTAAAGGCACAAGACAACACGTGGTCAGTGGCAGAACGAGAACTGACTATTTATTTACATAAAAAATAAGTAGCCGAACAATAGACAATCCAATTACAAAAATACATAACAGAAAACAAAACAATATCATTAGACACCCGAATAATGCTAAAAAAAGAATGGATAGAAGTTAAACATTTACCTGTAAAGGCACAAGGCAACACATGGTCAGTGGTCAGTGACAGAACGAGAACTGACCACCGTACGAATTATACGTGAGCATGCGCAAATAAAAATCTGTGAGCCGTTAAATGATGGGTTAGTTCATTATTACTAGATTAGTATATTGATTATTTATAGGGGGTTTATCAGACGATAAAATAGTAACGTGGTGAATAAGATAAAACAGATAGTAGATAGACAAATACCAAACATACACACACGATACAATAATATAATATATGATTAAAGGGGTTTCAGCCATGCGACATTTCATTCACCGTAATTTTCATTCACCATAAGGCAAATCTCGGAAAGTTTCATTGAAATAACATCATTTTAATAATTTCTCCCCAAAATCACAAAAGTTGATTAAAAAGCATCAGTTGTATCAATAAACTTTGTTTTGTTTACATGTCGTCTGCCAAACTTAGGCATACACAAACTAAACGTTATGTAAATTTTGTAGACTGGTACATACAAATTTGGCCAAAAACTTCTAAATTTATTTTACATGTTGGTACCAGATGATTGTAACTCATTACTTTTCTAAACGGCGTATCGGTACCCACATTAAACTTCCAAATTTTTGGAAAAGTACACTGTGGGTACCGATACATCGCTTAGAAAAGTACACCGTGGGTACCGATACGAAGTTAAGAAAAGTTCAATGTGGGTACTGTGGGTTCTGTTGAACATTCTGTTGAACAGAGCAGAACAGAACCCACAGAACAACAACAACAACAACAACAACGTCATGAGGTCCTGTCTCTATACAAAGATCGAGGTCAGAACATCTATAGTGACCGTCATAAGAAAGTAACCAGTAAGTGATGTTTGTATAAAATAGACAAAGCGCAAGTAATTGAGATGAATTTAATTCTGGATACAGCTGAAACGAGTAAGCCAACCAACCATTACTACCGTTATATGTAACCATATTGTTATCCATTACTGACCATAAAATTGCTGTGAATCGTTAAAATTTCAAGGTCAGTATGTTTGGCCAAAATAGAAGGATTTTTATGATGGTTACTTTCTTTTGACGGCCAGTGTACTTTGTCATAATGCTTTCCTAAGGTAGAAATGTAAATTACATGTTAGTTATCGTTCTACATTTAGGAGGGTTTTGAAGTTTTGGTACAGATCACATCTGCCGGAGGAATCAATATCATTACTGCAGTCCTGTCCAATGCAGTCCTCAATCCTTTGTTTGAGTAGTTGTAGACATTGTTTAGAGTTACAAAAACGCACTTGGATGGCTTCAATTTGCTGGCAATAATCAATTGTAACCTTTAATCTCACTACTATAGAACAGGGCGATCATGTCGAAAATTTTGAATATATCGTTACATTATTAAATATTTTTACTTACCGGTAATTGTCCACTAAAAGTTACCGGCTATCTTAAAATATCATTTAAAAAACTCAGACATTATCTTTACTATCAATCAATAATACAAAACAGGCTTTTATCTAAATATTTGAAATATCGTGTTATTACTTATATACTATTATTGATATTATTATGTTCTATGTTGATATTATATTTTGGTTCAATTGATGAGTGACTTATAGGCCCATTGGGCCTGGTGTTAAAACACTAGTTCTTATGATGTTTATTAATGTACTGTTCATATACACAAGTCACTGAAATAAACAATTCCTTCCTCCCTCCCTCCCTTCCTGACATCTTTATGATCATAGTGTCTAAATTATCGTTCATGCGCATAGGTAGACATTATCGCTTTTACAGCTTGCGCAGCAAGGTTTACTTTCGCCCGATTCCATTATAATTTGGGACTGAAAACTACATCCGTGTATCTGTAGGATGACACAACCTCAATAATGTACCGCGATAGAACCATTTTTTGAACTGCAATGTCTAAATACTAAGTATTTTGGTTTTGTCAACGTGAATTTCCATACTGGTATGTTGGCTTATTGAAGAACAACATCAATCGTTTTTTTTTGGAATTTGATTTTTTTCAGCGCAATTCTCTATATCATCCACGAACTTTATGTTGAATATCTCCGGTATTTCATTTGTTACAAAAAATCCGGAACTACGTCTTTCACGCAATAAATTGGCTAGATTATAATAAATAGATACTTTATTCAATAAACATAAGGCTTGACGCCCAACAGTTTACAAGTTATATATATATATGAATAGAACGTAAATACATTATAATACTATGTGAGTGATATAAACACTCTAAATATTACATCATCATGTATGAAAAGAGAGAATATTAATGGACTGCTCATGCTCGGGGGGGGGGGCTGATTGTGCGTGTGAAATATTTTACCAGTCTGTCAGTCTCTCTCTCCAAAAGTTTATCGTGAAGTATCCAGTCGAAAGCTTTGGAAAAGTTGACAAATAGACGAAAGTATCTTCCACGAGGCTTTGAAACTAAATTGATACGAAATCGTACGATAATCAAATTGTTGATACCAGTGGAAAGACTGTTAGTTATTACTTCCATTGTGATTCAAAATGTCTGAAAATTAAGATGATAATGATCAAATCAACTTTGGCAATGAATCTCCTTCTTCATGTTGGTCTCCTCATCACAGTAAAACTTTATTAGATGTACAATATATATTTGATACATAAGGCTAATAACATATAATATTTTGTACTTATGTGTTACATTTTTTGTTGAAAAATTATGTGTTTGTTATGTGATGTATAATATATATTTGATATATAATGCTAACAAAATATCATGAAGTATACTTTTGGGTTTCTTGTTTTTTGTAAAAAAGTAAGTGTTTGTTATGTTATGTATAACATATATTTGACAAAAAATGCTAATAAAATATAATGAAATGTACTTTTGTGTTTCTTGTTATTTTAAATGATGTGTTTGTTACATGATGTATAATTTATATTTGATGCACAATGCTAATAAAATATAATGGAATGTACTTTTGTGTTTCTTGCGTTTTTTGTATCATACAAATTATACACTCAACCCTTTTTCAAACTTGTTTCTGATATGTTCAAAAGTCATTTTAATCTGATAACATCGAACTATTTATCATCCAAACAATCGGTTATCTTCATAATTAGCATTGACATTATTGAAATTAACCCAATTTCACCTTTTCAAAGAAAAGCGTACACCAACGTTTAGCTAATAATAAAAAAAACTTAACTGAACTATAAAACATGTCCAGTTTGGTTGTAATTCCCCAAATTATCTAACAACAATTATTGTTAAAAACAAAAAAAATCAATTTTCCTCAATACGTGAAGAAGTTGCCGGCTCCTTGTGGAAGGGTGAGTCAGTACTAGTAAGTATACAGTCCAAATAAACCTGCGACAAAACGCAGACGCATTACGCAGGCAATATAGAAATAGAGGGAAGACGCTGACAACAAAGAAATAGAAGGAAATATACCCACGCTTCATCGTTGCACCAACAGTCAGCGCGATTTTCCTGTTTTAATTAAGGGTGGAGGAAGACCCAAGGCGTGTATTTTGGTCGAACCATCGAATTTCTGTAAACTAGCTGGACAGCCTTATCTCATGTGAAATTTCCGTTGAAATTGATGTGATTCGAACTCACAGCGGTCAGAGACTAGTAGTTACTAGTCGGACACCATTTAACTAGGGAGGCCCCCTTAATTATTTCTTAACAGCCCCGAATAGCCAAAAAATCTACAGATGCTTACTATTATTCCGTGCGTCATTGTTAAATGAAATATATTTAATTGCGTAGCTAGTATATTAGATAAAACTTTAAAGATTCTACTGTGATATTTTAATGTATGTATTGTTTTCAAGTATTATCAGTACCTTGCGATTTTGAAATAGCATTGTTTCTGTCAAAATGTCAAGGTGAGAATTTGCGTTAATCTTATCACAGTGGCAGGTGTGAAATGAACGGCTGTCTATTTAGAACATTAATCTATTATGTTTAAGATACTGAAAACTGAAGTTAAAGACATTTTTGTTATAGCAGCCGTTTGGTAAGCATGTTACATATTGCGTTCATTCTGTCGTGTGTTTGTTACGTACATGGCGCTATTAACTGCGCTAAGTCGTTTCCAGATTCGGGATTAACACCCCGCTACAATGAGACAATAGCTCACGCAATTCATTCGATGACGGTGAATGGGTTGAGGCTATTTAACAACCGAGCCACAGCTAAGAATTTCGTACCGACCGTAAACCAAGATCTAAAACAGGATAATATTGTACTCGACCATGCCCCCGAAGATGTGCTTGACCACGATTTCACCACATTAACCATGAACACTATTTCTACAATTCTCTCATCTCTGGGAAACTCCAAAGATGGCTTAGGTAAGAATTATGTTTGTATTTCTTCTAGTCGTTAACTTTCATGCGTACATTACCACGAACTGACCAAACTGTATGTATTGTCTACGGGGAGACAAATCTTCCGAAAATTGTTCCATTAAATCAACACTTTCGTCGTCATAAAATTTATCTAAAAGATTTTAATTTATTGTCGTAGGACAGGAGTGCAATTTACTTCTAGCAGATCAGTATCTGAGTTCCAGAATTGGTCAACTTGAATACTACTTAAAATAAAACGAATGTACTTTATTAAATAATAATCATGTTAGTGGTTGATCATAAAGTATGATTTAAAAGTAGTCCAAACCACGATTACAACTTAAACAAACATATTATTCGCTTAGAAATGAACTCTGGGAGAACTAAAAAATAGAAAAGTGTTTAAAATGAACAGATAAATGACTAAGGTCTTTGATTAACAACTCGAGTATGAAGATTATTTATGCAGAAATATACATTAAATCGCCCGTTTGATGTTTTGTATAAAAGCATTTGTTTTAAGATAGTGATCTACTATTCACGATTTGTATCTTTAACTAACAGGCGAAAACTGGTCACCAGTTGAGCGCATAGCTCATGTATTCCATATGTGGGACCTTTGGTTTAAAATCAAGAATGATGCTTGGAACGATGTTCAAAAGAATAAACCATCCGATGAAGTATGTTCCTGCTTGTCTTCCGTAGAATTCAATGGAGTCAAGGTAAGCCCAATTGTCTCTAGGGGTTAAAATCATTACTATATTCTACATCATGTAAGTACATCATGGGCGGAGCCATGACTTATGTTAGACGAGGGCGGAGTCAAGTTCGGTGCGCAATCTTAGCCGCTCTTTGAAACTACCCGAGTCTTTGTAGCATGAAAGTTCTAATAAGCCACTGTTAGTCAATCATCGGTTGAAAACTCGAATAATAAATAATTCGTACTCTACAGATTATCACACGAATAAGACAAAATCTTGTACCAGAGCCTTATTCATTTGTATTTAATTTTTATAAATATCTATGTCATAGTGCTATGACATCATAGTGCTATGACATCATCACCAAAAAATCACCATACTAAACTTATGGTGAATTTGGGGTTCTACATGGAGTTGTAACGCCCAATTTCCTACTTGTCAGTGTCTTCAATTTTAATCGAGTCAATTTGACTTGTTGAACTTTCGAAACTTATGTCTTCGCAATATTTTCTATATATATAGATAATTGTAAATACAAACATGAATTAATTATTTCTCTTAATTGTAGACTGAAGCATGTCGATCATTGACATAATTGAGTGAAAGTATTGTACTATGACGTTACGTGATTAATACAAATCTTATTAATACAGGATTATTCGTCGCTGAATTGTTCGATGTTATCATGTAATGTCAAAAAGGATGTATGACGAAGTTTTATGGACTAGAATACTAAACATTGCTTTAAATTATCAACAATTTTAAAGCATTTCTAAAAAACTAATTCACAAATCAATATATTGTTTCGTCAAATTGTGATAAGCGGTAATTCAAATATTATCAAAGAGAACCATAGGCGAACATAATTCTAATATGCTTCGAATGTTCATAATTAAGATGAACGCATTAAAAAATATAGAGATCTACAGAACAGAAAACAAAGACACAGAGGATAGACATAACTTCAGTCTAATTTCGCGACATTTACAAATTTGTTCTCCGCGTAAACACATAATTTGTACTCAACGTCCTTGAACGGACAGAAGGGCGGGGTTGCAACTATTGAACTAAAAGGGACTGGACCAACGGACAGAAGGGCGTGGATGCAACTATTGAACTAAAATGAAGGACAAACGGACAGAATGATGGCGTGGTTGCAACTATTGTACTGGAAGGAACTGGACAAACGCACAGAAGGACGGGGTTGCAACTATTGAACTAAAAGGGAGGACAAACGGACAGAATGGCGTGGTTGTAAAAGCAAAGAGGCGGAGTACCTTACTACTATGCCGTAGAATAACAGTTAAACACGCGAAGTATAAACTCAAGGTGTCTTAATACACTAGATACGCTATCAACACCGGCTCAACTTATCGTGTCAGCAATGACTTATCGCCCAACCGAACGCTACAGCGGGTCATCTAAATTCACAAGGTAAAAGTGAATGATTAGAGAAAAAGAACCTATAAACCCGAGGACACTTATTTGTTACATAAATATCATGAAAATATAAAGGAGAAATGGGACTGATACATAATTCACTGACTAAAACTTATACAGACAGAAACATCTTTTCGGAATTAACATTATACCACGGACCAGTTATGAATCAGATACTAGCGAAGTATAGAATTGCTTGTCTTTATCCGGCGGGACAGTAATGTGACTTGATGCACATTCGATGATAAAATTATCTCATACTGCGTCTGAAAGTTTACAAACTAAAATACTTCTGAACAGTAAGACACAGGGTCCTCCATGGTGGTTATGGTCTCTGGCTAGTCATCACTAGCCCCTCACCGTTATGAGTTCGAGTTCGACTCGGTGCCAAATTTCAAATGTGAAGAATCTATCCAGCTAGCTTACAGATAATCGCTGGTTATACCCAGATATACGGCTGGGGTCGTCTTTCACCGTTAAAGCTGGAAATTATTGCTAGATATGATGGTGCGGCATTAACACCATAAAATAAATAATAGCGTCAGATAAAACATAAAAACTGGGGTCAAATTTACTACGACGTCCCAAAAACATTATATTAAATCAGTAATAGGAACTTCAATCACTTTGAGCAATTTTATAAAGAAATGAAAATGTGCTTACTTAGTTTAATCTCCTTTAGCTATATCGTTGCTCGTCAGTGTTAGTTACACGTGTGTTTGGAGTAAGAACTAGATTTTATTTAAATTAAGGAACTTTGAAATTGGAGATCTTCTGGTGAATTTTACTCACATTTTTGTATATATTGGGAATGTCTAAAAAACCAAAAAGACAAAAAATGGGAAGTTTTGATGGAAAAAAACTTTTAAAAATGGTAAAACAGTGGTAATGCTAAGGTCAACTGACCGCTGGATATTTCTGAACTTCTGAGTATTGGCATAAGACATCCGGGCACCATAATACTGTGTCCGGCCTCTACATGTTTAATGGAGGAGTGATCCTTTATCATGATACGCCATTTTGGTTTCGTAAGATTATGTTTTATCCCCAGTTTGTGAAAATGACATTTCTTCACTCTGCGTGCATCATACACCTTGTTTTATGTCCCACAGGATGCTGTCAAATGGGTAGCCAACCATTACAAGACTGGTACACCTATCACACTCCTGGACCGACCAATCCCCAAGCTTGTTGATGCTGCTACCTGGGCCGTGTGGAAACAACGACTTCTTCATTATTATACACCGGAAGCATTGAAAGATGCTGCCATGTATCTGCAATGTGTGTCACAATTTTGGTAGTCATTGACCTGTAAAGTGTTGAAATAAACTTTGCACACAGCAATCTGTTTCTCTGTTTCGATATTTCATTGAAGAGATAGATAAGTTCTTCTCGTGTCCCCATGCCTTGTTTAAAATATTAGCAGACCAAAAACAGCTTTGGTAATTGTGTCGTGCCTGATAACAGATGTGTTTGTCAGCCTAAATTTAATGACCTAGTTCCAAAAAGACACTGTGTGTTTTGCGGCGATAGTTTATGAAACATAAACCATGTCCTAACTTAAAAAAACATGTTTTGAATACATGTATAAGGAATGTTTTTTGTTTACCACAAAATGTCATCCTAAATGATAAAAACTTCACTTCGAAACTCATTAATTGATTTCTGACTAATGCTATGTGAAAGACCTTGAACTTTTAAGTAATTCAACCCAGTGTCTGGTAGGATACGCCCTTAAGTATCAGAGGCAACAAGGAGTTGAACCAGGAGTAGCTGCGATTGTAGACCTTCTGCATCATGCTAGAAATAATGTCACTATTAAAATTATATCAAGTGTTTATATATATTTAATTGAACAATAACAGTTCGTCGAATCTTGATCAAATTTAATAGAGAAGTTAATTTCTCAGTTTCGAAACATACCGGAATTTGTTTTGTAAGTCGCCAACTTTCGGCAATTTTACTCGTTTCATTTGATTTCTCTAGATTTGATTTCGCGGAAGTTAAATCCCTAACGAAAATTGGTACTGAAGTTTGATGCTTCCTGCATCAAGACAACGATTTAGACATTCATGACCATAATTTATATCATCGCAAAGGAAATAATTGATGCCCCAACTTGCATTACATCTTTTGTCCCGAATGAGCGTTTATTGATATATTAATGGGAATTTTAAACACTTAAGTGTTTTCCGGAACAACAATCGGTTTTATGATCGGAAATATAACCCAAACAGTCATTTAGTATACGATATATATGGCTGGGTTTGTTCTGATAAAAAATTCTGCCAACACATATCTGGCTCAAGCCTTAATCCAGGGGCCGTATCAAAAGTAAGAAAATTCCTTAAGTGCAAAAAAAATGTAAGAAAATCCATTACTTGGGAAGAAATAAAACTCCTGGTGATATTTCTAAAGGAAATATTTCTTTAAGTGGAATCCCCCGGGAGCTTCATAAATACGGTCTTAGTATTAATTAGTATTAATTCACTAACATCGCACGCAACTTCATGATTATTAATATCTCATTTATTAGACCAGTGAAATATTGCTTAAACGGTATTTATTTCTTTTTTATTAATCAAACTGTATGTTTCCGAAAAAATCATTAAATATTACATGCTTTATATTATCTTTAATAAAATGTTTGCATAAAATTACGTTCGGACATTTTTGTAAACAAGCAATGTATAATTGTACGGCCATAATATCATTGTTCGCAAGGAGATTCTTTATAAATATTAAGACATGCTAACATTTGATGAAATTTAACTGACATAGGTAGATAAAATATTAACGAGAGGAAATATTTTTGTAACTGTATTCAGTAATCTTCTAAGACATCTTTCATTCCCTAAAATACATTTAAGAACGAAATCAAAGTGATTTAAAATCTATACTTTACGTTCCATATTGCGGTTATACAAACTGAATACATTATGGTTTAAATTACATCTTTTGATTTAGATCATTTTACATTTGATGTGTGTTTTGATCATACAGTTTGAATGCATGTGTATTTCTGCATATAAGTATACAAACAGAAACGCAGCTGCTTGGATACACTACATTTATATATACAATAAAACCTGTGTTTGAGACCACCTCTGAATAAAGACCACCCGGTGAATAAAGGCCATTCTTTGAAAAAAAAACATTTAAAAACATTACTGATTATTAAGAACAAATTTACCTCCGAATAAAGGTCATCTGTCAATGTAGACCACACTTTGTCTTTCCCAAAGGTGGCCTTTGTTCATAGGTTTGACTGTAAACATATATATACACACATAACTTGCATCAAGCAACGAAGAAACGCCCCACCAAGACAGGATGGCATGTCACGTACGTATATTCTATCAAATCTTCACAGTCTAGTCCATACATTGAGCATAGAGCTACTAAGTGGTATATATAAAAGCATTTAATGTATACTTGCATCTTTATAGCAAAACTTTGTGGTCGATATGAATTAATAATAATCTTATAAGTGAAATCATTTTTAAAATCTAAATAGGTTTTTAAATGCTCACACTTCAACGATTTGTGTCTAAAATGACTTCGTTAATGCTAGCTGTATAAATACTCTATTCGTTCTTGCAAGCAATTAGAAATTAAGAAGTCATAAACCCTTGTCGATACGCGTACAGTCAAACCTGTGAACAAAGGCCACCCTTGGGAAAGACAAAATTTGGCCTTTATTGACAGATGGCCTTTAGATGTTTTTTCAAAGAATGGCCAATATTCGCAGAGTGGTCTTTATTCGGAGGTGGCCGCAAACACGTTTGACTGTAGTTAGTCAATAATTTTTTACATTTTTTTTCAACGTGATTCTACGTTAAAATCAATAACAATCCCTAATGAAGTTATCTTAAGAAATAAGTGCTCAAATATTTATTCTATGGTGTGGTCGAAAACTGTTTCACAACGACCTTTTGCAAATACTAGCTATGCATAAAAACAAACAAAGAATAATTCGATTTAACTGAAGGAGAAAAGGAGCCACAAAATACGGTAATGTCACACGAATGCACAGTAAACCCCAATTTACGACCACCTTAATATAACGACCATTTCATTATAACGACCACTCAGAGTTGGACCAGTTTTCTATATGTCTTCTATGTTTGAACTTGATAATCAGACCACCTCAGTATTAAGACCGCTCTTTTCGGGTTTAAATGGTGGTCTTAATCCCAGGATTTTCATATCTTAGTACTCAAACACCTGTTGACAGAATATGCTACAATAAGACAATAAGTCACTAACGATGTTTTCGGGCCAAATTGAATGTTACATATATATTTTTATTATATGTATAATTTTTGCTTTTAGATATGATTCATATAATACAGGGCTTTCATCTGACCCATTGAAACAACATTTTGAGTCTTGAGAATTTGTACCAAAGGGTCAAATTTACAATAAAATTAGAAGGAAATTTTGTTGACTCTTCAAATTTTCATCAGCCTAGGATCACTTTTGGCCCTTAACTTTTAAAGATAAACATATTTTTTTTAAATAGTGGTTTATTCAATATGATATAGGTATATGATAATTTATATCTACATATATATATATCAATTGTCAGTTGATGGACGTACTTGCGTACAATCAGTCGAAAAAATGGGCAGAGCTCCGCGAGACTCGAGTCCGAAGTGTCGGATAATTCTATCACAAATTTCTCAGACGTGAAAGTCAGTTATTTATCAAAAGTGTTATCGATTTATTGAAAAAATGTTTTCATACATTAACATATCTATTTAACGTATTTTAAATAATTTTGTCAATTTTGCAGTCAGAAATCAGCGGGTAATTGACATATAATAGATTTTTCTTCATTTACAAATGCAAATTTTCTGTTCATTTCACAAAAAATCTTTAATCTTTTTCACAATCCCGAGCCGTCTGGCCGATCGACTTATATTGAAACCTCATCACGCAATTTTCAACTTTTAAAATTCATAATCTCAAATCAATCGAAATAATTCATGAATTTATTTTGATGTATTCTGCATACATTCACTATAAATAGCAACAGCCGCCATCGACTGATCGGCAATCAAACAAATAACGACACTAATCGATACAGATGCTTTTTTTCTTTGTAACCATGGATGGAGGTGTAAATGTTTATACCGCGGTGGGATATTTAGTGACATAACATCATAAGTGTTTTTCGATCCAGCGAAAAGGCACACAGTTTCGGTCATGAACAGAATGGAATTCTAGATGGTGATACAAAAATAACTTATATGTTAGTAAGTATGAATTAATACTAATTCGTTGGTTACTAATATAGTTTTACTAGTTTGTAGATCAATTAATAAAATAGCTATGCCAACAATTGACAATTCTGAAATTTGCTAATCTTTACTTTAATGTTTCAGATCAACTGCAATAAAACAATTAGACGTGTTTTTTCCGGATTCTGAAATCAATTCTATAAAAAAATCTAATTTTTCGCAGTAAATATTTAAGAAGATTTCTCTGATTACGCATTCATTTTTTATTTCACTCTTTATAATCCCTTTTTTCAATGACTTGACAGGAAGAAATATTTTCAGCGCTACTGTCTTAACCCGCGCATTTTGTACATCTTTTATATCTTGTATATTTTGCGCGCCTGAACCACGTGTACTTCCATGTTCCGTGCATGTAGTAGTTCCAGGTTTCGTACATGTAGTTCTATGAATGCTGCATTTATAGGTTTTGTCAATATTACAATTAGCGTGAACCGCGAATAAAGCAATAGTAACTTATAGTACATTTGTAATTACAAATAGTGATTACATGTCCCGTGTAATTAGTCCATACATGTTCCGTGCATTTATTGCTTGCTTTTCTGCGCATGTAGCTCTAGCTTATATTCTAAGAATACGTAAATCGTTATGTTTTCATCACAAAGACTCAAACTTGTAATTTCTGCCAAGTTGTGTGCACTGATTTTAATATGTTCACTTTTTTACATCTAAATTCAAGCCCCACCTGCTCAACCATCCGGAGCACCTCGGTCGATTCCCTGATTCATCCAACATAAACAGAGTCGAACGAAGCGTACCGAATGCCTGGTCAACATTATGAGACCAGGACCTCATAATCCTGTCTTGTTACCAGCTAATGGCTTCAAATGTTGCTGGTATTCACGTTTTGTGCTAGTAAACACATAAATTTACAATTACTAGAGTGAGCCCATATGTCTTGACAGTAAGGGACTAGGTCGTGTAATAAAAATCCCCCAAGCGAGTTAGTTTGAATAGCTCATGCTCAGAAAGGGTCATGTTAAAATGGCCAAAGATACAATCTATTATATTTACTTGTGTAAAGCTGAGGTCACTTAAACATAATGTCTATATTGACGAATTCAGAATTACGAGTAGAAATTTGTCTGGTGACATCATACCAAAACCGAACATGTGAGAAGCAGTCTTAGTCTTATTTCCGGTCTGACTATGAATATCCGATTTCCGGATTTTTTTATCCATCACTTTACAAGTTAACAATTTACGGACTAAATTAGCTGGTAGTGTTTGAATTCAGAATATTTTATTATTTGACCATATTAAAGTGGTTTGCATCTCGTTTCATATTCAAGGACTATGACTAAAACAAAGTGACACACCTCATATGTTATATATAAGGGTGAGTGCAAGAGGGGCCTATGTCCGTTCAGACAAAGGACATAGACCCTTATTGTGCTCGCCCCCTTCAATTGTTAAATTATATGAGTAATACATGATTATACTTGATATTGTCTTTATTTTTCTTATCTTTTTATCTGAAGGTTTTGTTATTGTTGTAAAAACAATTACAATATGTCAAATTTGTAGTGCTCTATCCTATCTTGAACCATACTTAAATATTTCTTTTTTCGTTTTGATTGTTCTAAGATCATTTTTGATCCTAACACATATTGTGCATATATATTAAAACATTATTCCGAATAAACTGAAACTGATAGCGAAGATCTTAATTAGTGAATTGGTTTAAAATTGGGGCCTAATGAGTAAAGTTAATATATAAATGATATACAAGAAATAATTCAAATACCCAATATAAGTGGATCCGATAAAGTCAAAGTCATCAATGACTGAATTATACGACGTATGGTATATCAGAAATATTGTGTATATATTACATTAGTATAAAAAGAAAGTTTTATGAAACCTGTTCTTTCCTCGTCCACTTAAAATGAATGTATAAATGTATTTAACCTGTTCGATGACCGGTTATAGCGTCAAGGTTTCAAAAACAAAAAAGTATTGTCATCCTAAAATCGATATAATAATTTCCTGTTCAGACCCGTATCGGTTATGCCGACAATACTTATCAACTGTTTTCCACAACCAGCACATCTTTCAAGAGGATTAATCAGTGATAATCAGTAGAAACACCAAGTCTAACAACAACAACAACAACAACAACAATAACAACAACAACAACTAAAGCTACCACTAAAACATTGCTTCAGTAATTATCACCAATTCTATTCATTTTCAAATAAATATTTAAACTTTAATTCCGTGCCTTTGATCCACCTAAATATAATATAATATAATATAATAATGCAAGTTTTGTTCTCCTGTCTGTCCTGCGGGCTAATTGCATGCTCTTTACATACCAGTAGATATCAAGACAAGTGTTTAATAATTGTAGTCAGGATTTGTATTCTTTGGTCGTATCAGTTCAATAATTAGTTTAATGAGAAAAAGACTAAATATCATTTTAAAAAGAATATACAAAAATTAGCATTGGTCATTTTTTCGCTGAGTTTGTTAAAAAAAATCATAGCATTATTTTATATTTTGTCCGTAGATTTTGGAGACTAATTCAACATGTGCAGCATAGAACCAACCAGGGTTACCAATGGGTTTGTTTCATATGACTCGTTGAAAAGTGGAAGCGCGTGGAACGTTAACGAGAAAGTTTACTATACTTGCTCAAGATTTTACGCATTGGTTGATTCCGACTCCTTGACGTGTACCGGTGGTGCTTGGGTAGGAACGCTTCCAAAATGTGAACTTCATCGAAATGCAGAAAGTAAGTAAATTAATATTTTATGGATACGTAATACAATTATTCATCACAAAACGAATTTTCTATGTCATGATCGTAGCTACCAATACGTACATCCATGAGTAAACCAATAAGTAAATTGATCTCAGAGGGATACCATACATTATTTTGAAAAAAGCTCAATATGCATGTTAAGATTAAGAGAATAGCTTTTCGCCGGGAGATATCTTCCTCCGTGACCTTCCTACCAGGATACTGTCCCCAGATCTACAGAGGACCCTAGCAGTCCCAGATCCCTCGTCCAGTAAGTGAATATATACTCACCAAACACTCCCTATGCCCTTCAAGTGTACTGTTTAGTCAATAACAAATAATATTATTTCTTTGTTCAATGATCATATTTGCGGCAATTGTATACATCAAGCATTACAGTGTACACATACCTTATTTCATTAATCTGCATTGCTTTTATGGGTTTATTTGATAGCATAACCCAACTTTTTATATATAAGAATAAGCATTTTCGAAATTATTTGAATGTTGATTCGACCCCAGTGGCGATAATCAAATAAAATGATTGTAGAATTAGTATGAACGACAGTTGTTTCCAGTATTCTGCAATGGTCACGTGATTTACTTGATAAACTAAAATATTGAATTCAGGTTATTTAAAATGAGATAAAACCTGTTTTAGAAAAAATATTATTTTCATACACGTTCTAGGGATATGGGGTGTTCAAATTATGAAGAAATCAACAAAGCACTTTTAATAATTATTAGTGCATTCATTACTGTCTGCAGTTAACTTTGGACTCATTTTATCAACAGTTATTTTTGCGAAAAAGACTTCTCATCAGCTTCAATAACAAAAAGGGTCGCGTAAAGTTGGACCGCAGTTCGCAGTTCGCGATTCGCAATTCGAATCGCGAACTGTGAACTGCGGTTCAACTTTATGCGGCTAGCAAAAAGACCTGTATAATTATTAGTGCATTTCTTACTGCCTGTATTTAACTTTGGACCCATTTCATTAAGTATTTCTTTTGTAAAAAGGACTTATATTTCACTTACTTCGGTTACAAAATTACTATCAAAACAGGGTTTATTTCCGCATTTATATCATTACACGCAGAATTATTTCTTCCACGGATGTCAAGAATCATTTATTAGCTATACTTGATAAAGTGTGAATTTTCTACGATGTTTTACTAAAAAGTGGTTGGGGTAGTCACTATCGAAATGTGTTGGATACAACGCTTTCTAAATCTGCGCTGCAGAAAATACATTACACTCAGTTATGTACACAGCAGTACATAACAGAGAAAAATGCACACGGCAACATAAAACAAGAAATAGTTCGACTTCAGTACATGGTCTACGTTATTCAATAAACAATTCTACGTTACTTATAAAATGCATTAATTAAAACATTCGTATATATGTATTATCAATATACACAATTCCGGCGGCCGCATCCTGGTACCGAGTAACAAAAATACCGAGAAAGCGCAAATCCCGTTTTGGGCGAGACAATACGGTAGTACCGTTTTGGGCGGAACGCTGCCGTGTCAACAGTGAAAAAACATGGAGCGAAATTGACTACATTGCAAAAGTGATTGACAGCCATGTAAACGAAATGATTATTGTGTTAAAAATGAATTTTCACAGGTTTGCACAAACTATATACATGTACATGTACGTTTATTATTTTAAAATCCTAGGAAAAAAACTTTTGTCGCTGTATGTACAACATTCGTCCTCGAACTAAATGATTGTTCCTTGTACTTCGGAATCAATACGCATTTGTAAGACCACATTCGTAGCGGATGACATTGGAAACAACTGTTAAAAAATATCACATATTGTTGCGGAAACCAAGCATATATGTAATATTTTTTGTGACATGTGATCAATGCCAGTTTTTTATTTTACTTGCTACGAATGTGGTCCTACATGCCTTCACTGCCAGCTTCGACAAGGACAATTTCTTGCTTGTCGCGTCAAAATTCGCCTCTATACGTTTGTAAGAGGGGGCGTTTGAAGCCGAACTCGTGCATTTCTCGCACAGATTCAAGATAGGATTAAGTGTAGTTATTGATTTTAATTAGATACCAACAGCATGGGTCTGTCAAATTAACAACATGTTTGACTGGAGGCACGGCAAATCCTTACGTAATTCTTGTCAATTAATCGATAATTCAATGATGCGAATATTATTTGAATTACAATCGTACTTTAGTATACTTTGCAAAACGAATAATCAAATATACATTTATACGTAAATGAAAAGTTCACAATCGTGTTTTATAAATATTATCAAAATATTTATAAATCGTGTGATATTTTATAGAAAGTCAATGACTACTTGGGAGAAATCATGGACCACACCCTTCAGAAGAAAAGAAAACAAGCCTCAACTTTTTCAATGAAAAATGTTGAAACGATCAACCCGCATTCCTTTAAATGTTAACAATCACACATTACGATACCTCGTATGTTTTGTTTATTTTAGGCTCGAATTTATGGGATGATTTACGATAGCAAAAAAATATCATATCTCCTATGTAGTTATAAATAAGCGAGTTATTTAAACGCAGTTGGTACTTGGATTATTGTTTCAACTCCGCATGTCCGTCCGCTTTTACGTCCGTCCGTCTGTCTGTGTACAATTTGTTACAAGATTTCTGTCTTCATTTCCCTTTGAATCAATGAAAAACTTATATATAAACATTCTACTTTACGTCTCCGGTCAGACATTGAAATCTATGTTCAATACCTTGTTATAATCTTCACGTTTTCCTTGATTAATTTATATTGATTGATTTATGATTGAATCAGTCATTGGTAACCTTGGATTATGTCACTTCGATGCATTCAATATAAAAGGACAGCCATACGGCTGAAAATGATAGACACAATGCTCTGGATATCGCTCGCACGATTATCGATATGACGGTACACTAACAAGATGTGATTTTTTCAATTACTTATTACTAACTACTTGTAATATATTAATTTAATTCAAATGACTTCTGCGCAAATATTTCTCCACCCTTTGCTAATTGACTGTTAAAGAAATATAAATACATTTTGTATTCCCACGGGACCATCCTTAAAAGTGTGCGTTTACAGTTTCGCAACCAAAATTTTAAAAGTGGGTTGATAGGTAGGCATGTATTTTGATGACATTATACTGTAGTATGTTTGAACATGTATTGAAAACGAAAAAAAAAATGGAATAAAGAACAGAAAATGTTTTCGTAAAAGTCGCTAAAAGATTTGTTTGGCGGGATGTTTTTTTTTATTTTTTGTTATGTGACTTATTGTCACTTGGGTTTAACGCCGTTCAACAATTTTTCAGCTGTATACGGCGACCGGTTCATCTAACCAGTTTTCCTGGGTTGTATACTAGCCAGTACTAACTTACCCTTCCACAAGGAGCCAGCAACTTCTTCACATATGTAGGAAAATCGGCATTTTTGTCAAATTTTCATAGAAGGGTATGACCTGCCGCGACCGAGATTCAATCCCGGATCTCCGGGTTACAAGTCCAGCGTAATAACCACTGGACCACGGCCGCGGCGGATGATTTTTGAGTCCGCCGCGTAACTGCAAACCAACACAATTTTTAAGGATGGTCTGACTGACTACTTTTACTTTCGATAATTTGTTTAAACAAACTTAAGTATGAAGAGCTTGAACCCAGTTGCTTGCTACAGACACATCGACCTTCAGAAAACATGTCGGCTTTCAACATCAGCGAACTAAATATTGAACAAACTATTGAAATTGGGGAAATTTATAAAATCCAGCATTAAAACGTTTCGCATTAATGGCGTAATCGTGGACAGCACTGTTGATTCAGAGCGCGTTTTAATTAAGATTGTCGCGCGGCATGATTCCTGGAGCGTTCATCGTGCACCTATCAGCAGAGTGAGGAGCTGATGGGGAAAATCTTTGGAACAAAACCGATAAAACATGGGAATGATATAAACATTATCTGTGATTATAGCAACCTAGCTTAAGCTTGTCTCTTTATTGTAAAAGTCGATGATTTCAACAAAGGGATATAATGACTGATTTAATGATCAGACAGTTGATTTTATGATCATAAAAAATTATATAATAACCTCATAGAAAGGACTGGAATTGATTTATCATCATTTAGAATGCATTATTTTATGATGTTGGTATTCAGAAAAATATTCCTAACACAACATAAACTGTTATACTTATGTCTGGTAAATACAAGTGTATGGTGCGAGCAGGCTTTTTTTACAAAATTGTGTTTTTGAACAAAACAGGCACCCGTGTTCATTAAGTTAATTTGTCTGTAAGTTTCGATCTGTCAATCATTTATCGTGCAATTCAAGTATACGGCAGCATGACGAATGACCTGATGAATTATTGATCGTAAAAATACAAATAGGCCGATCATCCAGAATAATACATGCAGGCGTAATTTGAACTTGTCAATATTATAGATTTTTTGGTTAATATACAAAATAGTTACTGACTTTATGTGTATATCAATTTGTTACGGACGTTCGTATATTCATAATCTATGTGTGAATAGATATGGAAAAGCCTGGTCAAAGCATACTTAGCATTTTACAACAGTATAGCCATTTTTGATTGTATTGAGAGAGTTCTATGCAAAAAGCTTATCATTTCATTGTATCGTAGGTACGTAAGCAAGCGCGTTTGTAACTACGATTATAAGAACACAGTTGAACACGGTTGTACTGAATTCATGTGAATCCGATATATTAACTGCGATATATCCACACTTCAATGTGCGCTAAGAAATAAAGACTTCATTGTATCCGATTATTCCCTGTATCCGAGTTCACTGTAATCATGTTATAAACATCACTTTTAAGTGCTTACTTTCAGTGTGTACCACTCGATATTTTAAATTTTGCTTCGATAATCGACCAGCAGAAAAGAATTGTTGATATATCGATACCTTTCGGTGTTGGAGATTAAAATAAACCATAAATGCTTGTATAAGAAACGTAACTGCTGATGGTCGTTATAGACAGGTTTTATTGTAAAAGACGCGTACATTTCAAGCATATAATCAAGTTTACTAGATAATGTTACAGTAAAACATTGATTAGCGACCACCTCAATATAACGACCACCTTGCTATAATGACCGCTTATTTTCTGACCGGCTTCAATACATCTCCCATGATTTATCTTGATAATGAAACCATCTCACTATTATGACCAATTTTTCATGTACCGCAGGTGGTCTAATTATCAAGGTCTCTATGTTATATATTTCAGTTGGATTCTGGGTGGTGATAGCATTGATTATTCTGCTGCTCCTCATTCTACTGGCTCTGCTCATCTTCCTGTGTTGCTATTTCTGTAGATGCTGTAAAAGGTATGTGGGTCTCTTGTGGCTTGTTTAGCTCCGGTAAAACACGCTTTAGTGTACATTTGTATTAAAGCAATGTCAGAACGGTCTAAACCCACGCTTAATCTCAAGTCGACATTTAATTCAAGCGAATTTTCAGTCCAGTTTGATGCATACTTTCTTGTTTTGTTTCAGTGGTGAAACCTATTATTTGTTCAATTTTCGAAATTTAAGCTACGTCTGAATGACCACAAGAATTGGAAGTCCGGAATTCGAAAGTTCCGATATTAAGAAATACGATTAGTCTAGACAACAGAACGCAAAAGGCCGAGATACATGTCTGTACGGAAGGTCCGGTATCCGGGAGTTACTCTGTGCTTGTAAAATTCCTGCTTATTTGTCACGGGGAAACACGTGCCTATTCTATCCCGTCGAACAAGTCATTCGCTCTACCGCCCGTGCTATCAGGTAGAGCGTAGTAATAAAACCATATATCAGCGGCGTAATGATACACTTCCAGCCGTAGAGATGTGTCCAGTATAATAATGTTTTTTACGATATTATATACTTAATCTTTATCGTCGTTTAGTTGTTATAGGAGGAAAAAAGGTGGTGGTGATGATGACGTAGAGCGTGGAAATAGACGAAGATCTGGCAGACGATCAAAGTCTCCAAAGGAAGGAAGATCTAGATCTCCTGACAGAGATTCGCAAGACGACGAATGCTGCGCGGGATGTTGTGGCGCAAGCGAGAAACGTCCAAAATCTCCCAAAGAAGGGCGATCTGGCTCTCCTGACAGAGATTCGAAAGACGACGAATGCTGCGCGGGATGTTGTGGCCCAAGCGAGAAACGTCCAAAATCTCCCAAAGAAGGGCGATCTGGCTCTCCTGACAGAGATTCGAAAGACGACGAATGCTGCGCGGGATGTTGTGGCCCAAGCGTGAAACGTCCAAAATCTCCCAAAGAAGGGCGATCTGGCTCTCCTGACAGAGATTCGAAAGACGACGAATGCTGCGCGGGATGTTGTGGTCCAAGTAAGAAACGTTCGAAATCTCCCAAAGAAGGGAGATCTGGCTCTCCTGACCGGGATTCGAAAGACGACGAATGCTGCGCGGGATGTTGTGGTCCAAGTAAGAAACGTTCGAAATCTCCCAAGAAGGGAGATCTGGCTCTCCTGACCGGGATTCGAAAGACGACGAATGCTGCGCGGGATGTTGTGGTCCAAGTAAGAAACGTTCGAAATCTCCAAAGGAAGGGAGATCTAGATCTCCTGATGACGATAAGTCTCAAGATGGTGGAGGATGTTCGCCGTGCTGTGGTCCACGCAGAAAGCGTTCGAGATCCCCGGGAAGAGAACGGTCTAGATCTCCAGAACGAGATAGCGACGACGAATGCTGCGCTGGATGTTGTGGTTCGTGTAAGAAACGGTCACGTTCTAAATCACCGAGAGGTAGAGAGACAGACGAAGATAAAGAAAAGTCTAGTTGCAGTGCCTGTTGTTTTAGTAGCGGACAGAAAGATCGATCTAGATCTCCACAACCTGGTCGGTCAGAACCAGATGATGACAATAACGAAGAAAAATCGAGCTGTTGTGCATGCTGTTATGGTTCAGGTAAACCGAAAAAAGAAAATACACCAGAGAAGCGAGGCAACTCTCCAAAAGGCCGTGACAGGAATGGGGATACTCGAGAGGATTCACCATATAAAGAACGAATTGAACCTTCACCCACGAAGTCTAAGAAGTCAAAAACATCCCCTCGTAAAGAAGAGCACGCTGTATCGTATGCCGCCGCGCCGATCCCAGATAATCGAAAAGCTGACGATGTCGAGAGGAGACGTAAAGAAGCCGAAAAGGAAAGAGAACGGGAACTCGAAAATCAAAGAAAAGAAATAGAACGGCAGCGGAAAACCGAAGAAGAAGAAAAAGAAAGAATGCGTAAAGAGCAAGACAAGAAAGACAGGGAATTAGCTGAAGAACTCGAAAAAGAAAGAAAAAGAGAAGAAAAGGAACAGAAACGCCTCGAAAAAGAAAGAGAGCGTGAACGTCAAGAACGAGAGGACGAGCAAAGAAAGAAAGACGAAGAAAGACAGCAAAGACTTGAGGAAGCAAGACGTCAAGAACAAGAAAAAAGGCGAGAGAAAGAGCGCGAAAAAGAGAAACTAATGCAAGAAAGACAAGAAGAAATAAAACAAAAGGAGGAGGAACGACAAAGACAGCTGGAAGAACGAGAGAAGGAGAGAGAAGAACAAAGGAAACGACAGCAAGAATTAGCGAGACAACAAGCTGAACAGAAACGTAAAGAACAGGAATTGAAAGAGGAAGAAAGGAAGAAAAGGTTGCAAGATATGGAGGAGAGAAAACGGCAGCGGCTAGAAGAAAGTCCATATAGACAAAAGCAAGATGAGCCTGTTGAATCATCCAGAAGTGATAAATATAGGGGAGCTGATGACGACTACTTGGAAAATGAATCGCCCGCAAATAGTCCAGAACAGCGACGAAAGAAGCCAAGAAAGAAGAGAAAGGTAGAACCTAGATATCTTACCAATTCTAATGATAAATACATGAAAGGCAAGGCACGGAAACCCATACAACAACCACAATGGAGGCCATTCGCTCATGCAAAATTGATATCGCAAGATTGAAAGATATAATACTCAAGTATATTCAGACAAACTTTTAACTATTTCCAGCTGTGAGCTATTGGTAGGTTGCTTTAAGACCCAGTCTGCTATTTCATTGAGCAAAGTGTATCTTATCGTAAGTTTTCATAAAAAGCTTGTATAGTTGTAAACAAGCATAGCTACCGATATTTACCCATGAACGTGTGTGATTGAACTCATTTTCAGTTTCGGTTCTTGTATATTTTACGAGGCATACTTTTCTCACCTCTCATGCAATATTTGAACATTCATGTTTGTATAACCATGAGTTCGTTCACATTTTTTTAACACTGAACACATGATGTTTATAAGTGGGCTTGCAACACAAAAACAACGTCTGGTTAACCATACGAAACCCTTTGAACAGTTCATTGTGCCAATGCTAAAATGATGAATGTACTGTTCTACATGGTGAGGTAATGCCTGTCTGCGCTTACAAATAATATTTCCTGAATGCTATAGAGCTAAGTATACTTCGTATACCAGTCTAACAAATCAGCAATAGAAATGCTGCATTTTTTTCTCTTAACCATTTTATTGAAACTGGTTTTTAAAAACATGCATTTATTACTGATTATGCAACAAGTTCTGAATTTGTAATAGATCTACACATTAATGTGATGTTACCATCCATTCAAAAGCCGATTCTAAACAGCCATAGATTGAACCAAATTTAGCGAATTGAAAGGAACATTTCAATACACACATATATATATGTAAGTATTCATCGGCCAAATCCATATGCCTAGCAAGTTTAGTGACATTTAATGCTATACTCATCATACATAACCGCTTATGTATTGACAGCTTACATAACCTGATCAGTCAAAGATTGAACTAAATGTACTTACGTCATTTAACGCGTAAAAACCAACTATCACAATTTTTAGGGGTGGGTGTAAAAATGAAGATATCAAATATTCATATTTTCTTTTTTACTGGATTCAAGTGAGACTTCAAACAATGTTGAATTATGATTTAAACCAAACAAAATACTCCAATGCAAATATCATAATGCATATATTGCAATGACCTGGCTGCTGATTTGATTTTTTGCATGT
Source organism: Lutraria rhynchaena (assembly GCA_008271625.1). Lineage (NCBI taxonomy): Eukaryota > Metazoa > Mollusca > Bivalvia > Venerida > Mactridae > Lutraria > Lutraria rhynchaena. Next base: position 54,524 of record VIBL01000502.1, read on the forward strand.
GATTTTAAATATTCATAGATATTTTATTTACTATTCTATGTATATTGATATATTAATCAGTAAGCACGTTTTTATTACTTGCCTAAGCCAAATCTATCATGACTTGATGTTAATGATCAAAGGGAGAGAATTATGAAATTCATAAAGGGAGATAATTAATGTAATATTGTAATGTAAACTGGTTCCCGTTGATTCTGCCTGTACTTTGGTGCACTTAAACATGGAACGGGAATCAGTTTAATAGTAATGTACGCGCCCTCTTGCCAGTAACAATAAAGATCCCAGTTTATCGTCATGAACTAAATCGTTATGAATGCATAATGTGTATAAACAATATTTACATATAAACCTGTTAATTAATTGTTTTCTTAGTCTATTATCGCTTATCTTATATTTTACGATATTACAAGTATGTATGTAATTGTGTTATCAATAATTTAGAAATTGTTGTTTGTACTACAAATTTACAGTAAAACCGCTGAAAACCGGATCCCCTCCGGACTGTGCCAAAAGTCCGGTTTTCTGAGAGTTCCGGTTTTCAGAGAACTATTGATTATAGAACAGAATAAACGGGACTTGAAAAATCATCCGATTTTCAGAGATTCCGATGTTCAGGGGTTATACTGTATTTGTAATTATGAAATAAAAACAACACATCCTTTGACAAAATCAAGCCTTTCTGACATTAAATTAATGTATCTTCGCGTATATAAACACTTTGTATGCATACATCAATTTAATTAAGCCATATACGTATGTAAATATATGTAATATAAATCTTTCTAATTTATTTTTATTTTATTTGCTAAGTGATTTAACCAATGCTTATATTTGTTCCTTGCGAATATTCCACTTTGTTAAGCGTAGCCGAACAAATAGTTAAAGTCAAAAAGCTTGACCTGAACTGACCAGTACCTGTACAGAGCATAAATATTGACACTAACCATACATTAATTCTGGGGCCATCCTTAAAATATTGTTGGTTTCCAGTTACGCGACCAACTCATTAACCCCCCCTCCCGACCGAATTTTTTAACGATTTTGATAAAAAATCATTCTTTATTCTAGCTTTTTGTTTTTGGTACATAATAATACAACATATAATGTTACAAAAAATACCACAACCTATCCGCTGTTAAAAGCTTGGGGTGCGTATGTGCAAACCAACATTTTTTAAAGAATGACCTGATAGTTGTGATTTCTTAAAAGGCAAAGTACATCGTGAATTACATAAACATTTTTACGTAAATGTCTATTCATGTCTTGTGAGAAAACCAGGTTTGACTTTCCAAATGACTGTAAAACCAAAGATACGAAATTAATGTAGAGTTTATTCCGCTTTGAAGTCTTGGGGAATCTAAAGAAGAATAGAATTTGTCATTATTCAGTGTAATGTGTTGATACAGAGCTTATAATGTTTTATATAACTAAATAAACAAAGTAATTTAATTAAAACATTTAACTTGATTACTCTGTTAACTACGTATCATATTTGTTAATTGATATTTTTTGTATTGGGTTTAACCTCGCACCAACAACCGGGGTCATTTGGGGACTTCTCCAGCTTAAACAGTGGGGGAAGACCCCAGGCGTTCACCAGTATAGACCCTTCATTAAGCTAGTTGGACAGCTTCCGAACATGTAAAATTCGTATAGTCCAGAGTGAGATTCGAACCCACAGCTTTGAGAGGCTAGTGATTTCTAGTCAGAGTACATAGCCACTCGACCGCGGGGGAACCTCTTAACTGATAGAGAAAATGTATAAATTTAAACAAATAACAATGTACTATTGTAATGTTACTATGAATATTAAAACCACTGAAAACCGGACCCCTTCCGGACTGGGCCAAAAGTCCGGTTTTCGAAGAATTCCGGTTTTCAGAGAACTATTGATTATAGCAGGAAAAAAATCATCAATTGGAAAATCATCCGATTTTTAGACAATTCCGGTTTTCAGGGAGTCCGGTTTTCAGGGGTTATACTGTATTTGTTTATGCTACTGCATACTGTTTCATATTGTTCACCATGCCTCTAATCACTGTATAATGTGTTAAAATAGTCTATTGTACACTGATTGACATGATTACCGGTGCTACATGTATTATCATAATTATTTTTTTTCAATAATTGTTATTAGTTTTTACAGACAAACCTCGACAGGCACGCCACTCCGTTATAACGCAATAATTGTTAGTTATGCAAGTGCCTTATTTTGAACTTTCTGAATTTATACAAACAACTTCAAATCTAAACGATTCTTTTCTTGAATAAGTATGTTTTATCAATTATTATCATATTATTTTTAAACTTTCTACAATATACAATTACGTCCGAGGTCAAAGTTAAAAGATTCGTAAGCCCGTTAGATTCATTGGTGGCATTAACAAGACATTTTTCTCAGTCGTTCAGTTCTAGGCATTAAATAAAAAAATTATATGATTGAAATAAATTGAAAATGGCTGGGAACTGAATTACTTTTAATGTAATACGTATAAGGTTCGTGTCAGCTGCGTTTGTCTGTAAGATATGTCTTATTTTCGTTGAAAGCGCTTAAATGCTGCTCTAGATTTGTATCTTACCTGACGCGTTTTAAACAACCTTTGTATTAAAAATATCTAGGTTTTAGAACGAATTTTTGTGTTTTACTTTGATGTAAATCTGTTGTAAATTACGCAAAAATTGCGCTCATTGTCCACACACACTGATACTGGGGCGTATGTGGTTATAAGATAACTCAAATTTTTCCCTATACGGTGATTATGACTTTTAAGCAAGAAGTTTAGCATTTTCTTTCTATAACCTACATAAGTGAATTACATACGTTTCGTTGTGATGGGATATAATGTTTTTAGAAGACCGACGCAACATTTTTGGATAAAGAAGATGAGAACCGTCCTTATATTCCACGCAGAGCACGAACTTTAAATAAATCCAGGAGTTTATAAGACAATATGCTTGTTTTATATCGCCGCTACTATATATTCAAATGACTGTATACTGTAGTAAGTGTTACAAAACAGCGATGTATTGGACACTAACTTTAAATAACTTGATAAATATATCTTATATACTGATAGTAACACTGTAAAACAATAAAATGGTACGAAGCTACGATACGTTATTGAATAACTTATGATTTGTCATTCTGTCATGAGTAGATCCTATCTTTATCCTAGACTACAACAGGGTTAACACTTTATTGAAAATTTGTACGAAGTCGCTAACTGAATTATAATATTTTACCCCCAATGTTTGTGTGTCTACCATGAAAGGAATCCCGTTGTGGGATTTATTTACAGCACAACGGACAGACACCATGGAGATTTATATCAAAACGAAATAAATGTAAGTTTGATTTTTTTTTTAAAAAAATGCATATACACAGAAAATGCTTGGAATTATTTTATAGCAGGTACGACGTATTTTTTATTTACCGGCATTACACAGCATTTTATGATAATCAGTTACATGATTTGTCATTCAATACTTCTGTGATTTTTTTAATTATTTTCATTATTTTGCTAAATATTTCAGTTTTTCTGACGTTAGAATTACTTAAGCATATATCGTACGGACAACTTTGTCCTGTTTTTTTTTTCTTTTTTACTGTATAGATATCTAACACAAGATTTGATGCTAAATCAATTAATATTTTATAATGTTTATTAATTACAGTAAAACGTCATATAGCCACCATCTCAATGTTACGACCACTTACTTTGGACCGGCTTTCGATAAGTCTCCAGTAATTCAACTCGATTGTGAGACCACCTCATTATTACGACAGATTTTTCTGGTCCCGTAAGTGGACACATTATCGAGGTTTTACTGTCATGTACAATAAAACCTCGATGTCAAGACCACATTTGGTACCAGAAAATCGATCTAAGATATTGATTTGATTGCTTTGTCATTAATTTGTAATATGGCAGAGATAATGATGTTTAGACAAAAAATTATAGGTCGTTATAATGAGGAGGTCGTAATACTGAGGTGGTCCCTGAATGATAATTAACTGTACATGTATTTTGATTTAACGTAGACATACAGAGAGACAACCCTTGTTACATTATTTTACATATTGGAGTCAAGTTATATACATTATAGTGTAACTAGATAATTAACCTAAGTTTCATAAAAATATTGAAACAATGAATACAAATAAATCGTGAGCTCAAGCCAGAGGAAGCCGCGGCCGTGGTCCAGTGGTTGGTGCGCTAGACTTGCAACCCGGAGATCCGGGTTCGAATCCCGGTCGCGGCAGGTCATACCCTTCTAGGAAAATTAGACAAAAATGTCGATTTTCCTCCATATGTGGAGAAGTTGCCGGCTCCTTGTGGAAGGGTAAGTTAGTACTGGTTAGTATATAGTCCAGGAAAACTGGTTAGGTGAACCGGTCGCCGTATATAACTGAAAAATTGTTAAAAAGCGGCGTTAAAATCCAGTCACCATAAAAACAAAATCAAGGTGGTGGACAAACAAGTGTAAGGCCATCCTTGAAAAATATTGGTTTGCCACACAAACTTTTAACAGTGGGGAGGTAGGTAGGCATTTTTAAAGGTAGCCTTATAGACATCTTGTTTATATCTTAACAAACATGACAAGACACGCCACAGAATGTGGATCATGTGTTGATAAATTATCTTACATGAAATAGGTCTAAAGCAATCATCGAAATCCTCTTTTTTACACAAAATTCGTAAACAAAAGACTTAAACTAACCATGTAAACAAAGTTTTATATTCATCGAAATGAAAAAAACTTTCAATTATTATAGAAAGAACAGTATATCAAGCGACATGTTAGCGTAAATTATCATGAATTAATGATAATGTATTTAGATATTCAACAGTGAAGTGAATACTTCGGGGCTGCAACTTCAACTTCAACCTGGAATATGTACTCCCCAATGCCTCAATTGGCATCTACCAAAAAGGGTAACGATAAATCTGTGTTGTGACATACAACCTTATGTAGATGTCAATAGAATCTGTACAGTGGATTTTAATCCGGAAGATAGTCGTAACCATTCAGTTAAGCAAATTTTCTAAAGATAAAATTTAGAAAATTTCATCAAATGAATGGGATGGTTTTATAGGAAATAATTAAGACAACATGTGGAACATAATACTATCGTATTTAGAATAAAAACACCATTAACTTCCTATTGACGAAACACTGACAATATACATTAGTTTGAATACAGTAAAAACTTACAATGCGACCATTTGATATTAAGACATACATGTACATGTATTTACCAAGACCCGAACTTTTTTCTCTATAACTGAATTGCCATAAAACTAAGAAATGCGAGCAAACCAATACTGCAACAAGTAAAGTGACCACCTTTCCTAATAAGTCTTCAACTAAGAATAAACCATACATTGTTTTTTCTGTTTTTATGTGACTTATTGTCACTTGGGTTCAACGCCGTTTTTCAACAATTTTTCAGTTATGTACGGCGACCTGTTCATCTAACCAGTTTTCCTGGACTATATACTAACCAGTACTAACTTACCCTTCCACAAGGAGCCGGCAACTTCTCCACGTATGGAGGAAAATCGTGTTTTTGTCACATTTTTCTAGAAGGGTATGACCGACCACGACCGGGATTCGAACCCGGATCTCCGAGTTACAAGTTCAGCGCACTAACCACTGGACTGCGGCCGCACCGCATTATGAATACTAGTATACTTGTATATTTAAATTCACCCATTAATCTCTTATTTTGAACTAGATGTACCCAGTGATCGTATAAGTCTTCTTTCATATAATTCCAATTCTTAGAAATAATGAATGAATGTGTTGATTTAAAACGGTGATATAAATGTCTTGACCGATACTGCAAAAGTATCGTGCAGCATTTGAATAATAAAGGATAAAAAAAAACTTTGTAAAACTAAGTTTTAGTGAATTCGGATATAGTAAATAATCGGATAAAGCGAAGTTTCCCCCAACGTGTCCTTTATTTTATTATTATGAATATACTAGCATATGTAGTGAAATATAGATATATTGCTGTAATTATTTGAGTTTCAAGGAATTCAAAATAGTCGCGTTCTATTGTTTATGCATACAATAAAACCTTACATTACGACCATCTCAATATTACGACCACTTTGTTATAACAACCATTTATTTTCAATATCTCCCCCATAATTCAACCTGATAATGTGACCATATCATAATTACGACCGATTTTTCGGGCCCCGAAAGGTGGTCTCATTATCGAAGTTTTGCTGTATATTTATTTAAATAACAACCAAAAGGCATCTTCATCGGGTCAGCTACGATCTATTTTAGTTAGAAAAATTGTCAAGAATAGAACAGAGTTCTAATATGACACAGTCTCATTGTTAACAAAAGCCTTCCCCCAAAGCGACCTTTGTTTCAAAAATACATCGGCAGCAATATTTTCATATCTTATTTGTGCTACTACAAATGTATTGAATGACTAAATAGGCATTAGAAAAATAGTACCTTGTTGATCTATCAATTGATGATTTATACACAAATACAAAGAAATAAGGACTGGTTGCAAGGTTTATGAATGGATTCTGCAGAGAGAATGCTAATTGATTAAAACGCCTTGGATGCGAACTGGCTATTTTATGTACATGGAGATATGTAAACGCGGAATTGGCGCAATTCGATAAATCGCTATTTGTCAAGCTCATGATCCCTCTGCGTTATTTGACCCCAAAAACTTTTCTATTTTTTTATCATATGGTTAGTACTTAAGAGGCACGATTTGTCCCAAAATATTTTGGTTTGATTGCATTATTTTTTTATTTTGCTGTTAGAAATTTAAAGTCATCACAAAAAATAGGTAACGTCGGGTAACCGGAAACACGATGCATGCACGTGTATGGGCGAATTACCCGATATCTTATTGTAGCCATCGTACCTAAATTTAATCATGTAATTAACCATACCACGCGCATCAAGGTACAATGTCTTGCTCTATAAACAGCACATATTTTAATTTGATATCTATATTAGATAACTGTGTATGTACCTCCAATTGACTATTTGTCCACCAGTAGTAATTAACTCGACTATACATTCCGATCATATGACAAATTGTAACATTTCTTTTGTTAAGATAATAACTAACGCGTTTTAAATACTGTACACAATTTGAAGGTTTTCTGTCTAATTTCTTTCATAATTTTGTAAATCAATGTATTATCTAACAGCACGCCATGTCGATCATGTCTACACTAGCTTACAGAGTCTTAACTTTAATCCCAAAGCAGAAGGGTGGAATTTAGAAAATCTAATTTTTAATAATGTTTAACTCAAAATCCACAAGAATGTGACCAATCTAAATCGAATATAACGTGAAGTGACACGATTCTGCAATCTATACCCGCACCAGCTCTATCTTTTCCAATTTCTTCTTCAAATTTACCACTTATAAATCCAATTTTTTTTATCAAGTACCAGTTAATGTCAAACAGTTTAGCAGAGTTCGGACAGCTTTATTCCGTCAAGCTTTAGACCGTATATTCCATTCAGTGAGGGTTTTCATGTTCCCAAAGTTAACTAACTTAAACACACATACATAAAAGTTTATTATTTTGATTCAATAGGCACTAAGGCCCATGAGAACAGCACAATAATATACATATATACACAGACGCATAGAAATGTACAGACCTAAACGTATATATAAAATAATGAATTTCATTACAGGCATCTTGTTTATAATCGCGGTAGAAACATAAATGATGCGTATATTAATATTTTTGCATACGACATAATACGTGAAATTTACACTATTACAAAAATCAATGTGTTTTTGCTTGTAATAACTCGATGTAACAAAAGCAACATTGTAATACATGTATTACGTTCCTGAGATAAGTTATACACACACGTACATACAAATATATAAAAATAAAAAAAATCACAGCAATATGCAAAAGTAGATAGTGCCAACACATCAACGAATTTGGACGAAAACACGATACAGGCACAATATATTCATACTTTGAAAACACATCGCAACTTTTGGATGTTTTGGATGCACTATGCCTGTATATTTAGTCATTTCATCGTCCACACTTTACATTCATTCTCGTACTTGTTTAACCTAATAAGTGGTGTCTTGTTTACGCTGTTATAACATTTCTTTATATTTTAGTTATTTTCTGATTCGCACGAAAACATACCATAACATTCAATCAATTTTCGTTTCCATTTCTTTTGTGATAACAAATATAAGCTTACTAAACCCTTAAAATCCCCTAATTTGATCATAGCAAATTATTAATATTAATGTTTACGTGATATTTATCTGCAGTAATTTATCTTATCGAAGATCAAATTTTCAAGTTGTCACCATATTGTAAAAGATAGACCTTCTCCCCGAAAAAATGTCGATCATATGAGTAATCATTATTTTATTTATCTTACAGTAAAAACCTTCACACTGATGTCCATGTGGTGATACAAACATGCGGATGAATACATAAACACGAACCAGTGAGCCAACTTGCAAGATGTTGCCTTCAAGTTACACGCGAAGGTTGAGGACCAAAGACCTTATTCAGAGGAACTTTCCAGACATCAAACGTCAACAAACAAAGTCAAGCTCCAATACGTTCACGAAAGTCGAATTTCTCGGGAGGAGGTCCACTCATTCTTATTACCCATATCTGCTAAGGGAGAGAACCCGAACTCACCATGGTTCCAGAGTCTCAGGACAAATAAATCTTGTGTTGGAACATTTGTCGGAGATAAATCAAAAAGAAAAAGAAGAAGAGGATATCTTCAAACAAAAGGCCAATGCAATATTTGTTAAGGAGAAGCGAGACACTCCGATACCACCGCCCGTGAAAGTAGAGCGACAAAGAAGTAAACTTGGGAAAACAGGGCGATTGCAGCCTATCAAAGAAAAGAAAGAACCAGTTAAAGATAAAGGGAAAAACAAACTCCCTATGATAGAAAAAGAAAAAGACACGCCAGAAAATTTAACAAGAGAGAGGATGATAGCGCTTGCTAAAACTCTTTTAAAAGACAAACGAATGGCGACCAGTTACAGAAGAAATCCAAATCGCATTGAAATTATGCCACCAATTATTTGTGAGGGAACCCCCGCTTGGAGCCACGAAGTGAAAACTGAAGTTATCATTTTAGTGCCAATAAAATCGTTAAGGTACACGAAATGGAAATACGAAGTTCCAAATATTGGTTACATAGAAATTAATCTACCCAAGATTAATCCCCGATCACGGTATGATACATACGAGCCTTTACGAGCAGACGATCTTCTACATGTCTCCACTTCTAAATTAAATAAAGCTTTGGTTGAGGTATTCGTTGAAGGTCTTAGGAATGCAAAATTCGGTGACTATAGTTTACTTCCACAATTAAACTTTGATTATCTCAACGACACTCTAGAATTCGTTTTCACCAAATTTCTGCGAATACCATTGATTCCTGCCATCTTCCTGTCCCCTGATGAGCCATTGTATGTAATAAAACCGAATCTTCCGGACTTAGACCCGACATCTGATACCCTTTTCCGAGCATGTTATCTCACTCAAGAAGAAAATATTTTACGAAAGATTTCAACAACTGATCATGGGCTCCGCTTCGATGCTCTAAAAGTCATTCATACGTTATGCAAACAAGATTGGCGACTCCAATCTCTTACAGTCTACCAATTGAAAAATGTTCTCATGCATGACATAGATTTTGAGATCGACAACTCGCCACGTTGGCAAAGATTAACAAGAGACATTTGTGTTCAGTCTATACTTAAAAGACTTCTATACTTTGTCAAAAAGAGAAGGCTACCACATTTCTTTCAGAGCGAATTTGACCTGTTTCAGAGCATACCAGTGAAGACATTGGGATTCATGCAGACACCATTGGAGAGACTAGTCAGTAATGAACCTCAGTTGTTAAGAGATTTGCAGCGCGCTTCTAGAACACGTGAGGATAGTGACACTAGCAGTGAGAGTGATGAAGATTGGTGGTAAAGTTTGTCATAACACACCATTGTGACCATCATGTGCTTTATTCCTCTTATACGACAGCTGAATAGTTCCGATTCAAAATCCGGCTACATTATTTGGTCTTTAAACGTAAACTTCAAACTAATTATATTTTACTTTTATAATGTCAATGACAGTACTTATTTTATCAACAACTTTAGCTTTGTTTTACTTAATAAATAGGACTGTAAATAGAGTTTCGTAATTTGTGCTAAATTTGTTATTTCTATTGTTATTACTTAAAAGCCGTGTAAATATAAATGTACTTTTATATAATTGTTCATAACCAAAATGATAAATAAAACATTACACAAAAAGAGGTACCTGTTCGTTTAATGCGTTGTTCGGTACATGTTTACATAAACAAATTGACATGTTTCGTGGTTTTTATTTAAGCACATCTCTATAAAAAGTTCAAAACGATAAGCAACGGAAAGTTCGCCATAATTTGGTGAGTTCTAAATCCTTTAACGTTCTTTACTGAATTCAAGGATCAATTATTCCTGTCACATGCGTATAGTCCTCACGAAATCAGGCCCACAAGTTAATGCCCATGAATCATTCACTCAATCATCGCTGTTCCTTTCGGGCCCTTTTAGGGCCGCTGCAGTCATTCGCCATTTTCTTCCCATAAAAACTTATGATTCTAAGTTAATACTCATAAATATGTTTCTATACTTTTCTGGTAAAGAACCAGCATTGTTACCGTAATAGTTGCCTGTAAATTCTTCACCCTGTATCGTTTCCGTTTGAGTTTTACTTCCAGTGTGCAACAAATCTTGCTGTGCATTTCCTGGTTTGGTGTTTATTGTTCGGTTAATATTGTTTGTCGGTTTAGTACCGACAAGAGATTCTGTGTTGTGTTCAGATTCCACTTGAGGTTTCTGTTTATTGTTGAGAGAATCGTCTGCTAGTAAAATAATACATCAAATGTATTTTAATAGTGACAATCTTTAGTAAAACGATGAATCAGTTTAACTTTTATATAAACAAGTTTGTAAATCGTTGGATGTCGATAGGTAAAATATCCTGAGGTTGTATCGGTCATTCAAGCCAAATGCAACATTTCCACAAATTGCATTCTACAGCGTAAGAAGGTCTATACTGGTTGAGGTCTACATTCAACAACTAATATAATATTAAACTGATGTTCATGTACCTCGAAGATTAATGGACAGATCACTAGTATACGTAGTTTTGTTTACCTTTGTTGTGGTGTTTCATCGTTTTATAAGCTGTGAAAATAACGGTGACAATAAAACTGGAAGAAGCAACAACTACACAGACTGCTATGATGGAAGACTCCCTTGCATCAATGCCATCTAGATTATCTTCCTCTATGTTTTCTTGAATAGCTGGTTTTTGCTGTATGGTGGTTCTTTCAATTTGTGAATTATCTGCATAAATATAAAACACTACAGTACAAAATGACTGAAAATGTTTCAATTTGTGCAAGGACGCGACCGTAGTCCAGTGGTTAGTGCGCCAGACTTGTAACCCGGAAATCCGGGATTATATCCTTCTATGAAAATTTGACAAAAATGTCAAATTTTCTCCATATGTGGAGAAGTTGCCGGTTCCTTGTGGATGGATAAGATATTACTGGTTAATATACAGTCCACAAAAACCTGTTAGGTGAACCGCCGTATATAACTGAAAAATTGTTGAAAAACGGCGTTAAACGCCAGTCACATAAAAACAAAAAACAAAACAAATCAATATGTGCAACCACTTCAACCACTTCACGCGGTCTCTATTTCATTCAGTAAAGAGTTCTGATAAATGCAACAAATAATTGCCTTCTTTCGGCGACTACCTTACTTCTGTTGACAATGATGATTCTATTGAATTTGGATCTTCTACTCAGGTATCAGACCAATAATTCGAACTGACCAGTTATTCGAACACCCTACAATCAAACCTGTGTTTGAGGCCACCTCCGAATAAAGACGTCTGTCAATAAAGGCTACATTTTGTCTTTCTCAAGGATGACCTTTGTTCACAGGTTTGACTGTACTTGCATACCTATGGAAGGGATTTCGCTATTAATTTACTTTTATTTTATTTTATTATCATCTGATCATAATTATAATTTACCTTCGAGGTTAATTGTGTCAGTTATTTCTTTATAATGCCTGTATACAGATGGTAGAGGTAATGAAGTGAGGTATATCCGGACATTGAGTGGAAGAAGTTGTGTCACGTGACATCGTACGCTAATGATAGAATCCTGTAGAACGTATCCATACGGTATTGTCTCCAGAGCACGAGTCTGAAACACATTACAACACATGTTTGTCAACACATGTACATATATAAAAACATACACAGAAATATGGTACGCATGAAATTATGCCCATAAAATGTAAAGGATAATCAATAATCATTTCAATTCAATGAATTCTTTTCATATTGTCATACATCATATATATGTATAAAGATCAACAAGAAGTCAATATTAGTATTTCTAAAATATTTCGCTCTATTATCTACATGTATACGCGGGTCGTCATGGTAAAGTGGTCATGGTTTCTGGCATGTAATCACTAGCATCACACTACTGTGCATTAAATCGGAACCAGACAAATTTCACACGTGAGGAAGCTGTCCAGCTAGATGTGTGTGGTTCTACCAACTTGCATACCCGGGGTCTTTCTCCACCGTTCAAGCTTGCGAAGTCGCCAAATGACCCTGGTTGTTGGTGCGACGTTAAACTCGAATGTAAAACATCATACTTGGATGCATGAAACCCTGGTAAACCTTAAGTTACACGTAACTGGGAAGTTACCAAACTTCCAATAAACAACTTCTATTACATACATGCATTTGGAAGATATCAATGTTATGATGAAAATTGAAAATTACTTGTGTGAAGTTTACAAAATAACAGGCGTCGGGATCCATGCTGAACACAGGCTGGAAGTCTTCCACAAATAACCTCAATAAAAACCCCGATACATGCTGTACGGAAGCTGAAATAAAGATAAAAAAGTGTATTATGCAGAAAATAGTAACTTCAACTGTTAGGTAGCAAAGGTATGGTCTAGATTTTACTCAGCGATGATTCTCCCTTTAGATCATTCTTTAGCGGGTAAAACAGAGACAATTTCTCGTTGTAATCAGACAGGAGCATAACAACGTACAAGTTTCTTATCTAATACCATTATTTTAAAAAATAGGTCAATATTTTTATTGGTATTTGTTTGAAGTAGTTTTTAAATGTTTATTTGAAAGTAAAATATTACAATTAACGAGTTGGAAATAAAATGTATTTTAATTGATTGAAAGCGCGTATTAGGGTTAATACTTGATACAGTGTTTTCTAAAGGATATTCGATGATATATACTAGTAAATTCTCGTAATAGAAATTTTCTTACAGTCATCGGGTGGTTTCCATGTCAACGAGAAGTTTGTGTATGACGTAGACACATTGAGATTCCTTGGTGGACCAGGCCAGACAGTGTTACCGTTCTCCAACTCCTCTGAAAAATACGTGTTTAGATCACAATAAAATGATATAATAGTTATCCTTACAACATAGGTTGACGGTATAAATTTTCTAAACGACTTACTTTATATGTAATGATAATTATTAGGGGTGTAACGGTTGACCGATATACCGGTTCATATTGCAATACGAATTCTGACGGTTTTTTACCGGTTTGTTGTTCTCTGAACCGATTTTTGTAGTCGTGGCGACGCAACCAATGAAAAAATCTCAGAAATATGACAATTTACACGCAAACAAAATTTAATGGCTGCATTTTCGTAAATGCCGGAAGATGCGACCGTTATACCTATCCGTATTTGATCTGCGATACTAGTTGACATTATCTGCGGGCTATTTCACTGTGAAACTACATATGAATTTCATATATAAATATATATAATATTGATTCATTTAAGACGATGCATGTGCATCAGTTCAAATCCTGCTGCGCTTTTCTGTGCGAAAACAATACGTAATAATTATAACAAGAACGCATAACTATCACAAAATAAGCCCTTTAAAATTGTGTGGTGAAAATTGGATGAGAATAGCTCAACTTAGAGAGCGCACAAAGTCTACTTCGTTATTTTTGGCTAAATCAGGGACCATAATTCATGAATGCGAGGAACGATTTTGCCGGTTATCGAACTTGGTCGCGATATTACTCACATCAACATTGACAAGGTTTGGTGAGAATTGAATGGAATTAAGTTACAGAATGGACAATTTTTGTGGACGCTGGCCGGAACGCCGGTGTCTCGTCATGACGAGCGTATAAAAATGAAAGTTATAATCAAGGTATGGCATGACGTGGTGAACCGATGTTGGAAAAATCATCCATTTAAAAATGAACAATGAATCAGGCAGTCATTGAACCAGTCTATGATTGTTGAATGCATATAATATACAATGTACAAGCATTAGCATTAAGCATAATCGTATCAAGACAGATTCTGCGCCTAATTCTCCACCATAGTTTTAAACGAGAGCTCCGCAGAGCGGCGCCGACGCTCGTCTGTTTTACATCATTATATTTAATAAGCAAGCAAATTTGACCAAAATTCTAAGTTAAAACGGGGCGCATAACTCCAAAAATATGTATTTTAAATAATGCCCCTTGTCCAGCAACTGTGCCTTGTCGTAATTATCAAGTATTCCAAGAGTCATGTTATCTTTTAAAATAATTGAGTAATGGGTTACATTAAAGTTTTTGCATGACAACGACGTTGACGCAGTGATCAGAATAGCTCAAGTTTTTCTTCAAAACAGACGAGCTAAAGACAATGTTTCGGTTACTGAAACTGACGGGTGGGGTACAAAGTATACAAAGGGCATCTTCTATAAAGAAGATATGATACACAAAGCCTAGTGTTAACACTTCACATAACACAGCGACAATAATTTTATTTAATGAAAGATAAATTTGTAAGTTATCGCAATACAAGTTTATTATAATGATTACAATATGTCAACACGAGTTGAAATACTTGTGTCAAACTCCTGCTTTTTGTGAACATTTGTTCAACATCACAGACAAAACATGTGCTCGCAATAATGGGTTTATCAAAAAATATAGAAGAGTATGACAATTTTGTTACCTTTTAAGCATCACAGTATTGTTTGTTCGCAATTATCCAATATACAAAACATGCATGTGGAATCAACTAGCCTAACGTTTGGGACAAACATAATAGCCTCGGACAAGTAAACAACATGATTTTATCATGGAAAAAAAACAGAAAATAATTACGGAATTTTACCACATGTATTTCTCACAACTCATTTTAAACAATAAGTCACACGATGCACGATCATAGTTTCATAAGTAAGTAATTGTTTACCCGGGAACAATTTCACAAGTCAGAAAGCTGTCCAGCTAGCTTACGGAAGGTCGGTAGTTCTACCAAGGTATAAGCCCGGGGTCTCCCTCCTCCGTAAAAGCTGGAAAGCCGCCAAATGACCCTGGCTGTTGGTGTCAACGAAAAAAATGAATCGTTTGAGATACTACAGTGATAGATTATACACAAATGATCAGGTAACCTCACTTCAGTAATACTAATGGAAGAAAATCTCTAATAGAAAATATTTTTGCGTCCAAGTTTGGTGCGTGGTCATTCCATTACAACATGCTTCAGTGATGAGTCCGAACGCGAATCATTAAATCACTCGTGTTTCACACTCGTACACAAACTTCATCAGTTACTAAAACGTGGGAATATATTCCTCATATCCTGACTAAAAACAATCGCACCATTGACGTTCTGTGGTACGAAATGATAAAACTTCGTATCAGCTGATGATATGACTATTTGGATAAGTGAAAAAATGTTTTCTTACCAGTCAGGCAATCATATTCCACTGGTAGTTCTGTGACGGTGAACTTCACGGGAAACTAAAATCAAAGTATAAGAAAAATTGATACAAGAATAGCAAACAGAAAAAACAGACTATAACAAAAAATAACTACCGAGGAATTTTGAATTTATTTCTACATAACGAATATTTCAATCATTTAGACGAAGATCAAAAGAAATTCTGATTTCTGGAGTCAAAATGTTGTTTTAAGGGTCAAATGAATCTGATATGGAACATAACTCAAGTTATCAATAAGACAATAAGACGAACCCACCTGCTTTGTGATAAAATTATATCCGCAATCACACAACACTTTCCCTTCCACTGTATATAAGATATCTTCAACAGTTAAGATAGACAGTAGAACAAACAGCGCCGTACTTCCAACCATCCTTTATTCACGTCATTTTATTGATTTCGTAAATTGAATTTAAAACATATTTTACTCATCACCGAGATGTCCACAGTTCTGAAGCGAATCCCTCTTTAATCATACGACCATCGCAGCCATTGCATTATTTTAAAATGTTTTAATGAATTACTGCTTGTCCGCATTGACATACATTATTATAACAAGATCGTGTACTCGTACTATATATTAATCTGTTATCATTTAATAACACTGAAACATTGATAGTAAAAATGCAAAGGTCACCTTTTGTATGGGGACTCACTTGCGCGATATAAACTTGAAAAAAATATTGATAAGATAACCGGGTAGAGTTTATGCTCAATTATCCTTGTCACTCCCAGGTTAAGACACAGATCTTTGGTCTTTAACTCTTCCTTGACATGTTGAAGCAAAACATTAGTAACTATATGTATAATGCGACTGTTGGGCCATCCTAAAAGAGACTATTAATTTGCGATTACGCGATCCTAATTTTTGACAGGGCAGGCAGGCGTACAATTGTTTTAGTTTTTGTTTACTTAATATGCTTGTATTGAAAACGAAAAACTGGGAAAAAAAGAAACGAAAGACATTTTTTGTCAAAATCGCTAAAAAAATAGTTCGAGGAATTTTTTAGTGAGTCGGCTGGGTACGTGCAAACTAAAAATTTAAGGATGACCTTATTTGGAATAAACGTGAAAATCAATAATATTTACTGAATTATGCTAAAATCTGTTCATTCGGAACATCTCGATTCCGTACCTCCATTAGACGAGGTGCGCCGAATGCGAATCTGTTGTGTTAAACTGGTCAGTGCAATATGAGTCAATGGGAAACAGTTTACTGTTATGTTACACATTGTTGTCTTTATCAAGGCACTATCTCCTCGCTGATACTTAGAATCACATGGTCATAATGCCCGAACATAACGCAATTCAAAATGCTCTGTGTCGGGAGAGTATTTACCCAGCATAATAAGAAAGACAACTCCATCAGTACATGTATAATAGGTATGCGTAAGCTTGTACGAGTTGTTTCCCTTGGTTTATTGAGATTTGGTAATTATCATAAAGTGGGCGAATAAACAGTCTACTTTATACAGCTTATTTCATTATAATCTTATTACTTTCTGAGAAAAACATTTAGTGTTATTATTTAGTATATGTTTTAAACTAAGTTTTGGTGTACATATTCAAACAATTTGATAATAGACAAAAAAGCTTTTTATTTAAAAAAATAGCTAGCTCACAAGATAAAGGCGACCGATAATGGACATTGTAATCAAAATACATGTAGAATATTCTAAAACCATGAGATAAACATCCATTAAACTGATACGTCGTGGGTACTACATTGTCACAATGTCTTATTTAGCGGAGAAATAGCTCCCTGTAAAAAATTCCCTGTACACGTTAATCTGGTACCCGTTCTATCGACACTGCGCGCTACAGGTACATCTGATACGACCCTGGCTCCCGCGTCATCATGCGCAACAAAACACACTTACTGGATAAACAGTCGACATAATGCATTAATTCACTTTAATTTAACGTCGCACCAAAAGCCAGGGTCATTGGGCAATGGACTTTCCAGCTATAACAGTGGAGGAAAACCCCACACCTGGGTAGAACCACCGATCGTCCGTATTATATGAAATTTCGTCCCAGGTGGAATTCGAACTCAGAGGTGAGGGGCTAGTGGTCAAAAGTCCTAGACCATAGCCACTTGACTACGGAGGCCCCCGGATTAATTCGTGAAATGGCCATTACAAGATAACTTTGCTAAGAAATGAAACAATCAGGTAGCCTTTTTATACATGTGTAGAAAAATGTATGGCTTCGTTGTTTTGAAACAACGGGGTTAAATGTTAGATTTCACGGATGAAATATTATGACTCAAGTGAGAGAAATAGGGATTTTTTTATAAAACGTGTATAAGGGACTGTACTTACCTCGTCTATGATGTCTTTCTCTCATCCATAATCACTATATTACCAGAACTCTAAAGACCCGTGTTTCCTACAGAATAACATATTTTCTATACACGACATAGTTGTCAACACGTGAATTACGTGATTTCATGCATCGCTGATCATACCATCAATTCATGTTTACAGGCGATATATATGTACAGATATATATACAGGTATTTGTCTCTGCCCTTGATAACCCCTACAAGAGCGACAAACGTGCCTATACGACACCAGAGGAAACTTGAAGCTTTCACGCTTTGTGCATAGACTTAACACCAGAGGAGAACTTACCGTTCTTGACTTTAACACAGAATTTGCCAGTTATGGAGTTCCAACCAGAAAACGCAGCCAATATATAACTTTACACCTCAACTCAGATACTATATAATTTGTTAATTAACGTTGCGTTACTTCATATTTGAGAGAGAAGCAGACATCACGATCTCGTGATAAAATTCATAACTGTGCAACATTATTTTGAACACAAAACTCTGTGTATTTGCCATTATACGCACGTGCATACGTCTCTTTAGAGTACATCAGTGAGTAGTGACGACATCATGGATGGTGCCCAATCATATTCAGTCTTACATTTAACATGTACAAACGAGCAATTTCAACTAAAAGTGCGACATATGGTTGAATAATCATTTGATTTTGCCGTCATGTGTTATATATAACAGTCGCTAAGTGGGTGATAATATTTGTATCACCGGTAATTATGTAACTGTATTATTGTATGGCACAAATAAAAATGATATAATCTTAGTATAATAAATTCTATATGGCTAAACACCTGGAGAAACTTCATTGATTTTTTATGGTATTATTGACCGTAGCACCGTATTAACTTGATAATAACGTCACGAATTAAAAACAATATGATTACTTCAGCTAATGGATGTAATATCAAAACGAACAGACGAGATTTTTTGCAGACTTGTCTACTACATTAAGCTTCAGGCTGAATCATTCACAATGTACTTGTCTATAAACCAGTCTGGTTGGATTAAAAGATCATATTTCTTGGTATAGTGGTCATTAATGGTTGGAGTTACCTGATAAAAACATTCAGACGTAGATATGAAGACAAATTAAGTCAAGAATATGTTATTGTTGGTTTTGTGAGAAATCCAGTTATTATTGCCTCGTGCTGAACTTACAGAACAGGAAATTCCAAGTCTCTTATCTCCTTATTCTGTCGTTAATGTACGAGAATTCGTTACTGGTGAAATAGATACCAAATAGACTTTAATGAAATATGACAAACTCTTTTTCTCATTGTTGTGTAAAACTACGTGCTTCCGCTTCGCAAATTTCATTTCATTCTTTAAGTAATTGATCTTCTATGCATAAATTTTGTACATTGTCTGCTTAATTTTGTATATGTTATATTTCAAATGCTAATTTCTAAAACTTGCCTGTGCTTTCGCATTTTTAAAAAAAAATCACGCAGAAAAATAATCTCCCTGAGAATCATAAAAACAAGGTCTTAGGTGAAGCGACCTTGACATTGTAAAAATATAGTTCTATTCAGTTCTGTGACCGTTATCATACGAGCTAATAGATTTACACATTTTACCACGTTAGAACGGAAATGACAAATGGGATCCGAATGGATGCAGACTCGTAGCTTCAGAAGAAATATCGTTTATAGATAAACATCGCTGAGTTTTTTAATCAATATATAACCAGACATTGTGTTTGTACTTGTTGACAGATATGAGGGCCTTCAAGACAAGTCAAAGTGTGATAACCAAAAAAACATTGAACTGAACATTGAAAACATTGAAAATATCATTTTCTGGAGAGGTTTCATTGTGAGCATGTCGTCATTTCCGGTTCTTCTTCTTACGTGTGCCAAAAACATTATCCTGTTCCTATAATTTATCTCAATATGGCAGGTAAACTGGTATCCGTTGACTCTGGTGTACAGAGGCTGCAAGGGACCAGTTTATATGGCAGTGTGTTCAGATTTTGCACAAATTCGAAGAAGGACCGGATGTTATTCTCAATCCCAATGGCTAACTGCTAAACTGAGACATTTTACGGCCAGGATATAGAAATATCTAACGTCTTGGTACCGAGTACTTTTCATGGTTTGTTTGTGGTTTGATATAAAGGCCCTCAATCCGGAAATAGTCGCTTGTCTGCCGGATAAGGAGCTAAACACTTCCATACTTGGGATATTAACCTTATGTTGCAATAATATGTAGAAACAAATAAACAACATACAACTTTGAAGGCAAAAAGAAACAAAACATCATGTTTATGTGAATAACTCCCCAAAATATAAGATCGACGGTCTGCAGAAATTTGTTTGGAAAATATTTTAAAGTACCGAGGTAATTATAGGTCATATAAAAATGTCAGCAAAACAAAACATATCGATAAAGAAAAACGATTGGGGTCAGCAGAAAAATAGGCTAAGTCTGGTTAGTAGAAACCAGGAGCTATTTAGGCCTAATCAAGCTAAAATCAATATACTCATGATTAATTACAACTACATACATGTATGCATGTTTAACTTGAAAATAAATTAAATCATTTCAGTATTTTTCTTCTTATGCCTACTTTATATCACTAAATGGTTCCTAGTTTAATAATTTTGGCATTCAGACGTTCTCCGTTGTACAGTTCGTGTTTTATATCAATTTGCGATGTGATTTTCATATTTACGTAACTTGGCAATACCACTGATGAACAAATCAATACGGCACTATTTACAGAATTGTCATATCATAATTTATATAACAGTAGACCTACTATATCAGTGGCTGAACTTTCTCTTACATTGTTACATTATATTACAACATAAACTGCGCTCTTGTTAGAAGTCAGATGAAAACAAACATTTTTTTTCACCGAGTTTAGCGCTGTTTTTCAGCAATTGTTCAGTTATATACGGTGGCTGGTTCGCCTAATCAGTTTTCCTTGTACGTATATTAATCATTTCTACTAACTTACCGTTCCACATTTTGTCAAATTTTCATGGAGCGGTATGACCTGCCGCGACCAGGATTTGAACCCGGATCGCCGGATTACAAGTCCAGCGCACTAACCACTGGATCACGGTCGTGGCAACACACTATTATTTCGATAATTTGTCCGTCAAATCATCAGCGGTTCCTTTAACCGCGAATGTGTGAATGTGATTCAAAGATATAATCTTCTCGGCGACTCTATTGACATCGGAATCGAAATCACGGACGTCAGACTTGAATGCAACATTCACCATTGTTCTCATATAAACTTCGTATTATTCGTAAGCAAAATAGCAACATATCAGCTCAGAACAACTATTGGTCAGATGTGTCTAGTATTGATTGTAATAACCTGACTGATACATGGATGAACTTATTTTTTTTATTCTTAAATTACGATTTAAGTGACGCGAGTGCTTTTATTTTTTCATTTGAAAATTATCGGTCATCATGAGACGGAGACATTTTTATAAAGAAATCGTCAATATGGTGAGTACAAACTTGTATTTTATCATTCTCTCATCGATGAAGCATACAGCATGATATTTATTTTAACTTATGTTTATATGCTATAATATATCTTTTATCTTTTGTTAAATTGTACAATTTCTTTTTTAATTGTTTCGATGAAATTTGCTAAGATTTGAATTACATTTATTGGGACCAAAAAATCGTTTTAATGGTGATCTGATCG
This sequence comes from Lutraria rhynchaena, assembly GCA_008271625.1. Lineage (NCBI taxonomy): Eukaryota > Metazoa > Mollusca > Bivalvia > Venerida > Mactridae > Lutraria > Lutraria rhynchaena. Next base: position 76,421 of record VIBL01000502.1, read on the forward strand.
ATCCAATTTTCGGCACTACCCTATTTTTTTTACCTCGAAGATATGAAGATTACGTTTAGAAAAAATAAAAATTAATTTTTTCGACCTGTCTATCCTATTTTTTTTCGGTCGGTAACCGGAAACATGGCTGCTTTTTTCTTGCCTTAAAACTTCTTTTGTTCAGTTTTATAAAAGAATTAATTTGTACGATTTAATGAGATCGTGTTGCTACAGGTATTAGTCCGGATAATGTCTTTGTTGTACTGGAAATATCACTGTCTATAGTCAGGTGCATAATACATCAAATCTGTGAATGGCGATATGACATTAATTACCACTCACTGATATTTATAGACATTAAAGTCACCTTAAGGTCGGTAAATGGGAAGAAATCAGATATAAACGTTTTACCCAGTTGTTCTATTTATACATTGATACTTAAATAAGCTATAACTGCAAACAAATTTACCCAAAACTGAAAATATCATTTTTGCTTTAGCGAGTGGAAAATCTTTAAAAATCTGGAGCACATGAACGAGTGAATAATCCCTCGGATTACAGACCATCAGACGTAGTGGAACCCCCCCCCCCCCATTGTATTTCAAACCATCTTCTGAGTTAGTCCAAATCACTAGACAGTGACTTAAAGCAAAACTACGTTATTCAGTTTAGTGGTGGGTGGAGTATATCTAACGCTGTATTTTTAAAATACAGCGTTAGATATACTCCACCCACCAATGTCTCTACCAAATGAGTTCAGTGTATCTTCAAATATCAACTCGATGATTGCTGCTTTATTTCATATTCTGACATTTAAATGTTTTTCACGGTTTACCAAGTGTTTTTTTCGTGGTATACGAGTGAAATATTCCTGACATTAGTTCAATAGTCATTGTATCTGGATGGTTACGTATAGAGACAGAGAGTGAGAGAAATAGAACCAGTCTAGACAGAGTAACATGATCATAGCGATATCTTGTTGTATGCTGTCTGCATACCGGTTTCTGTATAACGATCATTGACTTAACAGCATCACCAAATACATGCAGTGCTTCGTGATTAAATCATCAATCAACACAAAAAATTACGACTTTGGAAATATTATGGTGAACAGCGAACATAAAATGCAAGTTTTAGGGAATTCGACACAGGGCCATTTTGGGGTTTAAATGAACCTACCCCCATATGTACAAAGATATTATTTGTTTAACATATACTGTTCAGTTTTAGAAATCGCACAAAATTACTCCCTTGTCGTAAACAAATTACTTTTCGTGGACATGTTTAGTCCATAAGGAGCTATTACATTGTACGGATGGTGTATAATAATGCATATAGGCCTAAATGGACATATGGGCAAAAGTGCATATAACGTAGATGTAATGTTTTTCCTATATTTTCCTAGGAGAGCACACCACCATAGCTCCCTTGGGTTACCGTACCTTCATACTGACTTTTGATCACACTGCTCTTTTGTTTTCCTTTTCATTACAAATTTGAAAGAATATAATAGTTTATAGATGTTCTAAAGTCGATTTCGGCCGGACAACTAGATTACTCTAAACTGTAATTCTACTGCTTGCATTATACTAAGTTATAGAATCCATATCTGTATCGGCGAAATGTATGTCATTTCCTCAAAGGTTATGGCGTGCGGGTTGTCTGGATTTGTCGTTGACCTTTGACATTTTATGGAACTGAAACAACTGATCTAACACTTACGTCATGTGTCACAAACATGTTTCTTTAATGTCCTTGGAAAGTATATATTCTGTGTTCTTGCCACAGATGTGTAGATGTTGAGTGGAAAGTAATTTCATGTATATGAATATTTCGTACAGCGCTTATATTTCAGAGTACGTTCAAGTGTATGGAAAGTAGACAGCACATAATTGTTTGTATTCATCAACGAATAATGCTGCACAATGTTTGAACAGAACTGATCCCCAGTTGATGATTATAATCCTAGTTACGAACATTCGTTTCAATAAGTTCTCTCGATGACAGTATATCATTCAAGTATCAAACATTAAAATGGATGATTATGTATTGATATCCTGGGGAGTCCTCATGATAGGAATACATAATCATTCATTTTAATGTTTGCCATACCGACAAAAACAGTGATTTTCAAATAGATTGTTTGTCCTGAATTTAGTTCGAGATGCAGTTATGGTCAAACTAAAATCTAGTCAAATATTCTCAACCAATTAAGAGTGCAATTTGATAATAAAACCTTGGACTAAATCGATATAGTCGAGTCATTGCTATGAAATAAAACTACTGTTCGTTGAAAGAATCTTTAGTAATTGGCAAGCAGGCGTCTATATTGTATTTAAAACGCATTTTCACATCTAAATTCAATTCAAGACGAGAACTGATGTGTATATTATTCACGAGGCGATAAGCATTTATAATGAAGTCGGTTTTGAATTCTAAATATGCATAGGAGGCGTAATTTTATACCTGTCGTCTCTTTGATCATCTATCAATCAGTGATATCATATATTCTTAATTCCAGGAATATATATCATTTGCGGGAATCTTGTACATTTGAAAATAGTTCTAGAACATCGCCTAAGGAGGAAATAATTATGCGCGGACGAGTAAAAATCATATCACTTCGATTCCGGATTCCGCTTATTTGTTCAAATGCATGATGCATATAAACGTGTTATAAAATTAAAGCTGAACAACACTTCATCAGATTCTATTTAAGTGACCGGAATTCCCTATATGTGTATATCATTATAGGCCTATATTAATTAAGTCAGGGCCTCTATGCAGAGTTTATTAAATATCAGACTACAAAACTTTTATTTATAATTCAATGAAATTAATTTATAAATCATTAAGATTTTTTATGCTTGTATTAAAATAACTAGCCACAATTATACTATCAGTTACATCCTGGTGTTAGATCATGCGAAAGCGATTTAGTAGCATTTTTAGTGTAGTTTAACCTAATTCATACTTTCGGTTTTGTTAGCGGAAATATGTTGTTGCGCATGCGTGTCTTTTGTTGACAAGTTTGAACAATGCGAAGTACAAATTACACTGCTGTCAAACTGTGATATACCAGTAAATACAGGTGATTTGTTGTCATTTTCACATTCAAATATTCCAACATCAATAAATTTCCAAATGTCGTCTCAGTTGTATGTCACAGGTCCACTGAGGTTGTTGAATTAATCGCACCCGGGTATTCCTCTCAGGTCTGGACTTGCGATATTATTATTGACATCTTGCATACGTTAAATACCTTGATGGATGATCGGATGTAGTGTATCTGACTCTGTTTTAGATAATTTGTGTTTCGCAGAAATTATTTGTGAAGAGTTATTTAATTGTATGTATTGGTTTTATTGAGGTATTTTGCTTTGGAAATTAGCTATGTGTAACTAGATTGGATTTAATTTATTTATATGAAATATTACTTTTTATTAGTGGTGTACTCATACATGTTTGTCAAACTTAAGTAAACTAAATGATATGTTGTAGATAATGAGAAATAAACTTTACTAATTCAGCGACTCAGATATTTCATGCATAGACATAGATCGTTCATTCTTTTATTTTACTGCACCAATTTTGACAGAAAACTTGGCCTATGAAGGATGAAAATGTCTTGCTGATGTTAACAGTTTACTTGGTGGAAGAATTGTTCCATTACCACAGTGAAGTGGATGTAGGAATGATTAATTGTATATACATTGTCACCAGGTTCATCTCAGTATCATTTTAGCCAAAACAGCTATTGAGCTAAATCTATTGATAACATATGATGTATAATAACTTACAATGATTCAAATTACTTACCTTGAATTATTTCAATACATTTTCAGGGTGAAAACATGAATCTCAGTTTTCCTGGAAGCCCTGGTGGGCTGGGGAGACCACCCATCTCTCCAGGTGCCCAGTTACCCAAGTTAGTTCATGAAACTGAGTTGCAAAAGCTTTTAGCTGATGAGAAAATGAGAAGTCAAATGCACAAAACTAATTATGAGCAACTGAAGGAAGAAAATAAAAGGTGAGCTGTTTAATAATGATGATATTTCGTATTTCTCTAAATTCTTACTTCGATAGTAGTTTTTCATTGTTGGCCTTTGTACCTTTCATACAACCTGCATACATTTATACAAGGTTTTCACCAGACGTCAAAAGTTGAGGGTCAAAAATGACCCCTGGCTGATGAAAGTTTGAAGAGTCTACAGAATTTCCTTCTAATTTTATTGTTGATTTGACCCTTTGGTACAAATTGTTAAGAGTTAGAACTTTATTTTACTGGTTTCAAGAGTCCAAATGCTGTTTTAAGGGTAAAATGAAAGCCCTGTTTTGGATGGTACTTAATATCTTATCAAACAAAGGCAACTCGAAATTCAAAAACATTTTTTCTTTTTCCAAACCTGTTACAGACTTCAAGATGAGTATAATACTTTGGAAGAAGAAATCAGACGGACAATTGAAGAGAGTAAGATAGTACAAGAGAAATATAAATCCATGTATGAAGATAGTAGAAGAGAAGTTGCAGACAAACAGTCAATGCTGGAAGATCTGAGAAATAAGGTATGATACAAAATGGGATTTAACGATAACATATATACAAAGGTATGATACAAAATGGGATTTAACAATAATATATATACATGTTTTTCAATATAAGTATTCATCAGAACATATTTTAGACAATAATTCAGTTCTCAGAACCCTTATGTTAACTTAATAGAAATAGCAAAACAATTTTGAACAATAGACATCAGTTTTATGAAATAAATATTCTGAAGAAAATTTTCAAACTTGGCTACAAAGTTTGTATTAATAAGAGCAATTCATTTGAGGCAGACATTTATATTTCTCAGTTGTGTGTAATAATTAATTAATGTGTTTGCTTTTATTAGACTGTTACACCCCAGAAGATGGAGATGATTAAAATGCAAGTTATGGATGAACTGGAAAAGTCATATCGTGAAAAATATCACACTCAAGAATGTGAGATAGAAGAGTTCAAGACTGCGTGTAATAAATATAAACAGGAACTCTTCTTTTTGAAGTCAGAATATGAGCATGATCAAGCTGAAAGTCGACAGATTCTGTCTGAGATCAAACTGCAGCATGATGCTGAGGTGAGGCGTTGGAGTTATATTAAACATAATTTATAGTATGGTTCCAATACGATGTTGTCATTGATGATGATGATAATAGCATTTTCAGTTGATATTATGTGCACTTTAGATAAATGTATATGGTCATATTATGTGTTATAAGTTATCTTAACTTAATGATTTAACAAGAAATCTGTTCTTAAAGCTTTGAATTATTCATGTTATACTTAACAGTCAGGTGAAAAAATAAGACAAAAGAAGAGAAGCTATTAGGGTGAAATTAAAAAATACTTTGTTTGCCCTTTACCGACCCTAGATTTTTAGAGAAGTCAGTCGGTCTGAAAAATATTCAGAGAATATTCCTCATAAATGAGTAATTAAATGTAACTTTAGTAGATCTAGATACCACTGTTGCTTTTGTTGAAAGTCCTGTCATTTTGGTTTCAGTAATTCAGTTATACTATGTTGACCATTAGTTGTCAAGGGTTAGTTTTCAGGCGCCATTGCTCACGTCTGTCAGACACTTGTAGAACCCCACATTTGTCTTAAGCATTGGAATGATCATGATCTTTTTTTAGCCTAAAATGAGATAAAGCATGAAAATATCTTATTAGCGAAAATAATGAAAAAATTATTATAGATTTGGGCAATAAAGTTTTTTGAGTCACTGTTTTTTTACGGACAGTCGATTAACGGCAAACAATTTTAATTTAAGCCTTATTGGTTTATTTTATATGCAGACAAGCATATGATAAGTAATGCATTCTGTTATATATCCAATCTACAGTTATAAATCCATACTACAGGTTACAAATTTGAGAAAAGAAAGGGAGACAACTATCTTGAAGATGCAGACTGAGGGTTCTCAGGATTCACTAAGGGTTCGGGTTTTACAACGAGAAAATGCTCAGTTACACTTGAAGATTAAGGGGCTGATGACAGAGATGGATGAAGTAAGGGCCCAGAAAGAAAAAGTAGCGTCAGAATCAGAAAGTGTTGTTCGGATACAAAGCAAACAGCTGACTGAGTATCAGTCTACAATAAAATCATTGGAGGTAAAAATCTGTTTTGATTTATAATTGTGGAAAAAAAACACAGTCCTAACATATGTATGAAATACATAATAAAATGTTGCAGTGTTTGAAATAATCTTTTGAAAGCTCTTGTCTAAACTATATATGGGCTATTGAAAATAAACAATTTACCACTAGCATTAATACATAATTGTTAGAAAGGTTGCTATTTGATATTTGCTTGCCATGGGCTTCGGCCAGTGGATCTGTGAACTATTTTACTAGAGCTGCTTAAAGGTGAAAATAATAACCTTACTTTATTTGATTATTAGTCCAGCATTCTGGTTTGAGTGATTCCAAGTGATATATTTTTATACAGTCATACTCTTCTGTGAAAATATGACAAAAATGTTGAATGCCTTACGTGAAGAAATTACTGGCTCCTTGTGGAAGTGTAAGTTAGGACTGGTTAGAATACAGTCCAGGAAAACTGGTTAGGTGAACCGACTGCGGTATATAACTGAAATATTGTTGATAAACAGTGTTAAACCCAGTGAAAAAAAATTACATTAAGTTAATGGGATGTTCTGATGCATAACTTACAATACTGAAAGCTTAATTTTAGGGTTCTATGGACAATCAGGCAGTATGTTGTGTTCGAATTCATGTTTTTTTTTGTACCAATATTGTCAGTATTTTATGTCACATGCATGCTAGTTTCTTAAAATAATTTTATTGAGAATCCTTTATGTCACTAAGATATAAAATATAAATATAGTAAGCTACATTTGCATGGCTTCACAATTAATGCAATTTTTCCTGATTTTATTGTTTTCATTTCATTGATTGTTTATTTTTTTTCGCTTGAAAAAAATGGTGAAACAATGGAATTGTTGTAAAAAATGCCTGTCACAATTTTTTTGACTTGACTTACAGATTGTTATGTTCAAATACACAGAACACTTAGTGGCATTAATTATTAATTTCACTGTCAGTAATTTTCATGTCATCAAATAAGCTGCTTTGGTGTTTATTCAGCATATAGTTTGTCTCACTTGCATGCTAGTTAAATAAATGATTCAGGATTGTCAAGACCAGGGTTTAAAAAAGTTCTTTCTATCTTGCTAATGTCTGCTTAATTCCTTTTAACTATATCAGCTGATGTCTTTGCATTTTGTGTCAGTGTATTGAAAATAAATTTAATAGCAATTAGCC